>JAPDNY010000002.1:66912085-67407860 GCA_029375565.1 Gekko gecko | reverse complement strand
CCAGGTGTGGCCTGGAATTACAGCTGATCTCCAGAATACTGAGATCAGCTCCCCTGGAGAAAATGGCATCTTCAGAGGGCAAACTCTGTGGTATACTGTAGATTCTAGGTGAAATCCTTCCCAAATCCCCTCTTCCACATAGGGCTGCCAGGTCCCCTGGGGGGTAGGGTTATGAGACTCAGGTTGGGAAGCTCCTGGAGATTTGGGGATGGAGCCTGGGGAGGACAGGGATCTTGGTGGGGTACAGTGCCATAGAGTTCACCCTCCAAAGCACCTGTTTTCTCCAGGGGAACTGATCTCTGTAGTCTGAAAATGAGGTGCAATTCCAGGGGATCCCTAGGTGCCACCTGGAGGCTGGCGCCCCTACTTCCACAGGCACCACCCCCAAATCTCCAGGAATATATCAGGCCAGAGTTGGCAACCCTAAAGCCTCAGAATACCAGTGTTGGGAAGCAACAAGAGGGGAGGGTCTTAGCCTCTATCCCCTGTTTGCCTTTCAGGGCAACTGGTTGACCACTCTGTGAAAGAGGGTGCTGGACTAGATGGACCACAGGTCTGAGAAGCAGGCTCTGCTTATATTCTTATATTCTTAGGGCTGGCAGGTATGGACTGTACTGAAATTAACAAATAAAAGACCCCCCCCCCTGCCCTATGTATGGCCATTTGCTGTAGCAATATATCAACATTAGTGTAAGTCTTTTTAAAAAGTACAGACACTGCCTGGGAAGAAAGTGGCAGGTCAGAAAAAGAAGTAAGTGGTTAGGAAGAGGGGTGGGGAAAATGTTTCGATGTGGGCAGCACCTTGAAAAGTGCAGCAAACATTACAAAGTCCACAAAATCTGCTTTATGTGTGTTATTCCTTCTGTAAACATCAGTACAAAGGTGCTCTGAAAAAAAAAACCCTGGAAAAACTCAGAAAAACATTGGAAGAGCAAAAACCAGGAACAGATACAACTGGAAGGGGGAAAGAGATAGTTAAGAGGCTGAGCTGCAGCAAACTGTGCAGAAGGATGTAGCAGACAACTTCCTGCTTCTCTCTGTGTGTGTAATGGTACTTTCTATCTTAGTTTTATTTCTCACAGCACACAGAACGGGAATTACTGAAATATACATTTTCTACTCTTAATATTGCAAGTTTGTTTCAATATAAATTTAATATCAGTTCTTGCAGTATACTTACTTGCCTTCTCCTTCCTTTATTAAATGTACATGATTTGGGGATAAAAGGGAACATATGCACAATCTCTCATTTTTATTTTTTGTGTGAAAAAGAAACAGAAAGGAGAAACCTGAAACCACAAACTCAGGGACAATCTACTTGCTCTGCAATCCCTGTTATGTCAGATTACAGAATGAGATCTACCCAAGGGAAATTCTTTCATAATGTTAAAATAAAATGGTATTTTAAACTGCTTCCTAGGAACACAAAAATCAAAAAGGCATGGACAAGTGTTTAAAAACTTAGAAAGTGTTGCTGTGAATATTTGGCCAGCATCTTCTCCCACTGTATTGAATCCTCAGATCATTCAATATCATTATTGTAATAGTTCCACGGTATCCAGTTTGGGCTGGATTGCCACTGAAGGAGGACTCCCAGATCCTAGTCTGAAGCTCTAATTCCTACACAGCACTGGCTTTCATGGGGTAACTACTAAGTTAGGCTGAGAGTATGTGACTGGCCCAAAGTTACCTAGGGAGCTTCCCTAGCAAACTGATGACTGGAACCTTGGTCTGGGGTGAGCCATGCAATTGTAGTAGCAAGTTGCCTGGTGATTGCCAAAACAGCCTCAGAAAAGGCTCTGAGGGAGGACTTGTCAAGGCTGGTCCCAGCAGCAACCACCAGACAACTTTCTACCACACAATCTGCATGATTTGCCCCAGCCCCAAGTATCCTACAATCCAATATTTACCTTAAAGGAGGGAGCAAAGGGTAGAATGGTGAGGATATACAGGGAAGAACAGTGTACTTAATTTGATTTGATTCAGGCGAGTAACCGTGTTGGTCTTAAAGGTGCCACTGGACTCAAACTTTGTTCTGTTAATTTGATTTGCTACATAAAGATTCAACAGTCTCCATTGTCACTTTTGTCACTCGTTTTCCCCTATTGCTTTGTGTGTGTTCCCCACCCCGTTTTCCATATGCGTTTGGGACTACTGGAGAGACCAAAACACATTGGGGAAAAACCCTGAAGCAATAGGGACAAACGAGTGCGGAACTGGCCTGCAAAATCTATCTGAAAGATTCAGCCGAATTGTTGCCAGACAGACAATAAATTCTGCTCCTAAGCACCCTCCCCCCTTTACAATGCCAGATTGACAAGGAGGAAGGTCGGTGTTCCGGGAAGTTGAGGGCAGAGAGCTTTCTGAGAACTCCGCCCGCGCAGGCCGCGGCTCAGTGCTCGGAAATTGGGGAGGGGACGGGACCAAGCTCAGCGGTCGCCGTTGCTGGTAGTCTCTGTAGAGTTGGAGAAAAGCCGCGGCAGAGAGCAGCATGGCGCTGAGGTGAGAAAGACTTTCCCTTCAGGGCTCCGCCGCGGGGGATGGTGAAGCAAACTGAACCTGCCCGCGGGGTGTCGCTCCGTGCTGCGCGTTTCTGTCGTAACTCGTCCCAAAGCGAGCCGCGTTTCTCTGCTTGTGTCCCTGAAGCAGCACTCACATCCGAAGGGCGTCGTCTTGGGGTGGTTTTCTGCTCGGGAATGGGTTAGCGGTTTACGCCCGGGGTGGCTGGACTAGTGGGAAACGGCTAGGGCTTCCAGTGGGGTTTCTCCTGTTTCTAGAGGCGGGGGAAAAAGTGGCGGAAACTGGAGGGAAGAACACAGGAGAGAAAACACGTCAGGCGGTCACACACTAAATAATACATTTTCAGTCCACTTTCCTACTGGATTTAGCCAGTTGTACTGAAAGTTGATTGAAAGTGGATTATTTAGCGTGTGTGACCGCAGCCCATGTTTAAGCAATCCCGATGTATCCATTTTATGCCTGCTCTCCACATGGAGGTTGGCAACACTAACTGTTAAAGACTGATATCCTAACCAGATTGGCCTGATCTCCAAAGCTAAGCAGGGTTGGCCCCGGTTAGTACCTGTGATGGGAGGCCGCCAAGCAACACCAGAGTTGCTAGGCAGAGGCAGGCAATGACAACGCCTGAGCATTTCTTGCCTTGAAAAGAGGCTTACCAGCCTCCGGGTGGGGACTGGAGATCTCCTGCTTTTACAACTGATCTCCAAACTATAGAGATCACCCCTGGAGAAAATGGCTGCTTTGGAGGGTGCACTCTGTGGCCTTGTACCGTGCTGAGGTCCCTTGCCTACCCAAGTCCTGCCCTCTCTCTCTCGCCCCAATCTTCAGGTATTTCCCAATCCAGAGTGGGCAACCCTACTTGAAGACCCTATGGAGTCATCATAAATGAGCTGTGACTTGATGGTAAAAACATAGTTGCCAATCTCCATGTGGGGCTTGGGTATCTCCTGGAATTACAACTGATCTCCAGGCAACAGGGATCAGTTCCCCTGGACAAAATGGTTGCTTTGGAGAATGGACTCTGTGGCATTATACCCTGCTGAGCTCTCTCCCCTCCTAAGACTCCAACCCCAAATCTCCAGGAATTTCACAACTCACAGTTGGCAGCCCTAAGTATACACCTGGACCTATGGTTGTGAACTCTGGGTCTAGAAATTGCTGAAGATTTGGGGTGGAATGTGGGGGGGAGGCGCTTGGGGAGGGAAGGGACGTCAGCAGGCTTTAATTCCATTGAATCTACCCTCCTACAAGCCATTTTCTCCAGGGAATTGATCTCTGTAGTCTGGAGATCCGTTGCAATTCCAGGAGATCTTCAGGCCCCATGTAAATTGCAGAACTCCAGCATTCTGTGTAATTTGGCCCAGTTGCTATGCATGCAATATTGGCACACCCATCCAGTCTGTGAACCTTTGGTGTGTGTATGTACTTGCACAGCCAGGTATGGTGACATTGATATGAGCAAAATACAAGGTAGTTGTGGTGCTGTACATGGAAGTTCTTTTCTTTGCCTGGGATGATAGAAACAAATGGCTACTCAGGCAAGGCCAGTCCAGCCTTACAGCTGCTTCCTGTTTTGTATTTGTGAGACCTAATAGTACTATCAAGCCACTGTTTTGCAAACAGAACCTGACCTGGCTGCTTTATAAAGGAGTTCACATAATCATCTACTACTTTCATCTCAGTCCCAGTAAGTCCACGTGTAGAAAAGGCTGATTCTTGGCAAATGGATGGGGAAGGCAGCCAAGTACACATTTGTTCAGTGTGAATGTCTTTCTTAAGGTATCAGAAAAGAATCAGTGTGTAACAAGGGGGGAAATGTTGTTTGAATCTAAGCTTGGCTGACTTTAAAGTTTAAAGTGGTCACATTTCCTTTAGTGGTAAGTGTCTGGCTCCCAAACCACATGAAACCTCTCTGAATGGAGGATGGGGCTATCAATGGTTATTTGTCATAATGAATATGCGTGCCAGTACCAGAAGCAGTATGCCTTCTTATATGAGTTTCTGGGGAGCATGTGCAGGAGGATGCTGTTGCAGTCATTCTGTTTGTGGGCTTCCTAGAGGCAATTTGGTCTTCTACAGTGTGAACAGAATGCTGTTTTTGATGGGCTTTTGGTCTGATCCAGCATGGCTCATGTTCGTAGTGATGGGACCTTATGCACAACTTCCTTCAGTGTCTTGAACTTATGTAGAGATGGATACTTATGTAGAGACGGATACCATGGTCAAATGAATAAAGACTTTGCTTCTACTGAACGTAGTTTGACTTATTTGAACCCTGTTGACTGAACCCAGATTTCTCTGTCAGACTCAGGACTCTTGTCATGTCATTTCGTAAATGCACCATACCCCGCCCTTACTTACTGCTACTCCATGTATTTCAGCTGATTTATTTATTTGTGTACATCTGTCATCTTGCAAGACACTTACTTCTTTTCCTCTTTCGCTTTCTCCTAGCAGTGCATTCTCTCACCAGAATTTTGGAACTTTCAATACGGTGCCAACACAAGGGACATCTGGTATGAAAACTTAACCATCATTGACGATAATTACTGTAAACATCTGAAATGCTAAATGAACTAGAAGGACATTCAAGAAAAGTTGAGTACAGTTTACCCCACTTGAAGTTTCCCAGTTAAATCTATAGATTGTTTTCAATATACTAATTGTAAGAAACTGTATATACAAGACCAAGCATTTGGGCTAATTAATCCAGGGTCATTATCATTCACACTCACTAAAGTGGATTAGGTTCCTCACTACTTAACTCATGATACATTAAAAGGTAGATAAAAAATTATGAAAAATTGATGAAAGCATTCTTGTAACAAATTCCTGTTTGTTTATTCCATCGTACTCTCTTTTCCCAGGGAATTTTGCATAATATATATATGTGTGTTCCATGCCATTTACAAAACCAGCCATTTTGTGATTTATTTCTTGAAATATTCTGGAAAGCAGAATGTAGAATACAGATCAATTTTACTGTGATAGCCTCCACATGGTGATGATGCAACCGTTGTGCAGTTGTTGCTGCTGTGAATGCAAAAGTGTTTGCTGCGGCAATGGCACATCCACACAGGAGGATTCTATATACTTTTCTTGGTACTTCTCTCCCACCCTCTGTGCCATCAGAGGGCTTTTTGCTAGCTTTTAAAAAAGTAAGTAGTTGCTATATTGCAATATTGCAATATAATAACTAGACTGAAAACAAAGTTGCAAAAAGCCCTCTGGTGGTTGGGGGATGATAGTTGTGAAGGGACAATGGTAGCAAAATGATGCCCATGTGGCCAGGAGGTTAAAAATCAGCACCTTCACATCCCAGTTGGTCTAGGGGCTTTCAGAAAAGGGTACCAAAGCAGGGGAAATCCTAGAAAATGGATGAATGAAAAACAGTGGTACCTTTCACATAATGTTGATATTGTGGTGTACCTCCACTGCTGCTACAGTTTCTGCTGAATCATAGTGGCAGTGGAGCTTTCATATGGTGTCCCTTACTTCACTGTTTCCACATCCATTCAGTCCTTCTTTCTTTACATATGATGCCACATTTTTTGGTGACCGTTCCAGTGTAAGAATGCTCCCTGCATCACCAGAGGGACTATTCTGATTGGTTGGCCCATGAGGAGATCTAGAGAAATGTCCCTTGGTTCGCTTCTCTGATGGGCTTTTCTTGCATGTCTGAACTATTCAGAAATATGTAATAATGTATAAGGAATAAGTATCACATAAATTATTACACAAATGCAAAGGTTATGTTGGTATATGCAGTATTCAGTAACTTTAAAAAAGCAGGAATGGAAACTGCCACGGCAGATGATGGCAAAAACGTTGGTGGTGCCTTTTGAAGCATGGCACACCTTTCAGATGAGTGGCTAAAGCAATGCAGTTGTGTACCAGAAGGAAACATTGACTCAAAGGCAGTTTGAAAATGCACAGAGATGTTGCAGAAGGAAAGCAGAGGGACAGTAAAGGTGTGACAGCTTTAAAATATTTTGTTGTAGTTCAAATCCACAGAATGAGAAAAAAATCATTTGAAAATAGCCTACATCATCTGGCTGCTCTGAAGAAGAACTGGTGCTCTCTGCTTTGAGAGCCAAGGTGGAGTGAAATAGCCACATGGAAGCAACCTGTGTAGTATTGCTTTTGCATTGTTTGTTTGTTTTTTAGTACAAGGCACTTTAAAAAACTTTATTATGATTTAACACTGCAATATAGTAGGTATCCACAAAAAATCAATAGTATAAATAAATCATTTGTTCCAATAATCAGATTATTAAAAATACACATTACAAATTTAATACTGTGTAATTTGGTTGTATTTTAAAATACCTCTGACTTCACAAACTCAGCACGAGACACAAGCCTAATCTAAACCAAAATTATTATGATATTTACAGTGGTGTTTATTGATAAGAGGAGTCTTACCTCACTGATTCCATGTTACCAGATAAGCTGTATGGATGACTTACCAGCAAACAACTTATTACGTTTCGTTGTTTTTAACATATTTTCAGCAACAAGATCTTTTTATGTACCCCTTAACCCCTTAACTTGTGGAAGAGCGGGGTATAAATCTAATAAATAAATAAATAAATAAATAAATAAATAAATAAATAAATATCTAAGTACTTTAGCTTCACAGTTTCAGTACTTGACTTGCTATCCGGTATTATTCATATTCACACAGTTATCCTGTATTTGGCAGGAATAACTAGAACATTACTGAAGGAATGATATGGGGCAATCAACTAGAAATTATGGAGCAAGAGATATGACATTAAATGGGCATTCCAAGGACTGTAGGTGTTCCTGGACCTAATTGATTAGGTAGCATAATTAAATATTGATATAGCTGTTGCAACTGTCTTTGAGCCCTGGGTCCTTGACTCCTGATAGGGCGACATGTCTAGATACTAAACCATCATGCCTTGCATTTGATTTCCCTGTTGAACTTTCACTGGGTCCTAACTTTGGAGAAGCTGTTACATTCTGAAAAAACCTTGGGGCCCTTGTTAATTAGTCAAGGTAGACTACTAACCTGCTTTCTAACAGTCTGTGGTATTTGGGGACACTGCTATACATTGTACAGACTGAGGCCTATACTGCTAATTTGCTGAAATAGGGTATTGACCTAATGAACATAGACCTTGGGCCGATACTATTGCTGTGTTACTAAGTTACTGATCATGAGATAGGATCTTAACCACATGGATATCTGAGCGGGTAGTGGTTGTTATACATAACTCTATGAAAAAGGTGGGAATTGCAGAGCTTGTTCAAAAACTGGATGATCTGAAACTGTGAATCCTCCAGGGGAAAGTTGCTGGCTTAGCAGTCTGTGAAGGTGATAAATGGACAGGACCAGAAGGCAGATCAACATTGTCTTCTGAAGGCTGTCAGCTAAGCTCATCTGACTAAGCTGTGTTGTTATATCAACTCAGTATGAAACAATAATCAATTAAAATGATCGACAAAGGTGAAGATTTAAAGTATTCACACTAAGGGTTTTCGTGACAATACATACCACACTTTATCAGCAATTGACATATCTCCTTGATGATACCAGTAGGTGTCCTATCACCTGTGTTTCACATTACTGGACAGACAGGCTCATCAACAGAAACTCTGGTGAATGTAATTTCAAACAGTGAGAGAAATTTGCACATTTTTAATAACATTTGTGGAATACTTGATTGGGAAAAAGTGAGAAGCAGTCTTACCACTGACCACAAATTTGCCAGCTTTTCAACTTAAATAAGAACTATAAGGTAAAGCTCTCTTCTCAAGAGCTAGCTAATAGAATATATAATATTGCATCTGTTTTGCCAGAGACCACAGTATAAGTAACTTTCTGGAACATATATTGTTATCTGGTTGCAATCAATATGTCATTCCACAGGCAGATTTCTGCTCAGGTTTTCCCTCCTCTATAGGCTTAGTAGACTGCAGCTTCTGGGATAAAGAGATTCCATTCTTCTCAGAAATATTTATTGTATTGTCCTGTAAGCTTTTTGAAGGGACAGAATTTAAAGTCTCCTGCATAGCAGCTCTGAGACTATCATTGAGCTGTTCAAGTCACGCAGAAATGTGGTTCAGTTGTTGAAAAATCTCAATAACTATTTGTGAGGTCAATAAACAATGATCTCCAACAAATTTCAATAAATAATCTTTTTAATACTCTAAGTTTACATTCCTCATCTTCTGGGCATGGAACAGGGGTCACTGGGGTGTGGGGGGAGGTATTTGTGAATTTCCTACATTGTTCAGGGGTTGGACTAGATGACCCTGGAGGTCCCCCTTCCAGCTCTATGGTTCTATTGTCTGGCTGGGCTGGTTCTTTTTTTGTCAGTTAATTTAAGAGAGTTGTCTGAATCTTGGATGTAGTTACTTAATGAGGATTGAGATAGTAGGGCTTATTCTCTTTCTAAGGCATTGTGCTTATTTGGTGAGTAAAAGATAGAGAAATCACTTACATTGTCCCTTGGAGAAGGAGGGTTATCAGTTTTCTTTTACCTTCTTGGCCTGCGAAGACTGGTCTTAGTTTGTCCTCCTGTGCTTTCCCTCCTGTTCTTATAAGAGGTCATAACTTAAAACATGTTATCATAAACAAGACAAAAATATAATTGTCCAGTACTTCAAGTTCGTTTGCAGGACTGGGAAAGGAAAATCTGCAGGCCAACATCAAGCACAGCTATTTTGGCTGATTAGCCACTCAGTTCTCCATTCTCCAGGCTTAACAATGAGAGTAGAGCTTCAAATCAAAACATCCACCTATGTAAGATAAAAATTCACCTCTGATCATCAGCAAAGCGGGTGTGAGAATGGATTCCCTCAATAAAGATTCTTGTTATCTGGCAGGGAGCCAAAGGCAGAACAAAGAAAATGTTAAAAACAAGCCAAGAGGTGCTTAACATCAAGCATCTGCTCAGGTTGCCATCTTTCCACTTCCTCTGTTTTTGCATTGTTATTGGAGAGCTTGCAAGAATGTGACTTCTCTGTGCACAGTTCTTACAACTAATATTCCTGATATTAACTTTTAACTCCTCTGTTCCTTTGCAGGATATGGATATATACCCCCTCCGCCTTATCCAGTTCCTGATCATGGAGGTCAGCCAGTGCAGAGGAACTGGAAGTAAGTGGATCTTATTCTTCTAAATGTGCTTTGTGTAGTCTTTGTGTTTGTGTCATGCAAAGTGTAATGTGGCCACTTTCAGGGGAAGAATAATAAAATACTTTGGTAAGAAGTCATGAAAAGCAGGGCATGAAAGAATGACTCATAAGGCAGAACTGTTGCATTTCTGAGCTGACTTTATTCCCAATCTACAACATGCTCTGTACAGGACAATACATATGTGCTGTCAAGTCACAACCAACTTATGATGACCTCAGCAAGGGGCTTTCAAGGCAAGTGAGAAGCATACATGGTTTGCCATTGCTTTCCTCTGCAGAGTCTTCCTTAGCAGTTTCCCATCTAAGTCTCGGCCTTGCTTAAGCTTCCAAAATATGTTGATACTGATCTGTACCATACCATTCTGCAAATGAAACAGGAATATACTGTCCCTAAAACAACACATACAGTTTGAAGTGCTCTTGAATTTATCTGTCACCAGTTTGATTTTATATCTTTTGTTGTTTTAAGCTCTTTGTGTATTTCAAACGATTTTATGGTGTTCCTAATATGTTCTGTATGCTTGTCATATGGCATATCCCATTCTGTCTTGTGGTATTTCTTATGTCATTTTATGCTGCCTGGAAATTTTCAGTCTGCCTCTCTGAATTCCTTTGAAGCCGTCATGCAATAATATGTCTGTAGCTGGTAGAGCATTTATTTGTTTTTACTGTTGTGGTTTTATGGTTTTAATTTCACTGTATGAATGCCTTCTGCAAGGAGCTGAGTTCATTTTGTACAAAGGTGGGACATAAAGAAATAGAAGCTAAATATTATGGTAAGATGTAGTCTGTAATGGTAAGCAGTTCACACAGCGCAGCAGTGGAAAAGAATGAGTGACAGTGATAATGGCTTGCTGTGATGAGTTAAGAACATAAGAAGAGCCCTGCTGGATCAGACCAAATGGCCCATCTAGTTTAGCATCCTGTCTCATACATTGGCCAACCAGTTCCTCTGGAGGGACAACACAGGGTGTAGAGACCAAGACCTTCTCCGGATGTTGCCTCCTGGCTCTGGGGTTCAGAGTTTGCCTGCCTCTGAATGTGGAAGTTCCCTTCAGTCACTGTGGCTAGTAGCCATTGATTCTCCATGAATCTATCTATCCTTTTAAGGCTGTTTATTTCTGTGACCATCTCTACATCCTCTGGCAGTGAATTCTACATTTTAATCACTTTCTATGTAAAGTAATATTTCCTTTTGTCTGACCTGAACCTATTGCCCATTAGTTTCATTGGATGCCCTCAAGTTCTATTATTTTGAGAGAGGGAGATAAATTTCTTTGTGAACTCTCTCCACCCTATGCATAATTTTATAAACCTCTGTCATGTCCCTCCTTAGATTCAGGTGGGTAGCCATGTTGGTCTGAAGCAGCAGAACAAAGTTTGCATCCAGTGGCACCTTTAAGACCAACAAAGTTTAATTCAAGGTGTGAGCTTTCATGTGCAAGCATACTTCTTCAGACACAGAGAACAGAATCTCTTCAGCCATTACATATAGGGGGTGGTGTGGTTGGTTGTCTCTTAGTCATCTCTGTTCTAAACTGAAAAAGTCCCAGACTCTTTAGTCTTTCCTATGTTCTTTTTCCAGCTCTGTGATGTCCTTTTTGAGATATGGTGAGCAGAACTGTGCACAATATTCCAATAAGGCCACACCATAGATCTGTACAGGGGCATTATAATATTGGCTGTTTTATTCTTAATCCATTTCCTAACAATTTCTAGCAAAGAGTTTGCACTTTTCACCACTGTAGGACACTGGGTTGACACTTTGATTGAGCTGTCCACTGTGACCCCAAGATCTTTTCCCGTCTCAGTCTCAGCAAGTTTAGACCCCATTAGCCTATGCTTGAAGTTGGGATCTTTTGACCCAGCATGCATCACCTTGTATTTACCAACATTAAAGTTCATTTGCCACAGTCACCCACTCACCCAGTTTGTGGAGATCATCTTGGAGCTCTTCATATTCAGCCTTGTTTTTCACCATCCTGAATAATTTTGTGTCTTCTGCAAACTTGGCCACTACTCACCCCTAGTTCCACATTATTGATGAGTACATTAAATAGTACTGGCCCCAATACCAGTCCTTGTGGGACCTCACTGCTTATTTCCCACCCTTAATTTAAACCCATTATTGCGAGTCTTATCCTCTGCTACCAACAGGAACAGCTCCCTGCCCTCCTCTAAGTGACAGCCCTTCAAATACTTAAAGAGAGCAATCATATCCCCCTCAACCACCTCTTCTCCAGACTAAACATTCCCAAGTCAGCCTTTCCTCATAGGGCTTGGTCTTCTCAATCATCCTTGTTGGTCTTCTCTGCACCCGCTCCATTCTGTCCACGTCCTTTTTGAAGTGAGGCCTCCAGAACTGTTTGTTCACTTTCTCAAAGAACTCCAAAAGGGTGCCGCAGGGCTTCCCTTTGTAGAAGTCATGCTGATTTTCCCTCAGCAGGCTTTGTCCCCCTGTGTGCCTAATAATCCTATCTTTGATTACAGTTCCTACTATTTTATCTGGGAAAGATGTTAGGCTGACTGGCCTGTAATTTCCTGGTTCCCCCTTGGATCCTTTTTTAAAAATTGGTGTAACATTTGCTACTTTCCAGTCTTCTGCTGGTGCAGCTGAATTTAGTGTTGGTTATATATGTGGGTTAGTAGTCAACTGTCTCACATCTAAGTTCCTTAAGAACTCTTGGGTGTATGCCATCAAGAGCTGGAGAATTATTGGTTTTTAATTTTCCCAACTTCATCTCTAGTCACCTCAACTTGAGTCAGTTCTTCAAACTCCTTTCCTGAAAATAGGGGCTGTGGCATGGGTGTATGTCCCACACTTTCCACAATGAACACAGAAGCAACAAAAGTCATTGAGCTTCTGTGCCATCTCTCCCTCTTCCTTTAGGAATTTTGTCATCCACTGCTTCTCTGGCTGGTTTCCTGCTCCAGATAAATTTTAAAAATGTTTACTGTTCATGCTTTTAGCAACCTGCTCCTCAAATTCTCTTTGTGCATGCCTAATTCTTGACTTACATTTCTATTGCCAGAGCCTGTGGTCCCTCCTGTTCAGGTCATTGGGGCAGACCTTCCACTTTTTAAAAGAAACCTCTTTACTTTTTAAAGCTTCCTTGACTTGTGTTGTTAACCATGCAGGTCTTATTTTAGACTTGTAAGTGCCTTTCCTAGTCTGTGGAATGCATTTTATGTAGACTTCAAATCAGTGTGGTTTTAAATGGCTTCCAAGCATCCTATAGGGATTTTTGTAAAGTTTCTTCTTTTGAAATCAAATGTAACAATTTTGGACTTTAGGGATAACTTTCTGTCGACCTGAATGCTGAACTTAATAGCATTGTTGTCATTGTTTCCAATTTAGTGCAACAATCTCTACATCTCTCACCAGGTCTTGAGACCCATTCAGAACCAAGATCACCACCCCTCTAGTTGGCTCTGTGACCAACTGTTCCAGTGCACAGCCATTTATGATGTCTAGGAATCCCATTTCTACAGCATGAGCACATGTTTACACAGTCAATGTGAGAGTAGCTGAAATCTCTCAGTGTAATGTCATCATCTGATTTAGTCACCTTCCTTATTTCCTTTTCCATCTCAAGGGGTTGATCAGGTGGGTGATAGTACACTGGCACCTTTAAGTAACCCGTAGGGTCCAGTATTTCTACTCATATCACTTCTTTGGGGGAGGTAATTTCCCTGATGCTTTCTAATTTATTTGATTCTCTATCTTCTTTGATGTACAATACGACACCTCTCCCAACTCATACCTCCCTGTCCTGCCCATAGAGCTTATACCCAGGAATGACTATATCCTATAGATTCTCCCTGTTGCACCATGTTTCTATATCGTCATTGAACACCAAGTATTCCAACTCCCCCATCTTGGCTTGGAGACTTCTAACATTGGCATATAGACACCTATAATGTGTTTCCCCTTTAGTAGCCCTCCCCCTTAGTCTCCACATATGGCCCTCAGTTGCCATCCTATCCTTACTCCCAAGTTCTCTTACACTCATATCAGTATTCCCCTGAGTGCTTATTCAATCATCCCTTTGGACTGACTTGTGCTGAACTGGAGGTTCCCCAGCCCTTGTCGGCTCCCCCTCACCAGGATTAGTTTAAAAGTTGCTCTGCCACCTTTTTGATATTAGTTGCCAGTAGCCTGGTTCCCTTTTGGTTCAAATGAAGCCAGTCTGATTTGTACAGGTTTGGCTTGTCTGAGAAAGTGCCTGCCTGACAAATCTAAACCCTCACTCCTGGCGGCACTTTCTCATTCACATATTGAGACCCCTGATCTGTGCCTATCTAGCTAGCCCTGTGCATGGAACTGGCAGTACCTCTGAGAATGCTACCGTTGAGGTTCTGGCTTTTATCTTTCTGCCTAGTAACCTAAATTTTTTCTTCCAGGACCATGTGACTACATTTCCCAATGTCATTGGTGCCAATGTGCACCATGACTGCTGACTCCTCCCCAGCACTACCTATCAGTCTATCCAGACACCGTATGATATTCACAACTGTCATACCAGGCAGGCAAGCCACCATATGGTCAAAACGCCTGTCACAGAATCCCCCTCTTTATATTCCTAATGATTGAATCACCCACTATCTGAATCCCACCTCCAGTCTTCAGATAGAGCATGCAGAATGGATGTCACAAGGTCTATCAGGTTTTTTTTAAAAAGCTCCATTTAGGAGCTAGTTCACTTGATTAAAGTTGATATGGTGGTGGTATGGATTGAAGATACTGGTTACCATCCAATGGATGAGATAGACAGGTCTTCCACATTGGCCTGACTGAAACCATTTTCCAAACTGTCTCCATCTGGTGCTGTTGTTCTTGGCTGTAGAGGGGAAAGCAGCAAAGCCCCCTCCACTGGACTGGCAAAGACAATCTGCCATTTGACTCTTCCTCTGGCAGCAGTGGCCATTCCATCTAATCAGAATTGAACCATTCATGTAAAAACTGGTCCCTTACACCCTTAATTTTTCCCTCCCTATCCCATTATTTGGTGTCCTTTCTGAGATTGTAGAACACTATGACAGAGATCTGCCCACTCTGCTCCCCAGCTTGGTCCCTGTGGGTGTCATGGTGCCAGCTGACACCCTTCTCAGAGATTGTAGAACACGATGACAGAGATCTGCCCACTCTACTACCCAGCATGGTCCCTGTGGGTGTCATGGTGCCAGCTGACACCTTTCCTGGAATAGCTACCAAGTGTTTTTAGACAGTGGCTGGTGCCAGGTGGGGGTTTTGCCCAGCAAGGCTTCTAAGTGGTGACTGGAGATGTGATTGCCTGTGCCGATTTTGAAAAGGATTGCTTTGGCAGCAGCTGCCACCGCAGTGACTGCAGGTAGGCTGTGGATACCATTTGGTGGCTGGCTCTGCCTCCTGCAGCAGCCATTTTTGACAGTCATTTTGTGGCTGTGTGCACAGGGTCGTGTCAGAATTCTAAAGGTGCCCACAGGCTCAAAACGTTTGGGGACCCTTGGCTTAGGGCTATTTTAAGTGCACAATGAATAGTAACAATAGGCTGCCTGCGTTGGCTGTGCTTTCGGTGGAGTAGCCAAAGGATTTGTTTCCGCTCTTATATACCCATTTCATCACAGAGCTGGTGAAGATAGGCTGAGCAATGGTAGGATGCAGGTAGAGTAAGCCACAGATTGTATCCTTGGCCAAAAATGTCCAGAATCAGTTCACCAGGTGAGTAGCTCATCCTATGTAATGCTGCAACACATTTTCACCATGTCAATTGGCTAGTGTGATTTGGCACTTGCTTTAGGGCTTCAGAGTAGAGTTTTGTACTATCTCGTATGTTTATTCTCTTTCTCCCTGGTCCTTTTCCACAGTATTCCTTGTATTTCCGAAGGTGAAGCCCGGGAAGCTTTTCTTGAGTACGCTTCAAATAACTGTTGTTACAGCAGCAGCCCTGCCAGAGAGATGGTGATTGAAGATCTACAGGCATTCAACACATATCGAGTAAGTAGTTTATTCTCTTCTAACTCCCTAATTTACTATGCACTGACTAGCTACACTTATTGGTAATGAACAAATTGTCTCTTGGTGCTGGCTTTTTAGTCCATTGTGGTCTGATGTGTTGTCACAGAGGCTAAAAAAGTAGTTATAAAATGGGAACATCCTGGTGAAAGACCTAAGGCTTGGACTCACCAGTAATTTCCACTGATGGAAGGGACTTCCTTGCCTCTCCCTCCCACTGTGGACTAAAATATTTCCCCATATTATCTTTGGGGATGTGGGACCCCCCAGAACTGCATGGGGAGGGCAGTTAGAGGTCTACAGTGACATGGGGGTATCACTGACAATCATTCCCCCTCTGTTTGTGGAAATGCTTCAGTGGTCCATGCTTAGGTCTGTCACAAACCTTGTGAGCTTTTGCTTCTCACTACAGGCCTCCTGCTGATCTACAGTAGAAGTCATACCTGTTGAACACACAGGGTTGTGGTAAAGATCCCTGAGGTACTGTCACCCACTTTCAGCATCCTAGAACCACTGTCAAACAAGGTTCTCGGACTGGTATAATGGTCAACAAATGGTTAATGTGTTATACTGTTCTGAACCTTGATTGACAGGGAGTTAAAACGAAAATCTACAGTTGAGAGTGGCAGTTCAGTTAAGAAGATGATGTTCAATATTTGTGCTATTATACAAAATTGAATTGCTGAAAAATTAATTTATAATGTTAGATCCTGTGATCTATTAGCACAAATCTTCCTGGTTTTCCAATCTGTTTTATGCTGGTGGATCACAGGATCCAGCATTATGAATCTATTTTTCAGGAGTTCAGATATTTTGTATAGTAGAAGAAGAGAAGAGATTGGATTTATACCCCACCCTTCACTACCCCAAGGAGCCTTAGAGCGGCTTACAATTTTTTTCCCCTTCTCCCCCCCACAGCAGACACCCTGTGAGGTAGGTGGGGCTGAGAGAGCTCTGACGGAAACTGCTCTTTTTCAAGAACAGCTCTGATAGGACTATGGCTTGCCCAAGGTCATCCAGCAGGTGCAAGTGGAGGAGTGGGGAATCAAACCCAGTTCTCCCAGATTAGAGTCCGTGCACTTAACCACTACACCAAACTGGCACAATAATAGCACAAATATTGGACATCAGATATTTGTCTATTGCTTCAACTATCTTTAGTATTTGATCACATATTTGAATGATTAAATGTGATGTACTTATATTCTTTGATGTTAAGTTTGTGGTCATTGTATCCTATGGCATGATCAAATATTGTTTCGCTTCATAAGAAGTTAGATAATGCAGTAGAGATTGTATTTCTTGCCAGTGCTTTCATAGACCCTCTGAATGTAGTGCTGTTTTCTGTTTAATTTCCTAGTATCGCTTGGAGACCTTCACTGAATCTAGGTCTTTGGAATGGAGGACTAAGCCTTTTACAGGTAAAAGCTACTTAGGGTACATAAGAATTTGTACTTCTTTATGTAAATTGCTGAGAATACAATTGTATCCCAGAGTAATGAGCTCCAGTTACTCCATTCTCCATTAGTAAAGTTGGCCAGGAATGGATAAAGCCTGGCAGAGTTCTGGCTGAACATTTTGCATGTATTGATCATTAAGCAATGACTGCTAGTATAATTTCAACTAGAGTTTTGATGGAACCCCATAATCTGTTTTCATCACTACCCATTATATAGTCCACAGTTTATTTAGTCTGGAGATAAGAATATGTTGGTTATTCTGACAAACACTGTAGTTAATTCCGTTCTTAAGCTTTTTTGTGTTGTTTTGGGATGTGAAATAAATGATACTTCTGTTGTTAGCAGCTGTCAGTGAAAATTAGGTGTGCTGCTAAATGTATGCAGAACATAGAATAGCTTTGGGCTTAGATTTAACAAAGAACTGGTCTGTAAGCATCTAGGAGGTTTCATCACATGTATTTCTGCAACAGCTTAGTGAGGAGCAAAGGAAGGAACTTTGGGATTGAAGCTCATTTTGGCCAACATGACAGGTATTCCGATGCCATTGCTGAGCAGGTCTGCCCTTCTGCCTGCTTCTTGTAGATAAGTTTGTTGTCTTAGCCATAGGCCACAACATAGCATATAACACATCAAAGTTGGATAGAAAAATATGTCAGACTATACTCGTTCTACTTTGCATTAGATACTAAACTCATTCTAATGGATAGGAGGAAAATGAAGATAATTTCAATAAATGTTAATGGATTGAATGCACCGCAAAATAGGAGACAAATATTCCAACAAATTAAGAAAGTTAATGCAGATGTTGTGTGTTTACAAGAAACCCCCATTAAACAGGTAGGGAAAAAATTATTAGGAGCAAAAAAAATTGGTAAATTATTTGTATCAGCAGATAAACATAAGGAAAAAAGAGGAGTTGCCACTTATGTGAAAGAGCATTTACATCTGGAAATGATATATGAAGTGGAAGATGGGAGAATAGTTATTGTTAAAATTCAGAGACAAGCTAAGATGACACTGATTGTGAATATATATGCACCAAACCAACAACAAGATAATTTTTATAAGGACCTACAAGAAATTATTGCAAATCAAACATATGAGTAATTATGTATCATTGGAGATTACTACGCAGTGTTTGATAAAAGCTGGGATAGAAAGTCCCTCAAGAAAAAAAGGAAAGAGTGGGAATGAACTGCTAAAGGCATTTTTACAATTGGTGGAAGAGCAAACTTTAGTGGATGCCTGGAGAGTGAGGAATAATAACAAAAAGGATTTTACCTTTTTTTCGGCAAGACCTAAATCATGATCAAGATTGGATATGGCGTGGATAACGGCCAGCATGATGTGATATAATGGAGGTAGAAATTTTCCCATCGATATATGCAAATCACACTTCTGACCATACAGGATACCCCAAGAAAAAATAGATGGCCATTGAACTTATGGTTGTTAAGATGAAGATTTTGTTACCAAATCCAAAAAAGAATTTCAGGAATTTTTTAAAGATAATATTCAACCAGGAATGCAGAGTGATATAGTATGGGATGCCTTTAAAGCGTATGCACGCGGATGGTTTATCAGACAAAATGTGTGGATTTAAAAAAAAAAGGAAGCAGAAATTTACACAAATTGAACAAATTAAAAAGGAAGAACAAAAGATTATTGGATCTTCAATAGAAGATTGAGAATTAAAAACTTACAACATCAAATGAACTGTGTTAACTTAGGAAATTGCAAAAAAAATAATGTTTGCTAAACAAAACTTTTTTGAAAATGCTAATAAACCTACAAGATGGTTGGCACATAAAATTATTAAGAGATGAAAAAGAGGAAGATAAAAATATCCATAAGGACATAAAAACTATTGTGGAGAGATTCTACAGTAACTTATACCAAGAAGAGAAAGTGGGTCAAATCCATATTAGGGAATTTCTACAAAAATACAACAAGAAAGAATTTACGGAAGACCAAAAACAACATCTAAATGATCTAATGTCCTTTGCTGAGGTAGTTGAAGTGATTAAAAGTCAGAAAAGGAAAAAAAAAAACTCCAGCAGAATTTTATCAAATATTTGATGACCAAATAGCATTACCATTAAAGGATACTATTCAAAATATAGTTGATCAAAAGAAGATTCTGGAATCATGGACTCATGCAATGATTACACTAATTCATAAACCAGTTACAGATGAAAAAGACATTAAAAATTATCGGCCTATTTTGTTACTGAAAATGGATTATAAAATTTATGCATCTATATTGGCAAATAGATTTAAAAAGGTTTTACTGAAAGTAATTCATCAAGACCAATCTGGATTTTTACCAAGAAGGCAAATGAGAAATAATGTGAGAAATATTCTGAATGTAATAAGAGTTTTTTGAAGTGCACCCTGAAAAGCAAATGGCTCTTTTACTTTTGGATGCAGAGAAAGTCTTTGATAACTTAAATTGGACTTTTTTGTTAGAACAATTATTAGCATGGAATTGTGGAGAATACTTTTTACATTGGTTAAAGCAATTTATACATCTCAATCAGCTAAAATTATTGTAAATGGAGATCTTATGTGAAATATTTATATTGGAAACGGAACAAAACAAGGATGTCTGTTATCACCATTATTATTTATTTTTGCATTGGGAGTATTAAATAATATTGTTAGAGAAGATGAACTTATAAAAGGGATTAAAATTAAAGGAGAGGAATATAAATTGCAGGCTTTTGTGGATGACTTTGTGTTTATTTTGGAAGAACCTCAAACGTCAATAACTTTTTTTTTTGCAAGTAATAAGAGAATATAGCAAATTTGTGGGATTTAAAATTAATTTAAGGAAACAAAATTGATTTTAAAAAACTGCATGATATCTCAAAAACAAGAAATACAAAATCTTTCAGGATTAGAGGTACAGAAAAAATTAAGTATCTGGGCACTATATTATCAAATAGATGCAAGCTCCCTGTATAAAGACAATTATGTGAAACTTTTAACAGAAGTTAAGAAAGATTTGGAGAATTGGAAACATCTATAAATATCATTTATGGGCAGAATGGCAGCAGTAAAGATGAATATTTTACCAAGATTACTTTTCTTATTTCAGACTGGCTACCGGGGCAAATTGCCAGTCTGTCCTCGGCCTATGTTGAGATACCAAAATGGGTTTCACCATTAGAAGCATTTACAAACCCTATGATATGTATCAAAGAACATTTGTGGAGATATGGAGATTTGTTAGATGACCAAAATAAAATGTTATAGAAAGAAAAATTAATTAAAAAAGGTATTGATTTGAATTGGTGGGGAAAAGCACAAGTGGAATCTAGATATGTAAAGGATAAAGTGACGGGATTTCAAACTACTTCTTCTGAGTTAGATAAAATTGTTGGATCAGCTACAAAGCATATAAAATTATTTTATAAATTTTTACTGGAGTGGGAAATGCAAGATGAAGTGGTAAAGGATGTAATGATTAAATGGGCACAAAATATAGGACATAATATACAATTAGTTTGGAAAGTTAATATAAAATTTACTAACACATCATCTTATAAAGAGAATTTGTATAAAATGTTCTATAGATGGTATATGACATCAGAGAAACTAGCTAAATGGTATCCAAATATATGAAATGTATGCTGGAAATGTAAGTGTAAAACTGGTTCATTTTACCATGTGTGGTGGACTTGCGATGTAGTTAAAAATATTGGATATGGGTGCATGAAATAATACAAAAAATACTAGATAAAAATATTATTTCATACCAGAAATGTTTTTATTGAATATGGTGTCACAAGAGTTTAACGTACAAGATATATACATAATTGTACAAGTTGTAATTTCAGCCAGAATTTTGTATGCAAAATATTGGAAGAAAGAAGAAGTCCCGAGAAAAGAAGAACTGATATTCAAATTGTTGGATGCAGCAGAAATGGATAAACGAATGCTACAGTTACATGAAAAACCTGAAAGTGACTTTGAAAAAAAATGGGAGAGATTTTATAAATGGTTGCAAAAATATCAGGGTAGAATAAGGGGTAGATCTCAACAATAATTAACAAATGATATAAATGAAATTGATTCGAAATAAGCATATGCAGGGGTCTTTTGGGGGGGGAGTGCACCGGAGCACAGCTCTGGGAGCTCAGAAGCCAAGCCCCGCCCCCAGCCAGCCTCCCAGGCAGTCTTTCAGGCAGCCGAATGTCAATTTCAGCTCCGTTATATCCTATGGGCCATTGAAGTCAATGGTGAAAACATAGGGTATATTCTGGAGGGGGAGGGGGTTTGAGGGAGAGGCTCCAAACTCACAGGGTAGCTGATGGAGCCTCTCCCCAAGATACCCACCTTTCCTTCTCTCTTTTTCCTCTTTCCCTCCTTCTTCTCTTCTCTTTCTTTCTTTCCCACCTTCTTCTCTTCTTTTTTCCTCCTTTCCCTGTTTCCCTCCTTCTTCCCTCTCTTTCTTTCCCTCCCCTTTCCTTCTCTTTCTTTTCCTCTTTCCTTCCTTCTTTCCTTCTCTCTACTCTCTCTCTTTCCTTCCCTCTTTCCTCCTTCTGTGGCCCAACTCTCATGAGAAGGAGTTTAAACTTTAAACCCCTTCTCTCTTAGCTCCCCCACCCAGGCCAGCTGGGGAAGGGAAGGGGAGGCTTTTGAAGATGCCTCCCCCCCTTTTGCTTCCCCTTCTGACATCACTTCCGGTGATGGCAGGGGGTGTGGCATATGCTAATAGCCTAATAGCTCATTAGCATACCATATGCTAATGAGCTCCTGCAGCTGTTTTTCTACGAAAAGACCCCTGAGCATATGGTTTATACTAAATATAGAGTATAGACTCCAGCTGTTTTTTCTGTTCTATGTCTTACTATTTTTCATGGGTTTACTGGTTTTCTTGATTTTCTGTCTGTTTACTGTCCACTGTTACTGTTTACTGTTTATTACTGTTTAAAAATAATAAATAATAATAAAAAAGAGGAATATAATGTACTATATCATGTACTTCCCCCAAATCCTCCAAATCACAAAAACAAACTCTGAGGGGTACAGAAATACCAAGAAAACATCCCATCCTGATCATTGAGGGCATGGATTGAAATCTTAAAGCTGTAAAAGCTGATTTTAATTCCAGGGTGGTTAACTCCCCCAGGTAGGGGGACCTACGGTGATCCCTTTTAAAAAACTTAAATAATGGTGCCGTAAGACGACATGCTATCACATCCTGATCCGTAAGCCCATCCTTTTTGAACACCCATTCTTTCATTTCCCATACTTGGGTTTTTTTTTTCTCGAATAGATCATCAGGAATTGATAATTTCAATTGAATCAAAGCCAAATGGTCACCTAATCTCTTAGAGGATTTCAGGAGCAAACTAAAACTTAACCCCCCTGGGAATCTTGGGATCATTCTAAACATTTTCTCCAATAGAATAAAATTCCAGTAGAGGCACCTCGCTTGTGGAATGCCCTTCCCCTTGAGGCTGTCCTGGTACCCCTGTTGCTTTCTTGTAGGAGCCAGGCCAAAATGTTTCTGTTCACCCAGTATTTTAATGAAGGGATTGATTTTTGCGAACACTATTTCGGTCTGGAAATTTATTTTAAATTGTCTGTAGCTTTTTATGCTGGGTTGAGGGTTTTTAATGCCTTTCAATTAATTCCTTTAAATGCTTTATTTTTATTATTTTTATTTTGTAAGCTGCCTCAGAGAGTTTCCTGGAAAGGCAGCATTAAAATGTTCTAAATAAATAAAGAATTCATTACATTTGCATTGGTCCAGAGAGTTTTCTTTAATGTCTGTTCGCATTTGATGAAGACTTCTAATCTTGGACCGTCTGAGATGATAGGATGGCATAAGTGCAGGTATCTGAAAACAGTCCAACACAACTTTTTTTCTGCTACAGGTAAATTTGAAGTGCCTGTTGTCACAGCTGAATTGCCTTGGAATGTTCCAGTGGCTGTTCCTATGATGTTTGAGAACAATACCGTAGAAATCATGATGCCTCACACAACTTCAATAAAGGTACAAAGGAAATGTGTGCATAAAGACAAAAGTGAACATGCTACTGGGAAATATTTGATGGATTTTAACAGGCTAAGACAGTTCTGGAAGAAAAAGACAGGTACATTATTTGCCTGTCTTTTTGCCCTGTCTGGTGCTGTTTAAAAGCACAGAGAGGTCAGTTTTGATTAGTGAAATTGTGCAGAATAGAAGTCAAACCCTTTCTATCCCATGTTCCAATCCCAGTCTGAATCAGGTTGCTGCAGAGCAGTGATCATCTTTGGAACACTGCTGGGAAGATACGGGCACATGTCTCTTACTGCTGCAATTGGTTTAGCCCTAACTGACATTTGTGAGTGACTGTTAGTGACAGTGATTTTAAATACAAATTGAGATATATAAAGGGGGGGCAATTCTGGCTATCCTTTGCGTATCTAATACAAAATAACTTTGTAGAGTTTGTTTTTCCTTAACAGTCAGTCATTTTCTGTTGTTCAAAATGCCAGTGAAAATCTGGAGTCCTAAAGACCCTTTAAAAATCTGAGCTGAGTGAAAATTACATGCTTGAGATATTCAAGCATACCTATCAATAATTTTTTAAATAATACAAATGTTTCTGTTTAGAAAATATTTATGTCACTTTTTGGAAACTGCTCAGAGCACTTTACAAAATAAAAATAATAGAAACAAAACATTAAAAGATACCAAAACCCAGCACTATAAACCAAGCCCATCATAAAAACATGTGTTTCCATACTTAATGATCTGCACACACACAGTGTGTATTCTGTTTATATGGCAGAGTTGGCCAAAGTTGCTTAATGTAAGAACCTGATAAAATAAATGCCAGATGGTTGAGAGCTGCAAGGCATGAACAAATATTGCACACATGTTTTAATTGTAAAATATGCACATTTGCATTTTATTAACATTAAATGAAACTGTCAAAAGTAAAAACAAAAGGGGTAAAAAGAGATATTGTCTAAGCAAATATCTGGTCAAAATATGGACAAAGATATGTAATCCAATTAAATTAGAGATATTTACACAGTTAACTTATTATTCCATAATTCTGATTTACGTGAATAATCAGATGGAAAGTTTTTGTGATTTCTTTCATAGTGGCATTTCAGGTTACTGACTTTGTAATGACTGAGTGACACATTACAGATAAGACACAAAGGTTTACTTCCTTTAACTGTGAATGCAAAATTTTCCTCCCACTCTGACTTAAAATTTCTGTTTTAATCTCCATACTTCTGTTTTTTACAATTTGATGATGCCATCTTCCTTCACAAAATTTGTGCAGATATGTAAAGTAGGGAGTTTCTGCACCCTTGCCCCTCTTTCTCTCCCTTGGAGTAGTTCTGCCTTCATCTTCGGCAGTCAGCTCAGGGAATTTGAGGTATGAAGGATAGCAAGAGAGAATGGGTGGGGTCTTCTGAGAAGGATGGATACTTTTGAGGAGTTGAGAGTTGGAGCAAGGTTCACACCCATGTAGTGGTTGAAAGACCTGAGAGGATAAAGCCACACATGGTATGAAAGACAACAGATAACCTTGGGCCAGTCATTCTTAGTTAGCCTAAGGATAAAGGGAAAGGAGACATGATTCTTATGTCCTATTTTTTTCTGTGCGGTTTGGGGAACTTCCAATTATGATGTTGCATACTTAGGAGGCAGCTGTTGATTAAACGTTAATGATGACTGCTCTATTATAACACTTTTTTCTGTTCTGATTTCAAGGAATGCTCAGTGTGCATGGCTTCAGGAAAGATAGCCTGCAAACAATGTGGTGGCCGCACTAAAGTAAGCAGTCTTGTCCCCCCGCCTTAGATTTAGATCTGTAATGTGTAAGGGTGAGCACAAACAAGCTCATGAGCCAAAATTCAGGCCAAACTTGGACTGGTTCAGTACTTGGGAACCAATGTTTGGGGAAGATGTATTCCCTGAACATTTACCGGACTTTGGCTGGTTTGATTCAGCTGTTCGGGGCACTGCATCTCTATATTTAAGCCTCCAGGTTTGCTCTCCCCTTTGAAGTGGTGGGAAACAAAACTGAAGAGTTAAATGAAACCCCTTCCAAGGTGCCCCCTTTCTCTTAGCCACGGTGCCCCCTTTCTCTTAGCCACGGTGATCTGCGGCTGGGAGTAAGGTGGAAGGGAGTCCCTTGTAGGGTGATCCCTGCCTCTTTTCTCCCATCCATGGTGAGCTGTGGCTGGGAAAAAGGTGGAAGGGACTCTCTTCCAGTGCAATTCCCCCCCTTTCCCTGGCCACAGCAAGCTGTGGCCAGGAGAAAGGGGGAATCAAACTCGCCAGACTGGTTCAGTTCTTGTGGGGTTGGCTCAGTTCAGGGTTCGGTTTGTGGGCCAGCATGAACCCTGAACTGCCTTTTTAGGTTCATGCCCATCCCTAATAATGTAAGCAGTTCTATAGAGTGTTGAATTTATTCTCAATGAAGTTAATAAAATAATGAAATAAAAGGGAGATCTTGGGGAGGATGGGAAGAAAGGTTTCTCATTCTATTTTTTTCCCTTGCACTGAAGCCCATTCCTACAATTGTTGTGATCTAAAGAAGCACACCAAAAAGTCAAATAAACGGAATTCTTGATCTTAACGGTGCCTCATTTCTGAGGGGTATATTCTGTTTGTACATATGTATCTGGTAACTCCAGGCAAATTACAGTTAAAATTAATATGATGTGCTGGCTATACCCCTTATATATTTGATCTCACAGGTTAATGGGTCTTGATGTAGGATATCCCACTCTTCCCATTTAGTGGTATTAAAACATCGATGAAAGTCTTTTGTAATGCTTATGACCATCCAAACAAATCTCTGATCAGTGATGAGGTCTATTCTTCTTGGTCCTGTCTGCTAAGCAAGAGGAACCATTTGTTTCAGTGCCTGGGGGCTTGGAACCTCTTCCAAGTAACAAAATGAAGCAAAACACACACCCTGCTCCCAGTAGCCAGTAGGAGGAAGAGACAGGAGTAATAGCCTGAATATACTATGTCAACCTCCAGCACAACAGGCCCAGCATCTCCCATTCCTGTCTTTCTCCTTCCCTACTTATCAGTGGGGAGAGGAGGTCTTCTTCTGAGCACTACCAATGCTCAAGTTCCTTTTCTCTCCCTTGGCAGAGACAACCATATGCCCACATATGCCATCCACCCTGGAAGGAACAGCCCTACATTTTGGCACAAAGTCTCATTTTCTGTTATCCCTCTTTCCCTGTAGGAACGAATGATACATCTAGCCCCCACAGAGTACAGTATCTCTTGGAGGCATTTTCCCTTCTCTGTAGTAGGTGGGTACTTGGGCAAATTCATGGAAAGGCAGAGTCATGGGGAGGCCATTATCCCTCTGTTCAGACCCGTTTTGCCATCATGCCAAATAGGGTGTTAATCTGCCTTCATGAGAGGTTACATTCAAGAAGAAAAATAGTAAGATAGAATCCTGCATATTAATTTTTTTCCATTTAAAATTAAATCCCAATAGGAACAATGCCGCTGGTGTAAAGGTACAGGAGTATTCGTTAGTGACACATGCAGCGAGTGTTCTGGAACTGGATCATCTACTACCCTGTAAGACAATATACAAAGAAGCACCAGCTGTGCAGTCATTTCTGTTTTTCAGGCAGCTTTAAATGTTGCATGAACTGGGCTGGGATCCCATGGATGATCTGAGGCTGATTTCCCACATTATGTTTTGTGCTAATGTATAGATAGATGTATAGATGTATACCGGCTATTTGCAGAGTTTGTGCTTGTATAAAAAATAAGGCAATTGAGAGGTGATCCTGGCCTAGACTGCAGACATTACTTTTCCCTTCCCAGTGTTTTTTTGGGAAAATACCCAAATCAGCCAGGGTTTGTCAAACCCCTCCTTCGCATGTCTGAGTAAGTGAAGTATCTGCAGGGAGCAGCAATAAGGTTGCCATCTGTTGGTTATTGATAGAGCCGGAGGAAAAAAATGCCAACTGGATAAGAAGCTGAGTTTGAATTGTGTCCCCAGATTCAGTAGTGTGTGCCATTACCCAACAGAAAAGCTTCTCGTCCCCCTCACCCCCAGTTTTCTGGATCCTGAAACAAAACTGCAAGCTAGAACATATATTTAATCAGGACCACCTAAAAGGTTTTCTGTGTATTGTTTTGCTTTGGATTTGGATTTTGGACCAGCACTGCTGCAACCAGTCCCTGCATCTTGATTTATATTTGAGGGCCATGGGGGAAGGAATTACTGTTCTAGCTTCTAGCTAAATCGCTAGAAGAAAGAGAATAAAGCACCTCCCCTGCTAGGGATCCAAATCCTCCAGTGAGCATGAGACTGTGGATCAGTCACCAAAGGCTGATAGGCTAGATGGCCATCTGACAGCAATACTGATTCTGTGAGCTCAGGCAAATCATAAGAGGGAGGGCAGGAAGGGTTGCATCAGTGTTTACTTGTGGCCCTTTCTTACATGTTCAGGGAAATGCTGATTGCCACTTTGGTGTCAAGAAGCAATTTTTCTCCAGGCCAGTTTGGCCAGAAATTTTGGAGGTCTTTGGTCATCTTCTGTGCATGGAACAGGGATCACTGTGTGTGTGAGGGGGAAGGTATTTCTGAATTTCCTGCATTGTGCAGGGCTTGGACTACATGGCACTGGAGGTCCCTTCCAACTCTATGATTCTGTGATTCTACATGCAAGATTCAAGAATGGATCTGCCATCATGTTTTTTTAAGTACCCATGCTGAAGGTGATGTGGTGATTTAAATTAGGGCTGGGGATTGGAGTAGCCCATTTTCCCCTCCAGATCTCTCTCACTGGAGCTTTCTATGGCAGAAAACATGCAGGGAGCCAGATGGGCCAGGTGTATTTTCCCTTGCAGGGCAAATAGCTACAAAAGTCAGAGGAGGGAGGCTTTCCACTGGGAAAATGGTACTATGTTGGGAAATATTTGTGTGTCCTGTTGCCATTGCCCTGGGCCACATTGTTCTCCCCTTCACCCCACAGGGTTTTTTAAGTCTTAAAAATCCTATTGTGAAATCCTTCATGAGTAGTCTGGCATCTCTCCTAAAGCCCCCCCCTCTGCTTGGGGGATGGGCAGTAAAATAGATTTGACAGTGCATTCCTACAGGTTCAGGAAACTTAAACACTAAACAATTTAAATCTCTTGTCAAGTTAGCTTAAACCATTCATGAGGACCAACTGTTCTAGGGTGTCAAGGAATGGATGATGGATGTTTAGGAAGTAAAGTGCCAGTCAAAATTAATGCAAGTGTCACAAAGTTCTTACATCAAAGTCATGCCGTCTGTGACCAAACCTGGTAGTTAAGTGGCTTTTTCACAAAATATTAATCTAGAAAATACAAAACCATACAGAACAAGGAAGGAAAAATCTATATGGAGATTTTGTTTTGTTTTGATATGATATATTTTATATAAATTGATATAAAACAGTGTAAACTAAAGTAAGCTTTAATTCCTCCAAAAGGGGGAACTGAGGATAGAAGACTTTATACCAAATAATGACTAGATTTATATCCCCAAGGATATTAGGTTTCATGCTGATGATTTATCCCCATGGAAAATTGACTTATTTTGCCATTCTTTACAGGTGTAATGCTTGTTCTGGACGGGGAACATTAAATTGCAATGATTGTAGTGGACAAGGACGTTTGCTGACATACAACGCACTGGTGGTTAAATGGCAAGTCCCATTAGAAAAACACAAGTGGAGACCTGCAAGAAACTTGCGGGATGGTCATCCCATTCCTCACACCTTTGCTTCCTCCCCTCTACCCTTACCTATCTCACACTCCTTCTCCCTTCTGGGGGTGGAGCCATAGACTCAACCCTCCAAAGCAGCCATTTTATCCAGGAGAACTGATCTCTGTCACCCGGACAACAGTTGTAATGCTGGGTGATCTCCAGCCCTCACCCAGAGGCTGGTAATGGTAGTTCTCATGGAGGAAATGGCTGGTTTGGAGGGTGGAGTCTATGGCATTATACTGGTCTGAAGTTCCTCCCCTCCTCAAACCCCACCATCCCCAGGATCCACCCCTTAAATGTCCAGGAATTTCCCAATCCAGAGTTGACAACCCTATTTCCTCCCCACCCAACAGCCAACTTAACCTTTATCTGTCTTCAGCTTTTTGTCTCCACCCCCTCCCCCACAGCTTCTACCAACGAAAATTATAGTCTTTCTCCACAGTGGGGACCAGAGCAGTTTATATTATTCTCACCTCCTTTTTATCTGCACAACAACCCTGTGAGGTTGGTTAGGCTGAAAGTATGTGACAGGTCCAAAATCACCCAGTCAGCTTCCACCGCAATATGGGGATCTGAACCTGGGTCTTGCAGACCCTACTCTGAGGCTCTAACTGCTGCACCACTGCTGGCTTTCATAGGGTGGCTGCTGAATAGCAGCAAGCAGCCAGGCCAAGTTGAGTCATGCAAATTAGGTGGTATCAAGTCACCCAGAGGGTGCTGCCTAGGGATGCCAGCCTCCAGGTGGGATCTGGGGATCCCCTGGAATTAGTGCTCAGCTCCAGACTACTGAGATAACTTCCCCTGGAGAAAATGGATGCTTTGGAGGGTGAACTCTAGGGCATTGTACCCCACTGAGGTCCCTGTCCTCCCCAGGCTCCATCCCCAAATCTCCAGGAGTTTCCAGACCTGGAGCTGGCAACCCCACTACCCCCATCCCCTGCCAGTGCCTGTGGGGGGACCTGGCAACCCTAGACTGCTGCCAGGCCTAGGGTTGGCAACCTCCAAGTGGGGCCTGCTGGAGGGTGAACTCCAGAGATCTGTGAACAACAGAGATCTGTCTCCCTGGAGAAAATGGCTCCAAGGCCGAAAGAGGCCTGGAAAGAAAGGGCCCTTCCCCCACCCTTTTACTGGCAGAGCCAGTCAGAAGCCTCTCCCGCCCCCCCCCCCAACGTTCTAATCTCTCACTGTTGATGCCTGGAGTCAGGTCCCTGCAGAGGCCATTTCAAAAGGTTTTGGGGGGAATTCAACCGTCCCTGCAGGGATTTTCTCACTTTTCGGATTTTTCTACAAACCCAGGAAGTCTACTGACTATGTAGGAAAAGCTGTTGGGGGAGAGTGAGGCCCCTGTTGGAGGGAATAGGTATCCGCACAGAAAAAAAAAAAAGTCTGAGAATTAGAATAAGGATTATGGGGGAAGAAAGGGGCCTCTTCTGAACATAACAAAATTGATGGTCTTGTGGGCTGTCCTTCTAGTGAGTACAGTGGCCTGAGTTTGATCTTCAGCATAACCAGAAAAAGGGACCCTGGGTTTTGGAGAGCGGAAAGGAAGACTGATTGGGATTGATATCTGCTTCTAGTCAGATTGACTGTGCAAGAACAGCTGGTTGTTTTATCATGTGAAAAGCAGTATCACCACTGATGATTATCTCTGAATATGCCTTAGGATAAAGCTGCACAGTATATTTTAAGATCTGTGTATGAGTGTCCAGCATATACTTTATTGTGAAATAGCAGAATGTTTCTATCCCAATTTGGATCAGAGCTGCAAAACCTTCCCCGTGTACCCTTTCCGCATCCTCAGCTGGCCCTTGCTAAATTGCTACTTGGCTCTGTGGATCAAACAAAGAACCTTCCAGCATTTTGTATGGTTTGGCCCTTAATCTATGAAAACATTATAGTTTCTGTCATTAAATTCCTCAGAAATTGTACCAGTTATGTTGCTTCAGAATTTAGTCATCCTCAGATATGGTGTAGGCCTCTCATGTGACTGCATCACCTCATCTATGGGGGCCTGGGAAGAGTGAGGCAAAGGTTGGAACTGCATGTTAAAAAGGTGGCATTTCAGAAATAATGCAATTCTGTGCTCTAAAGAACAGTTAGAAACCAAACCCCAGTTTTTGACAGTTACTGATTTTCTGCACAAATAAGTGGTAATAGCTTGTCTCTTACCTTCACAGGAAAAATAACATATTTGAATATGTGGCACATCAAAGAAATGACTTTCCTGCTAAACTGTTCCAAGCAGTTACGGGGCAGAAGTTGTTTGTTGATGAACAGGATATGGTAATAAAACTCTACAAACAAAAGTAAAACAGCCAGAGGGGCAGGATTTAAAAGGGTCTGACCTTGTACGTTGACAAATATATTTTCCTCCAAATAAGCAGAGTACTTGAGGGCTTTTGAACATGGGCTATCTGAATTTGCCCTTTCCCCCAGCTCTTCCTCTTCAGGAGAAAAATAGGGATGGAAAGGGTGGAATAGTGGAGAACCATGGTGGCACATATTAATGTACTCTCCCATTGACACTTCACAAATCTCACCCTTCCTTTGTAACAAAAAGCAAAAAAACCCCGAAGCCCATATGTTCAGCCAAAAATTCTGGGGGTTCCCACTTGAAATCTCTTTTTTGTGAGCTACTTTGAGCTTTATGGATTGGCTGAGGTAGAAATAGAATGACCTATAACAATGGAAATTAAATTTAGACTCTCCAGCAGCAATCTATCCAGAATAAAAACCTGCATGTCATAGAATCATCACAGCACTCTGTCTTGATTTAGGCTGTCCTCTTCTATACTTTGCGGGCAACCGGCTTCTACTGAATAGACAGAAATACGCATGGAGTCTTGTGCAATGTAGATTTCTACTGAATGCTTGTGTGAATTCACCCATTGAACATTAAGCAATTGCTATATAAATGACTAGGAATAAGGCCCGTTGTGGAAATAAATACAACGGGCTCTAGAAAGAGGCTCTAGGAGAGTGCCCCGGCTTTGGGCACTCAGTGACAATTTGCTGTGGCAATCTCAGCACGGTATAATGACAGAATCCACCATTTTCTCCAGAGGAACTGATCTTTGCTACCTGAAGAGCAGTAGTAATTTTGAGTGATCTCCAGCCCACCCCCAAGATTGGTAACAGTGGTTCCCCAGGAGGGAGTGGCTGGTTTGGAGAGTGGAGTCTATGGCATTGTACCTGTCTGAGGTCCCACCCCTCCTCAACACTCACCCTCTCCAGGTTCGACCCCTCAAATCTCCAGGAACTTCCCAACCTGGAGTTGATAACCCTATCACCCTCCCAGCCAACCATCAACCTACCTTTAGTTTTTCATCTCCTCCCCCTCCCTCCTAGAGAGCAGTTGTAATTTTGAGTGATCTCCAGCCCCCACCTGGAGATTGGCAACAATGGTTCCCCATCAGGGAATGGCTGGATTGGAGGGTGGAGTCTATGACATCGTACCTGTCTGAGGTGCCACCCCACTTCAAACCTCACCCTCTCCAGGCTCCATCCCTCAAATCTCCAGGAATTGCCTACCTGGAGTTGGCAACCTGATCAGGACTGGGCCCAATGTGTTTTCTCCCAAAGGCCAACATAGGTGTGGAAAGGGCCTTTTACTGACAGAGGAGAAAGTACAGGTGCCAACTCTGATTAGGGAAATACCTGGAGATTTGGGGGGTGGATCCTGTGGAGGGCAGCATTTGGGGTGTGTGTAGAAGGACTCAGCAGGGTATAGTGCCATAGAATCTACCCTCCAAACCAACCATTTTCTCCCGGGGAACTGATCTCTGTCATCTGGAGGTCAACTGTAACAGTGGGAGATCTCCAGGTCCCACCTGGAGATTGGCAACCATAGGGGAAGGTCAGCCACACAGCGGGGAGTTGAAGAAAATGGTTTGATGGTCGCTGGCCCACCTCGTTAGCCAGCCAGCCATGCTGAAGCTAAGCAGGAGAGAGAGCCTTTTTCCATTTATTCTGACAGGAAAGTGGCCGTTGGGGAGGGGGTTATGGGCGGGGGAGGGGTTATGCTGAAAGTCCGTTGTTTTTTACTCACAGAACCAAGCTTGGCTGCCTACCAACAGCCACTGAGGGGACAGTCCCTCACAGGAGTCAAGAGAACTGTCTTCCTCAGGAGAGAGAGCTGTCTGCCAGGGGGAGTGGGTGGGGAAGAGGAGCAGACCCAGCACCCAGCCAATGGCACGCGAGTACTCTTGAGTGGCGGCTGATGAGCCAATGGCTGAGGGAGGGCATTTTACAGCCAATGGGAGCGCATGGAATCGTACGAAACCAAAAGATAATTATTATAAGGAGAGATACCTTATGAAGTTCAAATATTGGGTATCCAGCATTAGGAAAAAACAGAATTTATAATACCCAGACTTTCTAATCAAAGGACTTTTTTCATACTGAGATGACTGTTCGTGACAGTTGTTTTACAAGTTATGTTGGTTAATTCAGAAGAACTTTATATTTTTTTCCCCCTAGAAATCCATTTTGTGTAAATCCATCAAGTACTGCTGCTCGACAGTCTCCATTTAATTATCACCATTATAAGTTATATTTTAGCTGCCTCAACATATTCTCTGAACAAAATAAATAAGTAAAATGCTATTACATTTCTATTCCAGCCAGGCTTTTAAAAAGCTCAAGAGAGCTTCCTTTCATTGTGTGTGTGTGCGCGTTTATATGTGCATGTTTTCAATATGCAGTTTACCCTGAATCATGTGAGCACAATGGCAGTCCAGCAGCTACCCAACACTTTTCTTATTTTGTGATTGCTTTCCCAGGGACTTTTCAGGCAAGGCCACCCTTAAGCATTAGGTCTGACTTCCATTTCCTTCTGTACATTCTGAAAGGGTTTTTTTCTCATAGGTTTACCCAATTATAAATTTCCCTGACTGCAGCATAAATGACGCCTCCAGGAATGCTGTTGAGAGACATCGCACTCAGTTTACTTCTACGTCACGGATACTGAGGCAGGTGAGTGTAGCAGAGGTGCTGCCTCAACACTTAAAAGAGAGGTGATGATTCCCAGTGCTGAGTCCATAGAGATTTCTTTTTTTTGCCATGTGAGAATAGAAATTTTTGGCACATGTGTGCATTTCTCTTCTCATGGAAGGTTGTGGTGAAATTTCTGCCTATCATGAGACCCTTTAGTGAAACTCTGGCCTGAATCATGTATGTGATTTCTACTGCCCTGATGAACTTTAAATGGAAACTGTCAAGGTTCACTGGGGCAAGAATTGCAGCACAGTCTAATGCAAGTAAGGATATTTTGGAGGAATCCTACTGATTGGGTCAAGATGCTGATGGAAACACCAGATGCAGATTCCAGAGACAAAATGTTTAGAAGTTGACAAAAAGTGGAGACAGAGGCCCATGAGGGTAAAGTGCTATGGAGGAAGGAAAGAGTGCAGTGGGACAACCCAGCAATCACATGTTGTTCATGCAAAGTTGCCATAGAAGCACTGAAAGCAAATCAAAGCCATCAAAATCCAAAAAGGTACTGAGTGTGGAGAATTGGGAAGGTGCATTTTGTGACGAGTGCCAGAACAGAGTCACTTGCACTGCAAACACAGGAAATGACAGGGATACAGTTGTTCCATTTGTAGGACAAGGGACCAATGCATGTGATTTATGAATGTGATTTCTGATGTCTTTCCTGATTTGTATACTGACAGCTGCCATTGTGCCTTCTTAGGTACCTGACCATAGTATATTCAGAACCTAGTATTTAGCCCAGATAGAAGTATAGAAGAGAATATAGATTCTATGGTTGCATTTCCTTTTAGAAGAAATAGAATTGAAAAGAGCAAATATAATCTCTTAGAGGCATTTAGAAGTAATTAAAAAGCAACAGAATGGAATGCACTTGGGATTATTAGCATACTCAGTAATTGCAAGCTCTCCAGTTGAAGGACATCCAAGAGCAAAAGTTTTGTGATGCAGAGAATCTGGATGTTCCCAAACAACATCTTCCTTTGTAAAGCTAGGCCCCAGGCCCCAGGAAGTCTGCCAAGAGCTGAGTCCCATGTGAATTATTATACCTTATCAGGAAACTCCCCAATACTATGCTGAGGTAGCTGAGTCCTAAATGAGGACAGAAGAAGGCCCCACTGTTCCTTGATGTTTCTCACTGTTCTGTGACCAAATAAGCAGACGCAAATACTTGCATCTCTGACCAGCATAGGGGTACACCAATGGAGAGGTGCCAGCTCAAATGATGCTACCTGTTTGGCTCCAATTAGGGATTTCTTGAAGTGTGAACAATAGTGATATCATTTGGGGTATAAGACATTCTGCCCTTCCTGGTTGGGGCAGAATACAGCTTGGTGTCACTGGGCGCTAAGGTATCCAGTCCTGTTTTCCTATTATTGCAATAAATAGATATTCATCCTACTCACTGGGGTCCAACTGTGTGTTCCTCACCCATGCTGTTCCTCACCTGTGCTGTTCTGATTCGCTCCTGGGATTAAAAGATACCTGTTGAAAGTGGTAGCAAATCCAGGAGAGTGCCTTTATCCTGCTGCATTCCACTTCTCGGAAGTGTGAATGCTCAGCTGAAAAGCCAGCAGCAACCCACGTTGCGCATAAGGCAGCAGCGATATGATTGACTGTGCTCCGCTCTACAACCCAATGCGGTGCCGGCACAATGGGATCCTCCCCAAATCAGCCAGATGCCTACATGTGTATGCGCTCATAGGCATCCAGCCGATTTACCAGGAAAAAGCCGTTTACAGCCGTGCCTCTGGGCCAGCAGTCTAAACGCTCCCATGTCCCTCCCCCTGGTATGCTCCCGCATCATTCGGCGCAGTGTGACCGGGAAAACCTGGAACAGTTTGTTCCAGGGCTTTTTTGCCACGACTGGCTCCTGCTTCAAACTGCCAGTCTGAACTCAGCCACCATTTCTCTACAGCAATACCTGGAGTGTACTAAAGTGGGCAACTCCTGCTGAGGTGAAAACATGTTTTGGAAAACATTTGTCTTGTGATCAGACAAATTTTGTCCTTTCCACTGTGTATTTGTTGTATAGCTTCATTATGATCCATCAAGAGCTTCGTGTGGAAGTACACATGATGCACATTGCAGTACATCTTTTATTGGGGTGTTAATACATTTTGAGACATGTTGCAATCAATGCTTTCTTAGTCTGTAATGGGGATACGTGCACCCCCACTCCGAAAAATCTAGGGTACACAAGTGGAAAACTGGAGAAATGAATATATACAAAGTTCCATTCTATGACAGGTCTTTTTTATTATGAAAGAAAAGCTTATTACAGCTTTGAGCCAGTTGCAGGAATGGATTGAGAGAAACTAGGCTAAGCATAAGGCAGCCACATAACAAGGGCTGCTGGACACTAGAAAATGAAGGATGTGTCACTGTTCTTCTAACCATTTGGGCAAATCATGATACTTGACAAAGGTGTCCACAGTTCCAAATAATACCTCACTCCTGAGAAATATCCTTGTTTTTTGTCTTTTTTTACAGAGGCAAACGATTGAGCATATACCTCTTACCAGAGTGGAATACAGGTTTCGTGAGGCGTCCTTCTCTTTTTACGTTTATGGAAATGAGCACAAGGTGCATACTGAAAATTATCCTCAAAAGTGTTGCTGTACCATCATATGATTTGTGGATAGTGACATTATTATTGTCTGGACACATGGTAAAGAAGCCCTGGACATATTACACCAGGCATTCAATCTCTTTCTCCCCACCATCAACCTGACAGTGAACCAATACATGCAGGAAATACATTTTCTGGACACTACTATAAAAATACACAATGGACGCATGGACACCACCTTATACTGGAAACCTACTGACCAACAAACATACCTACATGCCTCCAGCTACCATTCTAAACGTATCAAATGATCCATTGTATACAACCAGACTGTATGCTACAACTACATCTGCTCCAGTCCTACAGACAGAAATTCACACCTGAGGGATCTACAACAAACTAAAGTACCCACCTGATGAAGTCAAGAAACAGATTACAAAACCAGAATGTTACCCAGAGAAAACAAGACAGGCCCAAAAGAGACAATAACAGAACACCACTAGTGGTCACCTACAGCTCTCAACTCAAAACAGTTCAGCGCATCATCAGCAACTTACAACAGGGATATTGGTTTCCTTTCTCTCTACATATGCTAACCTCATTCATCCCTTACATCTGTATTCTCACCAGTTCTTCAGGAGGGCCATACATCCTCTTTATTTTATTTTATTTCTTATTTGGAATAATAGATTAGAATAGTAGATTTTAATGTAATGTAATGAATAGTAGAATGTAATATAGTTTGGAAGGGTAGATTGGAATGTATTTGTCTGGTCTGGGAACAATCACCCCACTCCAAGGAAGAAGATGCTATGAGGTCACCTCCATGCTTGAGAGGAGACAGATGGAGTGTAATGGCAAGGTCTCAGTTAATTATTTTCAGCATTCCATGGTTAATGATACATCTGCCCATTAATCTCCAATTTTGACATATTTATTTCCTTTACTATGTCCACCCCCCGAATTGAACCCAAACAATCGGTAACCATATAAACTAAGATTGTTATTATTTGGGAAGGTCGGTAGTTCAGCAGTTCGAGTCCCAACTGCCACAAGATGCAGTGAGCTCCCATCCCTGGTCCCAGCTCCTGCCGACCTAGCAGTTCGAAAGCAAGAAATTGCAAGTAGATAAATAGGTACCACTTCGGTGGGAAGGTAACAGCGTTCCGTGCAGCTCAGTGTCTAGTCACGCCGGCCACATGACTATGGAAACGTCTTTGGACAGCGCTGGCTCTTCAGCTTGGAAATGGAGATGAGTGCCGCATCCCTAGAGTTAGATTCGACTGGCTTTTGAGCAAGGGAAACCTTTACTTTCACCTATCTGTTAAACATTCTTTACAGTGCATGCAAATTTACTTCTCACCCTCTACCTATATGCATGAACTGGTTATTTCCATTTCATTGTATCTGAAGAAGTGTACATGCACACGAAAGCTTATTTATTTCTGTTGTAAGACAATGTGTCTTAGAAGGTGGGCATCAGGGACAGATCATGTAATACCAGGATTTCTCACTGAAAGTGTGCAATAAAATTTTGCATGGGTATTTGTTTGGTGTTCATATGCAAAAAGAAAACTTCATATTATAGCAAGTGTTACTTTGATAGCCTCAAAATTTGACCATTATCCGTGTGACAAAATGGCTTTCATCAGTATTGCTTATGTTTTTGTGGTTTTAAAATACATATTTTAGCTTTTCGATACATATATTTAGAATGAATACTATGTTCAATTGAAATACAATCCAGTGTTATGGAAGAGATGGGATATGCTTTGTTAAGTGCACAGCTCTGTAACCTTTTAGAATCTTGGGGATGGAAAGCTGAAGTGGAATGCTGAAAAGTGATGCTTAAGAGGGAGGACTGATTGGCCAGGGCTGAAGAGAACAAGCCATGAAGTCTCCGGAACAAGACAGAGGTGTTAAAACACAGCTCTAAGCAGAAAAGTGGTCTCTTTGGAATGTTAAGAGTACTGAGATACTTCAAAGCTACCTGAGTTGATTTATCATGTATATGTAGTTTGTAAATGTCTGAAGCAATCTACTTGTTTAGGAAACTAAAACTGATTTTAATAGTAAGATAAGTATGAATATTCAATATGTTTTCCATCGTAATAAATTGTTTCTAAAGAAACCAGTTCAGAGTATCTTGTTAACTTCTCACCCCTATTACCCATTTAAATCAGGGAGTGGTTTGTTCTTAAATTGGAATTTGACAGAATCATAGAGCTGAAAAGGACCTCCAGGGTCATCTATTCAAACCCCCTGCACAATGCAGGAAATTCATAAGTACCTCTCCCTCCATACCCCCAGTGACCACTGTTCCATGCCAAACTGGCCTGGAGAAAAAGAGCATCCTGACCCCAAAGTGGTGATCAGCATTTCCATGGGTGTGTAAGAAAGGGCCACGAGAACTAAGCACTGATGCAATCCTACCTGCCCTCACTCTCATGGTCTGCCTAAGATACGTGGAGGCACACAGTTCAAAGGGAACTTCTAGGTGGGACCGAGGCAGCGGAAAAAGAAGCAGAATAGCAATTGCTGGATCCACTACCTAGGCTTAATGTACCGTAGCAGAGTGAGAGGCTGTGGATGCACTGCATCAAATTCATTTCTTTTGGAACTGCATCTATAGGATTGTGTATGAGTAATGTTAAATGGGTTTGTCCCTGTTTCATATATTGTTACTGGGAAAAGTTTCAGCTTCTAATGATTAAATGTTGCCGCCTCACTGAACACTGGACCAAACAGAATCCATTCATGATAGACATATTAAAGTTTGAGAGTTCTGACGCAGCATGACACATGCAGGGGTCCCCAACCTTCTTGAGCCTGTGGAATCATGACACAAGGTGGTGGGTACAAGCACAAAATGGCTGCTGAAGAAGGTGGAGGTAAGCACACGGAGGAAGCCTAAGCACAGGGGAGGTGATTTTAACAATACACTGGCAAAGAAGAGTGAGTGAGAGTAAAACTGAAGCAATGTTTCTTCAATCTACACAGCCAGTTGTATCTCCAGTGGCCAATCGGAAGCTCTGCTGGGTACAAGCCCCACCTGGCCCTACTCACTTTCTAAAATCATTTGGGCACCAGGAAAGGTGCTGCTGGGTTCCATGGGCACAGTGCTAATTCGGGGCCCGTCGGACAGAAGACTGTTACATACTCTGGGAATACAGATCTGGTGTGTGTGTGTGTGTGTGTGTAGAGCTGGGTTTTTCAAAAGAAGTGAAACCCCCAAATTGCCCCGGACTCCTGGCAACATGAAGATAAAGCACTGGCACAAGCCATCAGATTGTTGGGTTGTCATTGAATCATGTGTCACTTGTTTCTCTCCTTATATCCTACTAAAGCGAACAAGGTGTCGCGGGTTCGAACAGCAGAAGTGGCAAGGCACGGAGTGGGCCAGAAGAGAGTGCGAGTATCCAAATAAATACTGGAGGCTTCAGCTAGGTGCAAACTATACATTTTTTTACACACCACAGCCACCATCAAACAGAGTGTCAAAGTGCTCTGCTGCAATCATACAAATGAGGAGGAGAAACTGTACATCACTCACTGTACATTTATACAAACACCAGCCAATCAGGCTTCAGTGCTGAGTCACTGTGATAGCAGTGGCAAGACTGCCCTGAACCGGTTATAGCCAGCTCTAACAGAGATTCCTGGCTGACAGCTACCTGTCACTAGATCAAATACATCTAGCCAGACTTACAGAACATGTGGATCTCAACACTCCCCCTTAAGTCTGCATCTGGATGTTCAATTTGATCTTCAGATCAGTAAACGTTTTCACATCAAGGCACTTGGTAAACAAGTCAGCTACGTTTGACTTGGAAGCACAATAGGTTAACTTAATTAAACCTCGTTGTAGTACATCCTTAACATTCATGTACCTTATGTTAATGTGCCTGCTTCTTACTCTAATACTTTGTATCAGCCAACTGTTGTATAGCCACATTGTCACAGAAAACATTAATAGGTAGTACATAGTTTACATTGAAGTCAGTTAGCAGTTGTAAAACCCATTCTAACTGCACACAACACTAGCAAGTTTGTGCTATGTAAACCTTCTCAGAGATGGATGCATTTGCCAAAAGATCCACTCCCATGTTATTTTGCCCTGCTTTTACGAGGGCCACTCTGAAACCAAGCCTCCTTTTCAACTGTAGGCATTTGCAATACTTCATGGTAGGTTTGAGGCTCCTTAATGAAAACATGATTAACATCATAGCCATATCTTACAGGAGGTATGCCCTTAGTACTGCGCATAGAAACCCTTGGTAGTACTTTCTCATTTTGCACACCATCAGACTGCACATTTACAGGTTGTTGCTCTTGTTTGATCACAGGCTCATTACTGACACCCTCAGTGATATCAGAGCTAGGTAAAGCAACCATTTGTGGTACTTCATTAGCATGAATCTTTCCCCAGTTTTCATGCTCACAAAAAGAGGCAGACCTGCTGAAACTCACTTTGTTGAACTGATCAGCAAATCTATAGGTCTTCATGCCAGACTGATAACCAAGGAAGACCAATTTCCTGGCTTTGGCTCCCCCTTTCCTCCTGCGCTCAAGAGGTATGTTTACCCATGCTTTGGAGCCAAAAACCCTTAGGTATTCCAGATTTGGTAAACGGTTGTACATTAACCTGAATGGGATATCCTCTATAGAGCGTGAATAAATCCGGTTGCTTACATAACAGGCATTTTTCATTGCCTCAGCCCAAAACGCAATACCCAGGCCAGAATCCTTCAACATTGCATACATCATGTTCTGAAGAACCCCACCTTTGCGCTCAGCTACACCATTTTCTGCTGGAGTACAAACATTGGGAACCCTATGTTTTATTCCCTTTTGTTGTAGGAAGTGATTAAAGGCATTGGAGGTAAATTCCCCTCCCATGTCAGTTTGGATGGCTAGCACATTGCCAAACTGGTTCTTTACTCTTTTGTACCAATATTTAAAGGTTGAGAAGACATCAGACTTACACTTCATCACATACACCCAGCAAAATCTTGACCAGTCATCAGTAATAATGAGCACATACTTGTTACCCGAATGGCTTTTTGGAAAAGGACCAACCACATCCATATGAACCAAAGCCAAAGGCTTTTGAGACTCTCTCAAGCTCTGTTTTGCGACTGGAAACGCTTTAGAATTTGCCATCTTACATATTTCACAGTCTAAGTAGTTTTTACACTCTTTTACTCCCTCTTGGCCTGTCAGGGCCAGGGTCTTTTGAGTAGTTTTGAAACTCACATGACCTAGACGACGGTGTAACAAATGTTGACAGTTATTGTGGGGGTTAACATTGGTAACAGTTTGTACATTTTATTTAGTGTTGTTCAGCACATAAACATTATTTTGCAACCTGCCTATTGCACACACTTTACCTGCTTTCATAATTTTACATTCTTTGTTGGCAAATACCACTTGGAACCCTGCAGTGTCCAAGCTCATAATGCTTAACAAGTTATTTTGTAAGCCAGGTACACAAATCACCCCCTTTAAAGTATGGTTTAAGTTGGGGAAAAACACATCCCCCTCAGCTGTAACCTGGGAAGGCGTCCCATCTGCAAGACTTACATGTGTTAAGGGAGAGGTCCTAGTGTTGTGCAGAAGCCCCTCGTCCTTGCAATACGTTTGGGATGCGCCTGAATCGAGTAGCCAGGATGAAGCCACAAAATTGTCCACAGGGCCCACCATAGCTACAGAATGCTGAGACTCAGGCTGTTTCTTTCCTTGCTTCTGCCTCTCAGTACAGAAACGGACCAGGTGTTTTGTAGAGCCGCAGAAAAAACATTTCCTCTTGTTCTTGCTGCCTCTGGAAGTATCTTTGGCATGTTCCTGGAGAGTGGCAACAGCAACAGTACAGGTGCTTGCTGTTATCTCGTCTGCAGATTGCCTGGAACTGTGCCCGGTCACCTTGGCCGACTGCCCAGACTCCCTGACATGCTGCCTAGATTCAACGAGTCGCTCCTCGTGTTGTATTAACTTTCCGGTGACAAACTGGACTGTTAAAACTTTTTCATCCAGTGTTTCAAATGCAGGCAAAAGTGGATCAATTTTTTGTGATAACGATGATAATATTATGAAAGTTTTATCAATTTCCTCAAAAACTTTGCCACGCTCCTGAAGCTGACGAAAATAATCCATCAGGACCTTGAGATGGTCTTTCACAGGCTCCTGGGGTGCTTGCAGCTTTCTATACAAATGCCGGGTTAATGAGATAAGAGACCCGACATTAGCCTGCTGATAAATGCTTTTAAGTAAAGACCAAGCCTGTTCAGCACTTTCAGCTTGAGCAACATAAACAAGCTGATCGTCACTGACACTCAAAACAATCAGTGCTAGGGCCTTTTCATCATTTTTCTCATCAAGCGGCGTTGGGTCTTCGGGGGGTCATTTACATATCTCCAAAGCCCCTCCTTCACAAGAAAGAACCGCATTTTAAGTGCCCAATTGTTATAGTTTGTAGAAGTGAGCTTTTCAACCAGCTGGGAAGTAGGTACCTGAGCCATGATGCTTGCTCCCGGCCCCCGGCTGCTGGTATCTTGGCTCCGGCTGTTTGGCGTCCTCCTCCACACAGGACTCCCACACACTGCAACCGACCTCCGGCTCCTCCAGCTCACAGCTCCTCCAGCCTGCTTCTCAGACAGCACAGCCAGACACTGCTTTCTCTCCAGCAAAGAAAGCCACAGCAGACAGACAACTCCACAGATACTGCTTCCACAGCTCCCAACAGCTCCAACTTACTCCATGCACAGCTAACCGTAGGCTGGGCCCATAACCCTGTCGCGGGTTCAAACAGCAGAAGTGGCAAGGCACGGAGTGGGCCAGAAGAGAGTGCGAGTATCCAAATAAATACTGGAGGCTTCAGCTAGGTGCAAACTATACATTTATTTACACACCACAGCCACCATCAAACAGAGTGTCAAAGTGCTCTGCTGCAATCATACAAATGAGGAGGAGAAACTGTACATCACTCACTGTACATTTATACAAACACCAGCCAATCAGGCTTCAGTGCTGAGTCACTGTGATAGCAGTGGCAAGACTGCCCTGAACTGGTTATAGCCAGCTCTAACAGAGATTCCTGGCTGACAGCTACCTGTCACTAGATCAAATCCATCTAGCCAGACTTATAAAACATGTGGGTCTCAACACAAGGTAGTTGTGTCTGGGAAATATCCAGTGCTCCTGAGTCATATTCCCACTTCAGGATTCTCTAGAATACTAGGGGATCTCTTCTCTTTGCACTTTAAAGGGTTCTCTGGAAGTGATCGGCTGAGGTTAGAAGGATTTGTGGCCAACCTGTGGCCAACCATCCTAAATTCTTAAAATATTCTTTGGGGAAGAATTGGGATAAGGGGATGCACAGTATCAAGTGCACGCACACACACCCCTTCCCAATTTCTCTTTGAAGTACCCAATATAACAGGAATAGATGCCTTCCCTCTCACAATTTCTGTTGTTAGAAAGCTACTGTTTACACAAATCAGAACTAGATCAAAAGAGGAAATAAACCTTTTGTATTTGTCAGGTCATCCAATGAGAAAAAATAAGAAGTCTGCTGGCTTAGATCCTCAGCTAAATCTTTGCCCATGGAAGGGATTTCCATGGCAGGAGGTGGATATGACTTCCTTGCAGTCCCCCTTCTGTTGTGGTCCAAAATGAACACTGAAGTAGCATTCCTGGAGGATGAGACCCTCTCCCAGAAACAGCATGAGGGAGGAGCTGGAAGTTTGCAGGAGGAGGGGGTAACCAGAGAAAAATGCCCCCTTTCATCAGTGGAAATTTCCCACTAGATCTAATGTACTGACTTTCTAATTTATGCTTAGAGCTCCATGTAGACAGAGGGTTCCCACTTTTCTTCTGCGAGAAGGATAATGCCCTGTTTATACAATTAGACATTCCTGTATCTAGACAGAACATTTCTATCAAGGCTTTGGGTCATTCACAATATATTTTGATAGGAATGAATGGACAGACTGAAGCTAAATGGATGTTTAAAATATAGAAAAAAATCCCAAAGTAAACATTTTTTATAAAACACAGCCGGAGCAAAATGGCTGTCAGAAAACCAGTCTGTCTACAGGAGAGCCATAGTACTGAGGAATAGGGAGGTAATTCAGGAACAATTAATTATTTTGATTAAAGAGTTCTAACTGAGAACTCAGCCTCATATATATGAGAGGGACAGCTTCACATACCTCAGTGTCTTTAAAATGGTTCGGAGAGGGATGAGCAAAATCACTATGAGGAATTATAATGTGCACCCATTTCAAGCAATTTTTGCAATTCAGAATTTATAGGTTTGCTTCCATCATTCATTGCTTTGTCAATTGTTTGCTTTTAATATAGTACCTAGCTCTGGCAAGCTCATTTAGTAATGCCTTCTTGGGGAGGGGGTGGTGGTTAAAGGAGTATGCATGAGAGGCTGTTGTAGGTTTCTTTGGTTGTCTATTGCCACCTAGTGGCCAAAAGGTATTACAATGTATACTTTCCCTTTCATTAACTAGTCATTCCCAGTATGATATCTGAATGAGCAATCAACTGGAAAGTAATCTCTAAATATTACAGATGGTTTTCCTTGGGGTGAAAAGGTGATATTGCAAGAGGTGGTTTGCAGTGAAAGATGAGGCTATTTTCCCCACCAAAGTTCGACAGCAGTTAATTTTAAACTAGCCAGTGATATTCAAATCTTGACCCGATCTAAACCCAGGATGGCCCCAATACCACCTACCTTGGGAATCTTCAGTCCAAGAAAGAGGGACCCCATGACATAGCAAATTGTTCCTCAGATGCCTGGTCCAGAGCTCTGCTGCTCAGAATTCTAGTTTCCTGCTGAGAACCCCTGATGCACTCTGCAGGCTCCCCCCCCCCCTTAGCCAGTGCCCTGCTCTGCTCTTTGGGCCTCAGTGCAGGATTTCAGGTCATGTGTTGTTGTTGTTCAGTCGCACAGTCGAGTCCGACCCTTTGCGACCCCATGGTCGCAAAGGGTCATGTATCTCTTCCCTAAAACTTCCGAGTTCCCTCCCTCCTCCTTTTTATAAGTGACACCTCTTGTTGGTGTGTGTGTGAGAGAGTTTACTTAGGGAATTAGTTCTCAGGTGCCAGTGTAGGTTCTTTACATTTTTGTTTTATTTTGTTTTGTGTTTAAAATCACTCTCTCTCACTTTCTTCCTTCCTAATTTTATTTTGGGGTACCCTTACCGAGATTGACCCTGGTATACACAGGCTACAAGGTCCTGCATTATTCCTTTCTGGAACCTTTTAAAACACTAATTTCTCCTTCTCTGGGTCCAGTTTAGGTAACACACTCACTGGCTCAAACTCATCGTCTTTTCAGAAAGCTCTCCCAGGTTTCTATCTGTCCTAAATGTTCACTGTCAACTTTCCCACAGAATTACATGAACTCTCATTGGCTGTGCTCTGAACTCTGAGAGAGGTGGAACTGAACCTTTCTGTCACACCTGTCATCACTGTATGCTCAGCAGACAATCAGGTAAATGTACAGGGAGCAAATCAAAAATCCACTCAGTAAATACAAACTATTAGTGTTTTAAAAGAAAAAAATTCTACTAGTAGGTGTCCATGTTAGTCTGTGTTATTACTTGCAGGCAAATTTTCATACAGCACCCAGGACCCTGCAAGGGAATTGGTTTCACCTACCTCAGAGTTGCAACAGCAACAACTTCAAGGCAGCAGGAGATAAAGTTCTACCACCACTGTTTGAGTTCAGCCACAGAGCTGCTTAAGCAGCTGTTTGAGTTGGACAGTGGTGGGGCAAGAAGAGTCAAGACTCAGTTTATGAGTGATTACAGCTGTCGAATACATAATCCTCCCCTCAAGGTGTCTGGCATTCCCAATACAAATATAATTAATTGATAATAAATCATAGCAATCCTAGGAAGATACTTGGTAGTACATGTGCAGCAGGGACTATACACATTTTGTAATGGTTCCAGCAGGCCTGTCAATGATCACGGATAAACATCCTAAAAGTAACCAAAGGCGAAAAGTATGTTTTTCAGCACAGTTGCCTGTTTTGTGGGGTGGGTTTTAACCAGTTTTATGTTGCCACCTAGTGGCTATCTACAATATAATTTTTTTCTCCAGCAGCAATGGCAGTAATAAGGGGGATAAATCATAGAATCATAGAATGTTAGAGTTGGAAGGGACTTTGCAGGTCATCTAGTCCAACCCCTGCACTCTGCAGGAGCATAGCCAAAAGATAGTCCTACAACATACCCGAAAGCTGGTCGTCCAGCCTCCGCTTGAAAACATCCAGTGAAGGAGCATCCACCACCTCCCGAGGCAGTTCCACTGCTCAACAACTCTTACAGTTAGGAAGTTTCTCCTGATATTTAGCCAGTAACGACTCCCTTGTAATTTCCACCCCTTAGACCTAGTCTTGCAATCAGGAGCAAGAGAGAATAGATCTGCTCCATCTTCTACATGACAGCCCTTCAAATATTTGCAGTCATGTCCCCTCTAAGCCTTCTCTTTCCCAGGCTAAACATACCCATCTCTTTCAGCCTTTCCTCGTAAGACTTGGATTCTAACCCTCTCACCATCCTGGTTGCCCTCTTTTGGACATGCTCGAGTTTGTCAACATCCTTCCTAAAATGTGGTGCCCAAAACTGGACACAGTACTCCAGGTGAGGCCTGGCCATTGCAGAACAGAGCAGAACTACCACCTCCCATGATCTGGACACAATACTTCTGTTAATGCAACCTAAGATTGCATTAGCTTTTTTCACAGTCACAGGATAAATGATGTAAAAATCACTGTTCTTCATACCTGAAATTCTCATCATCTGATTCCCCCTCCTCAAGTCAGAATTGCTTGGTCTTCTTTATGAGGGGGAACCCCAATACATTGGGAATTCTCCTCTCTTTGGAGCACTGACCATATACCTACTGCAGCTCTCAGTAGCGTAACTTCATATCTCCTGTCTCTTCATGTCACTAATGTATATTCACATTCTGATGAAACACTGAAAAAAGCAAAATTGATGTGATTGTATATATCAAGATTCTCCCGCCCCCTCACTAACCAGTGAGAGATATGGAACCTGCTTGCTGTAGAGATATGCAGAGAGGCAAAACACTGCACAAAAAGAATCTTGGTGCTATCACATCATCAAGGGCATTTCCCCTCTTTTTTTGGTAGTTCTTTTTTTTTTAATCATGTATGTCCTTTGGTAGCACGATGGTTTAAAAAGCGGCAGAAAAAGTAAGGATAGGGTGACAAAATTGACTGAAGCCCACATATGGGAAAAATATGGGATTTGTTTGCAGTGGAGACACTATCAAATCAAATCCTAGAAACCAGTTTTTATGGGTGGGCCGTTTCTTGGGACGGAAAACCAATTGGTTGATGACACAGAGAAAGGCCATGCTACTTTGTTGCTCCTTCTAAGTTTATTTATTTATTTATTTGGATTTGTATCCCGCCCTCCCCGAAGGCTCAGGGCGGCTCACAACAAGGCAACATAGGTTGATCTGCAGTCTTTGATAAAGTAGATCATGCCATACTGTTGAGGTATATTTGGAGGCAGAAGTAGGTATCAGTTGGTGTGCCTCAGACTGATGTAAATCATTCATCAGGGACAGAGTTTCCTTTCCACTGGAGACCAGATTTCTTCAGTGTGGGAGCTGTCTTTGCTCCCCTGAGTTTTATCACTTCTCTTTTCCCCACCCTCTGACCAGGTCAGAGAGGCTTTTCCTGAAGTCTCCAGAAAGTTCCTGCCTGAAGTCTCTCTAGTATTTAATTCCTCCACATCTCTGTTTTGGCTTGGAGGAGTGGGGAGTTTGACCATCCCATCGTCTAGACCTATTAGCATTTGTATGAAGCATTTATATGAAGATGGGCTGAGGTAAGTCTGGAAAGCAATTGAATTTACTTCCCCATTTCCTGCCTGTTTCCTGCCACGAGGGGGGGGTGGCCTTTTAAAACTCATTTGCTCATTTCAAACCTCCAAAGAAATAAATGTATTTCTTCACAAGCTGTACATTCTGGCTACCTTTCTTCAAACTGAAACTTCCAGCATTGCTGTGTTACTAATGTCCTTGGGCAATGAGGAACTGTTATTACGCAATCAACATCCTGCTTCCACTCACAAGCTAAGAAAGCTTTTATAACCTTATGGGACCATCCTGGATTACTCACGTACCAATCAAACAGCAAACTCCTATTTTCCTATACCCCCCCACACAAGGCCTTCTGGGAAACAGGATCCTTTCTCTCTCCCACCCCCTCAAGTCAAAACAGCAATGGAGAAAGAATTGCTTACTGGGTGAGTGTTATTTAAAAGCAATGTTTTCATTTTAACCAAATAACACCATCAGTGATAGAGTCTAAAAAATGTTCAGTGCTTAATATATTTAGTGAATAATGCAGCAGTAATTTTTTTTGTATGTTAGTGACATCGATAAAATATAAACGGAGGATATTTGGCTTCCCAATGTTTCAGTGGAATGTCTTGCTAGTTGTTATGTTTTCTCCATATGCTGAGTTTAGAAGTGTGGGAAGTTCTTTTGTTCTCAATATAGCAGTGCATTTGTTCACTGCTTTGTTTCCTTGCATAGTTCTTTGCTACTCATTTCCCTAAATATTTTCCTACTGTTTAAGCAGGCAGGACAAATGTACGCCTCTGTCTTAGAGGGAAAAAGTATATCCTAAGGAATTTTCTTGCACCTTGGTGTGTCCGAGTGGGTTTAGGCCCTAGATTCAATGTACAGCTTTGCTATTCCTTGGGTGTTCTGGTCTTCTAAGGGAGATGTGGCTTCCAGTCCCACTCTGGGCATGGCAGACACCAATGGCTCAGTGGTAGAGCACATGCCTTGGATTCAGAAGGTTCTAGGTCATTCCCTGGGATCTCCTGTTCAAGGATCTCAGTTCTAGGCATTGGACCACCCCAGTGTATTTCTCCACAGAGTTATGTCAATAAACCAAACATGATCCTTGTCTGAGACTCTGGAAAGCTACTGCGATTCAGGGCAGACAGTTAAGGACTGTATTTTCAAATAGGGAATACACTTGTAGCTATTACATTCTTTTCAGTCTTATTTTTAAAGGAAAACTCAAAATATCAGGTGTAATTCTTACCAATAATTCTAACCCTTCTTCTAGACTGCACTACTGCAGACTAATGCTAATCATCAAATTGTTTTCTGTACTTAAAAATGCCTTGCATGAAGGAAAAATGGTTTGGATCCAGATGAATTTTTCCAATGGTGAATGGAAGTCCGTCCCCCCCCCCAGCCTACTAGTCTCCAAGAAATGCTGCTCCAAGAAATGCTGAAGAAAGACATGAGAGGGATTGGTGGAAATTTCCAGTTTAGTCTGTTCTAATCCAGTGTCAAAGGCTCTAGCTTAGCTATTTGCCTGGCATGCTAGTCTTTACAACCTGCAAGGTTCTCTATTATAGATGGCTGTCTCTTGCCACCACTGAAGCCACTCTTAATAGACAGCTGAGTATGTGGTGGTAATGGCTACTCCTAGGTGCCACTGTAACTTGCTTCTTCACAAAGGAGTGGACGGTGGGGCTGCATTGCCAGCTATGAACAGCTAGGTCACTGCTCAGCCACCTGCCTGCTTGTTTTCCTCAGGGTCGGGCCATTGTGACTTGTTGGGGAGTGCCATGAATTGTCAGGTGGTCAAGGATCCTCCAAAGTCTGGGCCACACCCCATAAATATTGTAATCAGTCACAGCAGAGTAAAATGAAACAATCACAGAACTGCTTTGCCATGTGTCCAAACATTCTCCATGTTATGTGTTGTTATAATCAAAGTATCTTTGCTATCATAAGACAAAAGCAACCAGGGCAATTTTAAGCTCACAAAAGTCAGGAGGAAAATGGTTATGCATCTTTCCCCAACACCATTTTCCATCTTTTAATCACAGCCTTCAGGGCTGCTTTCCTTTAAAAAGAGAGGGGGAGAAAACTACTGTGGAAGATAAGACAGATAAGAAGATAAGATCCTAAGTCTTATGCAGCCAAACCATTCCACCTAGACAAAGGTAATGTGGACCAAGTTAATGTCATTTAACAAGTTAACAAGGCAGAAACTTGTTATGGGTTTAATAGATTTTAAGGTGTCCTAGAATCCACCCATGCCAGTATTATGAATAGGTGGGCTTGTTTATTAAAGGTATCCTCCAACTTTCTTTTTAATTACATAACTTTGAAACGTGAAAATATGGTTGCACCTTTAATTTGCTCCACAGCTGGGCAAACTGGTTACATAGTAATGTAATAATCCTGAAATAGATAACCTCTCAACTGGGTCTTTATCATATGCCCATGTGTTAGCCCTCTGCTTATCAGTTAATCTTTACAATATAATAAATGTTGTGCTGTTGAGAGGTGCCCCAGCAGAAGGGTGTGACTCACAAACAGGACCTGAATTCTGGGCACAAATCACTATTCTGAACCTTCTACCTGTGAGGGGTGCAGGGAAACCCACACTAGGCATTTGGTGACAAGCATGCACTTTCTGTAGTGCATGCTCACAGCCAGCAAACTGGGACTGATTCAGGTCTCTTTCTGCCTCCCCACCATGTTGTTGTTCAGTCGCACAGTCGAGTCCGACTCTTTGCGACCCCATGGACCAGATTACGCCAGGCCCTCCTGTCTTCCACTGTCCGCTGAAGTTTGCTCAATTTCATGTTCGTTGCATCAATGACACTGTCTAACCATCTCATCCTTTGCCGTCCCCTTCTTCTTTGACCTTCAATCTTTCCCAGCATCAGAGTCTTCTCCAGTGAATGCTCCCTTCTCATTTGGAACCTCCCCACCATGGTTATCTGTAAAACCGAAAGGGCTGTGCTTGGCATAGGAAGTCCTTACATAGCACCACACATTGTGTAACACACTGCAGTACACAAGGATGGGTAGAGTTAAACTTTCAGCTATGTTCATATTGCCTCTCAGTGGGTCTTGGGCAAACCCATTTTCTCAGTCCCACTTCCTATTTACAAAATGAGAATAAGAATCTTTTTTTTGTAGAAGGCTCTATGAAGACTTATGCAATTTGTAGATCATTCCTGGTTCCTTTAAATATTATTCTTTGTGGTGACATTTCAGCTGAGTTCAGACTGGCAATTTGCCCCGCTATAGCCCCGTTTCAGCAAAGTTTTAAAAGCAGATTAAAGGGGGTGTTCACACAGGCACATCTGCCTGGTGTCCCCACCCATAGGCAACCTGTGCTGTTCCGTTTCGCTCCCTCATTTAATACATAACTCATAAAAGTGGTAGCAAATCCCCGAAGAGTGCCTTTATGCCACATTTGTCCACTTCCTGGCAATGTGAACACTACGTGAAAAAGCCAGGAGCAACCCACATTGCGCATAAGGGACCAGCAATATGATTGGCTGTGCTCTGCTCTACCACCAAATGCAGTGCCGGCACAGCAGGATCCTCCCCAAATTGGCTGGATGCCTATGTGTGTATGGGTGCATGAGCGCTTATGTGCTCATGCGCTCATACACACAAAGGCATCCAGCCGATTTACCAGGAAAAAGCCATTTACAACCGCACCTCCAGGCCAGCAGTCTGAATGCTCCTGTGCACCTCCTCACGGTATGCTCCCACATCAGTCTGAGCTGTGTGACCGGGAAAACCCAGAACAGTTTAGTCCGGGGCTTTTTTGCCATGGCTCCTGCTGCAGATTGCCAGTCTGTCCTCAGCCTTCTACCTTGTATACAATCACAAGAGAGTGAGGCTCAGGAAAGGCATGACATTTTACAACCAAGCTTCCATTTTCAATGGTGAGCTTCTCTAAATACAGTTAAACAACAAATAAGAAACATACTTCCTAAGCAATGCTTTCTGTGGATGATCTCCTAACAGGTAAGACTATTCTTCCTGATTGGGGTCATACTCAGGACAGCTAGGTCAGCAGATCATAAACTTTTGCTATAATGTATAATATGAATATATAGTAAAAACATATAACCAAAAGATCCACATTCCTACATTTGTCCTTTTTTACCAGAGAGCCAGTGTGGCAAAGACTAGACTAGAATGTCAGACTAGGATCTGCAAGAGAATGATGTAAGCCATTAATTAGTCTCCCCCACCGATATTTGTGGGTGTAGGTTTAGTTCTCATGGAGTGAAGCCTCTGCTTGTTAGTTCTCTTTCTTGGTTTAAAAAATTGTAGACTGCTTGAGCTAGCCTGTCTGATACCAGTTGCTTCCATGCCTGTACCTTCTTGCTAATAAATAGATATTGTTTTGAATGCAGCCGTATCTCCTATGTGAACATAACAGCAGGAACCTTAGTGAGTATCCAATTCCTGATCTGCAAGCAAAAGGGAACATATCAAGGGTCCCCAATGGGGAGAAAGGCATGGTATAAATGAAGTAAATAATTAAAAAAAACACATTCGTATTCTTTCTCTGTTACTTACTCAACAGAGCTCAGATTATAAAACAGCCACAAACAGATTAAGGCATATCATAGAGGCCTGAGGTGATCATCATGTCTTAACAAAGGATGACACATCTTTAGGGTTGCCAGTCTCCAGGTGGTGGCTAGTGATCTCCTGGGATTACAACTGGTCCTCAGGATACAGAGATCAGTTTCCCGGGAGAAAATGGCTGCTTTGGATGGTGGACTGTAAAGCATAATACCCCACTGAAATCCCTCCCCTCCCCAAACCCTGCCCTCCCAGGCTCCACCCCCTCCAAATCTCCACCCTTACAACATATTAGAATACCACAATGACTCCTGTGGTTTTCACTCAAGCTACTTATAGAGAGTTGTGCAGGTATTATAGTTTGTTCCTTTATCATGTATCTGTATTAGAAGGCGTGGTCTGTGCCATGTTGAAGGATTACAGTTCCCCGTGAACATTGTTCTGGATGTTACCTTTCCGGTTAGGACATTCTTGACAAAATATTTCACATTTCAGTTCTAAATTTGTTTTTGAACCTTGTCTGTAACTAAACCTCATTGTAATGTGTACTGATCCATTGAGGTAGAAAGCATGCGTACATTTACCCTGGTGCAAAAGGGCCATGAAATCATTATTTGTACCCTCAGGACTGCATGGTACAGATCATGCATTCAGAACATGTGTGTTGGTTGTACAACATAGGCCCTGTACAGCTTGCAGTCAATGGAGGTCAAGGACAGGGCAAACAGGTAAAATACCATTCCCCTCCTTCTCTACCACATGTACATTTCCACCCACTGTGTCAACACAGGATTCCAGAAATACACAACTGTACACTATGAAACACTTTTTTTTGTACTTCGGAAAAAGCCAGCTCTCCTTATCTGTACATCCAAGAAGTACAACTCAGCCTGCTTCAGGACAGGAAGATCCCCATAACATTTCAATGACCAACCTTTTGACCTCAGAGATCATTACACCAAGGTGTTCCACGGGCACAGTGAATCATGAATATCCAAATCTTCTTTCAGAAGACGGTCCATGACACCCTTTGTTTGCATTCTTCCTGACAGAGACAAAAGCTGTGCAAGCGACGGAAGTGACCACCTCCTCTCTGCGAGGACTGCAGAAGGTATGACTGAGTCAGCCAGCACTAAATTATGATAAGATCTGAAAGGTTTTTTTCAAGCCAGGATAGCCAGATGGCTAGAGAATTCACAGTGTCCTGGTTGCTTAGCCAGTTGGTTTGTTGCTCCCCAGTACAGATGAGGAGGGAGAGGAGACAAAATAATTATCATTTTGCGAGTACACACTGACTCCAACAAGGGGGGAGGGGGGACCGTGTAGTGCAATCCTAAGCATGCTTGCACCCTTCTTAGTCCTTTGAACTAAACAGTTTGGATTCAGCCAGCTTTTCTGCTGGTGAATAAGGGAAGAAGGCGGGGCTCATCACTGACCATCAAGAAAGCTGGTTTCAGAGGCTGTCTTGGTCTGCAGTAGAACAGGTAGATTCGAGTCCAGTAGCACCATAGAGACAAACAAGATTTTAGGAATATAAGCCTTTCAAGAGCTAAAGCTCCCTTTGACCAACAAAGGGCGATTGGACTCTCTGAGGTGCTACTGGACTTAAATCAAACCAAGAAAGCTGTTCTGGATATTATGGAGCCTGCATGGATTCAAATCAGCTGGAACAGGTGCTTCCATGAAGTGGGAATTGGGTGAGAATGAATGGAAAAATTAGCTGGATCCAACTCAATGACCTTAGAAGGATGTAACCCTGCTTTAGATTATACTGCTTTCCTTTTAAGGAATAACTGACAATTAATGACTCTCTGTACTTGTTTGATTTCAGTTACCTCAGTTTGTCTCAGCTATCAAATACTAACAATTAGCAAAAGAAACCCTAGACATAATCACAGTAACTTCAGTGCTTAGTTCTGTCTGAAAATCCTATTAGAAAAGAAATGCCTTTTTTGAAAATATGTGCCATATGTTCTTTTTTCTAAGAAAAAATGTATTCATTTTGTTCACTATTCTGCTACTTTGATGGGTATAGTGGATTTACTCGTTTATTGCAGTACTATGATGGATACTTGTAAAAATCCAACTGAATGTAAAGACATTTTGACTTTTACATTCCAAAAGAATCCTGATTCCTTCAAAATGAAATTTGTGGGACTCAAAATGTCTGCTTTTACTGACTTGCTGGGACAAAACTCTTGGCCTCGGAGTTTCAGATTTGTGCTTCATCAATAAAACCCACTATGATGGATTGCGCAGAAAAGTAGGCTTTTTAAAATGCTGCTTGTGTCAGAGAGTTAATCTTCCCTGGAGAGAAGAGCTTATGTGATTGGCCAGCATCAGCTGAAAGATGAAATAAAACCGCTGATCTGGAGGGAAAAGAGGTCTTTTGCAATTTGGTCTTTCTAATGTCTGGATCAGTAGCCGGAAGGTTTGGCTTCTGAGGGAAGAGACATTTGGGAATCAGTGTTTTCTGACAGGCAATAGTCAGAAAAGTACTTCTACACAGAGAAGAAGAGAAATGCCATTGTCTTAAATATATTAAAACTGCTCTGAGGGATAACTTAGATTCTCAGTCAGGAAAGCTACAGAATGGCCTTATACAGACCAAGGATACTGGAGAAGGATTTGGCAGAAGATCTGGATAGTTAGAGAGAACTCCCATACAAGTCAAATAGTAAAAGGAATTATTACTTCTTAGGGACAAGGAGAATAACTTCCTGCCAGTGAAAGGGCGTGGGAAGAGAACCCTGGTCTGTGATAAAGGGGAAAAGCTAAGGCACCTCAGGAGCTAGTGAAAAGCTGTAATATCGAAGGGAAACCTAGAACTCTGAAGGAAGAAATCTAGAAACTGTAAGCAAACACTGTTCTCCAGAAGAAACATTATTAAGAAGTGTTAGTGCTGAGATATACTAAACAAGGTACCTCTTAAAGAACTAGAAAACCTTGAAACAAAACTAAAAATACATTATCTTGAATGTTCTAAGAATTCAGCTCTGTATTTATTAGAAAGGGTTTTTTACTGCAGCAATCTCAGAACCTTTATTCCTGTTATACATATATTCCCTGCCCATTTAATAAAATCTTTATTCTGATTTTGAAAATTAATTTGCCTCAAGTGCCATCTCACAAGGGTCTATAAAAGAGGACAGCTCCCGTCTTTCCCTCAAGTTCCTGTACTGGGTCTAAAGCCTAAACCAGTATCTAAACAAAGGGTGGGACAATTTCAAGTTCATATCAATAGAGAAGATATACATGCTAATGTAGGGCAACTCAGTCACTGAGGGGAACTGAAGATTTGGTGGGAAAAATCTGCCAGACAGTTGGGGAGATACAGGGATCTGTTGTATCCACAGCACATGAACACCAGAAAGTTCTACCTAAAGCACCAAGTGCCTTCCTCTTGCTCAAACACATCCTCCACTACAATTACAGTATGAGTTGTGAAATTCCACGTACTTGGTTCCTGTTCAGAAAGATCCTCTCATACCTTCCTGTACCCAAGCACCTAATGGGAGGTGGAGTTAGGCTCAAATATTTACACATACTCTGACTCAGTGACAATCAGTTGGGCTGTAGTAACAACAAACGTACTGATGTTATCCAAACAGCTCTGGAAGTGAGAATAGTTTTTAATTCATCCATATGCAACGGAAGGTATTCAGAGACAGTTGTGACCCAATGAACATGCCAGGTATGTAAATGAGAGCATAAGAATAAACCACTTATTTACTTTGTTCATGTTTAGAGCTAAGTTCAGTAATGGCAGCTAGTGTGCCAGGACAGTTCAGAAGCATGGTTGTCAAATGGTCTGAGAGATGCAGAACAGATGAAAAATAAATCCTCCATTTGGAATAAAAATTCGAAAACATCTGCTGACATTTTTGTTGGTCATCCGCAACAACCAGGTTAAAGTTGTTGTTGTTTTGAAATGGCTTTATCTGCTGGCTAATTGACATATGAGAGAATGTGATGTGCTGTAATTAAGACAGAATAATGTTCCACTGCATATGTTTGGAAAACACAGTCCCTTTAATTCTATGGCTTCCTTTCCACCTCCCCCCAATTCATTCTGAGCTTCACAAATGAATGTTCTTAAAAAGCAGGGGATTCTGATTCCAGTTCAGTGCATGACCTTGTATTTATACTGGACTATAACTAAGACCTTTGGTCTAGCACAGGTAAATATAGTCTACTTTGAATGGCGGCAGCTCTCCAGGGTCTCAGGCAGAGGGCTTTCACATCATCTACTACATAGTCTATTTAATTGGAGAGTCTAGGGACTGAATCTGGGACTTTTTGCATGAGTGCTCTGTTGCTATGCCATGATTCCCCACTTCATTATAGTGTAGAGTGGAATCCTGCTTATTTCAAACCTGTGTCTTCAGCTGACAGTGCTGACTCTGTGTTTGGTATGGGAGAGCCTTGTATCATGTTGTTGATCTCTGATGAAGAGGAAGAACTTGTCAATTAAGCCAGCAGAGAAGACCTAGCCAGGAAGTCTGAAATCCACATGCCCTACTCTTTTTGCTCAGCAGTGAGTAAAAGGTAGTCAGCAAATTCATGTCTTTGTTTATTTTAACTTGGTATACACCAGCCTGCATGGCCCAGGCTAGCCTTATCTTGTCAGATCTTGGAAGCAAAGCAGGGTAGGCTCTGGGTAGTATTTCGATGGGAAACCACCAAAGAAGTCTAGAGTTGCTATGCAGAGGCAGGCAATGACAAACCACCTCAGTCTCTTGCCTTGCAAACCCTATGGAGTCTCCATAAATCAGCTGTGATGTGATGACACTTTCCATCACTACTACCATAGACCAGGGCTCAGCTTTTTCATTTTTAGAAAGGTTCCATGGTGAGCCGTGGCTTGAATTAAACCTTGAAATCCAGGTGAATTAAGCATATGATGAGTTAAATTGGTTTTTTAGCCTGTTCTGTATCTCGATCCTTCCAGAGGCATCATTCAGGAAATAATTTTTTAAAATTGTTCTTAGTAACTTTCTTGGACAGAATCAGTCCAGGGCATTGTTGTCTGCTCCAAGTAGGCACTTTCTCATTTATGAAAACACCTGTAATTGGGCAGATTCTATGTAATCTGACTTATTAACATTTATTATTACAATAACACTTCTGAACTTGGTACATTTCTTAAACTTTGAAAGGTATAACTTTGTTTAGGACTCATGTCCCCACCTGTCCTCTGTTTTATCTCTGTATGATTCATACTGCTAGCAAGGTCAAAGTTATAAGAATCATGTGCTTGTATAAGATACATTTACTGAGAACTAGGTGGTGGATTGTCCTGCTGTATCAGTCATATTAACAGGGGAAGAGCAGTTCCTGGAGTTTGTGAATTGTTTCTTTCTGCAGCACTTAGACTTTCTGTGTTATAGGTGCATCTGACCCATGTTCTGCCTATGAAGGAGCATCTGCACCCCCTTTTGAGCTATTTGGCAATAGCTCTGTAGATGAAAACAGAAGAATGAATGATACTGGTAGGTATATTCTCAGTTTCTGACAGTGCAGTCCTAAACAAAGTTACACCTTTCTAAGTGCTTTGGAGTCAATGGGCTTAGCAGGGTATAACTTGTTTAGAATTGCACAGTGGCTCAATTGCACACATTATTTTATATATTCAATTACACACATTATTTTATGTAAGCAGCCCTGAGCCTCCCCTGGCGGGGAGGTGGGTACAGATCAAATAAATAAATAAATAAATAAATAAATAAATAAATAAATAAATAAATAAATAATTGTGTGGCTAGAAAATAGGGGGAGGGGATTCTCATGCGAATACTGATGACTCAAATTTGCTTTCATGCATTTTAATTAAAATAAATTTTATTGAAGTTTTATCCCCCCCTGCATATCAATTTATGATTGCTATCAGGTTGAAGAGTTTTGGGAAAGCAAAAGGTGTTAAATTCTAGAAATTGCCTTGATACTTGCAAAAGGATTTGCAATTTAGATTTTCTTAAAAAAAACAAAACAAAAAAACAAGCTAACAAGCTCTTTTGGAAAGCTGAATTGTACCAAAACTTTCAAGATGCAAAATTTAAAAACTACAGGTTTTGGAAATTTATCTGAATTTAACATGCATATAAAATTTTACTTGAGCTGTAGCTATTTGTCATTTGTAAGTTATGCATTTTTTAAAAAAATTATTACTCTTTTGCTGAGATAAATGATATTAAATAGAGTTTAAATTTAGCCTTTAATTTTTTAAGTTACATTTAAATTTAGTTTAAAGTTAGCAATTTAACTGCCTGTGGTAGAAAGCTCTCTTACCCTGCTTGACCCTGCAGTTTTAGTCTTTAGTTATCCACACATGGACTGAGTTTATAAACTGCAAGGATGTAAGGTGGTCATTGATGAATGCCTGCTAAAGCCCTGGTGTTGCTAACTCTGTATTTGTAAAACTTGCTGAAAACACACATAAATAAACCTAAGGAATCTGCAAATGTATTGGAACATCTGATTTCAAACCTTGCTGCTTTAAAATTTGCTTCAATCTGCAAAGTTTGGAAACTTCTGGGTGTGGAACAGGAGGTCATTGGGGTGGGGGAGGTATTTGTGAATTTTGTGCATTGTGCAAGGGGTTAGACTAGATGACCCGGGGTCCCTTCCAGTTCTCTGATTCTCTGATTCTATGAACCTTGTTTTAATCGGAAGACAAAGTGGAAAACTGCCTCACCACTATTGATCAAAAATGGTAAGACAAAGTGAGACACTATTGTGATCTACTGCATTTAAGAATGGTAAATAATGCCATAAAATTTTGTAATTTTGCATAGTTCTTGGCTGGGTTTGGATGTGAAAGTGGAGTGACTTTGAGTATCAGAAAGAAGGAGAGGAAGAATCAATGATGAGAACTGAAGTTTTCTAATTGGATGAGAGACAATGTGATTGAGAGGGACTGTGTGTGTGTGTGTGTATCAGGGCAGTTGGTTTTAATTCTTTTCAGGTGAGGCTAGGATAGATAGGTGGGTTTTTAAATAAAGTGAGGTAGTTTGGAAAGGGAAGTATTAGTGATAGGATTAATTTAGTTGGTTTTATTGTTGTGAGTTTTATATGCTGTAACCTGCCCTGAACCCATATGTGAGAAGGGCAGGATAGAAATAAAAATAATTTAGGAAAGGTTAGGTTTACTGCATACTTTGAACTCTATATTTCTTAAAATGATGTTTGTTCTTATATCATTTTATAATCAACATGTCCTCAATGGTTCTGCTGAAACCTAAGATTAACGGTTTCAAGAGTAATGCTCATGCTAGTCAGCCTATGGCCAAATGGGGATTTAATGTGAATCCAGCGTGGCATTGCTTGTGGGAATTAAAAGAGGTAAAAAAAACAGACAGAATTTTAGTGAAGAAAATGTCACAGCTACCTTTAGTGCAGTTCAGGATGCAAACTTTTGAGTCATATGCATCTCCTCTACAAGCTGGATGCTCAAGAAAAGAGGGAAAAGAGGAAAACAGATATTCCTTTAACAGATCACAGACCTTTAAATTGTTCATTACTGATCACTAAACAATGCCTTCAGCTCATCTGTCTCTAAATAAGCAGTAAAACAAGAAGTTATAAACATAGCTATTGTGTTATGTTTCAACCATACTGTTTCAGGAGGGAAATCTGGTCAAGCTGAACAGTTGCCCCATGAGGAACATGAAGGATTTGGTCCACATCAGAGAGACCTGAAGTAAGACTTCTCTTAACTGCTGCCATTTTTTTATTTGTGTTGATAAGATGAACTTTTACCAATATTTAAAACCACAGAGTGGAATCTTGGTCACTTGCATATGGCTTGCTTGCTTCAACTTGGATGACACTGAATAGTATTTTTTTCTCTGCTTTTTGACAGCATCGTGATGCTTCCATGTACTTTCAGTGTTTCCCCAAACCCTGCTTTGCTGCAATGCTTTTCCTGTTATATTTCCACAACAAAAGGGGCTAGACATTTTTTTAAATATAAAAGCTGGGAATTCAATTACCTATTTTTAAAAACTCCTGGAAAAACCTTGTAGTAGACCTTAGTTCTTCCCACTTTTTAGAATTGCTCCAAACATTACAAATTTCCCATAGGGAATCCACCTTGTTTGTAAGAGAAAGCATACAGCATGATACAACTGGATGTCAGAATAGGATCTGAGCTGGAATCCCCACTCTGCTATTGAACCTACTGGGTAGCCGTGGGCTTCTCAATTGCTTTCAGCCTACCCTGCCTCTCAGGTTATTGTTGTGAGGATAAAGTGAAGGACTGATGTTGTAAGCTGTGATGTACTGTGCTGTAAAACCTCCTAAGTGCTGTGTAAACATGTGAAGGACTGTGAAGGGTTAATGCCTCACAGAGTCAGACAGCCTTGAGTGAGAGGCTGCTCAAAGGGATTTGATTGGTTAGTGTTGATTGAGCAGAAAGATTTGGGAAGTAACTGCTGAGGAGGACTCAGTTTAGCTCTGATTGAAAACCAGAACAGTTTAGTTTAGCCCTGAGGAGAGTTTAACAGTGACGACTGAGCAAGAGTCCAATAGTACCTTAAAGACTTGCCCACTCCAGAAGCACCGATTTCGGGAGGGGGTTTGAAAGACCTGAATCAGATTGTGGTGACAAGAGAGGAAGTCCTTCGACTGATGGACAATTTAAAAACTAATAAATCACCAGGCCCAGATGGCATTCATACGAGAGTTCTGAAAGAACTCAAATGTGAATTTGTGGATCTCCTGACAAAAATATGTAAACTTTCTTTAAAATCTGCCTCCGTTCCTGAGGACTGGAAGGTAGCTAATGTCACTCCCATCTTTAAAAAGGGCTCCAGGGGAGATCCAGGAAATTACAGGCCAGTCAGTCTGACATCGATACCGGGTAAGTTGGTGGAAACTATTATTAAGGAAAGAATTAGTAGGCACATTGATGAACAAAAACTATTGAGGCAGACTCAGCATGGATTCTGTAAGGGAAGATCTTGTCTCACTAACCTGTTAGTGTTTTTTGAGGGAGTGAACAAACATGTGGACAAGGGGGACCCAATAGATGTTATTTACCTTGACTTCCAGAAAGCTTTTGATACAGTTCCTCATCAAAGGCTCCTAAGTAAGCTCAAGAGTCATGGGATAAAAGGACAAGTCCTCTTGTGGATCAAAAAGTGGCTTATAAATAGGAAACCGAGAGTGAGTATAAATGGGAAACTTTCTCAGTGGAGGGTGGTAAGCAGTGGGGTACCACAGGGATCAGTACTCGGTCCGGTACTTTTTAACTTGTTTATTAACGATTTGGAATTGGGAGTAAGCAGTGAAGTGGCTAAATTTGCAGATGACACGAAGTTGTTCAGGGTGGTGAAAACCAGGGAGGATTGTGAGGCACTCCAAAGGGATCTGTCGAGGATGGGTGAGTGAGTGTCAACGTGGCAAATGGGGTTCAATGTGGCCAAGTGCAAAATGATGCACATTGGAGCCAAAAATCCTAAATATAAATACACATTGATGGGGTCTGAACTGGCAGAGTCTGACCAAGAGAGAGATCTTGGAGTCATAGTAGATAACTCAATGAAAATGTCTAGACAGTGTGTAGCTGCAATAAAGAAGGCCAATGCTATGCTGGGGATTATTAGGAAGGGAATTGAAAACAAATCAGCCAGTATCATAATGCCCCTGTATAAATCATTGGTGTGACCTCATTTGGAATACTGTGTACAGTTCTGGTCACCACATCGCAAAAAGGATATTATAGCATTGGAAAAAGTGCAGAGAAGGGCAACTAGAATGATAAAAGGGTTGGAACACCTTCCCTATGAAGAAAGGTTAAAACGCTTGGGGCTCTTCAGCTTGGAGAAATGACGGCTGAGGGGTGACATGATTGAGGTTTATAAGATTATGCATGGGATTGAGCAGGTTGAGAAAGAAGTACTTTTCTCCCTTTCTCACAATACAAGAACTTGTGGGCACTCCATTAAATTGCTGAGCAGTCGGGTTAGAACAGATAAAAGGAAGTACTTCTTCACTCAAAGAGTGATTAACATATGGAATTCACTGCCACAGGAGGTGGTGGCAGCTACAACCATGGCCAGTTTCAAGAGGGAATTAGATAAACATATGGAGCAGAAGTCCACCAGTGGCTATTAGCCACAGGGTATAGATGGGAACTCTCAGTCTGGGGCAGGTGATGCACTCTATTCTTGGTGCTGGAGGGGGCAACAGTGGGAGGGCTTCTAGTGTCCTGGCCCCACTGCTGGACCTCCTGATGGCACCTGGTATTTTTGGCCGCTGTGTGACAGAGTGTTGGACTAGATGGGCCATTGGCCGGATTCAACGTTGGCTTCTCTTATGTTCTTATGTTAAGACTAACAAAAATTGTAGCAGAGTATGAGCTTTCATGAATCACTGCTCACTTCTTCAGATACAGCTAGAATATGAGTTCATCTGTCCTAATTATTGGAAAGTGGACTGATTTCAGATGACAAATGACATTAGTAGGCAAATAACAATAGCAGGCATGATTGGATTAGGTGTGATATGCAGAGGTGTAGTAAGCATGCAAAAATCAGCATTCATAATGAGACAGGAAATCTAGGTCTCAAGTCCAGCTGCTGAACTGGGAAGGTTGGCAAGAAGGAGTGGGAGGACTAGTGAAGACCCCCATTCAGGCCAGGAAAAGGGATAAATCTTCTAGTTAGAGAAGTGATTCCTTACCCAGTTGGAAAGGGAGATAGCTCAAAGAGCAGAGTGATCCGTGGTGTGTTTAGAGAAGGAATTTGGGTACTGGTAGTGTATTCCTGCCTTCTGAAACCTGAAGAGTCAGTTAAACTTAAAAAAGTGAACCAGAGTTGTGCCACACTGCATGAGAGTTTCTTGTAAGGAAATATGTAATGTTTGTTACATTTTATGCTGTCTTGCACTGATGTAAAAAAATGAAGAATAAGAGGTTATCTAGAAACTATCTATCTCTTTGTTTCATTTCCCAGCACCCTCTACGTTTCTGAGCAGGATGTTAAAGAAGCTCTTCTGCAATATGTATCCAGCAAGCATTTCTATAGGTCCACTCCTGCAAAGCATATGAAAATCCAGAATATTATCCCTCTCAACACATGTAGAGTATGTACTATAACTGCATAAAATGAATTAATCTTTTCTTTTAAAAAAAAGCTCTGTCAAGTTTTGCACTGCAGTTCATCTTGGCTTGATTCAAGCCTTGCTCTAGAGATTCTGTCAATATACATATGACAAACCTACCTGAACTGAGGGTCTCTTTGGACACCCCACTCCATCTCCCTTCTCTTTCAGAAGTGAGGCAGGGAGTGACAAATAAACTGAGCTCTGTGGATAGTGATACTCATTTTGGATCTCCCTCCCTTTTAACTGCTCACCCGGTGTTGGACCTTTTAAATTTTGGTTTGGGATGAAGATCCATTTTGTTTCACTGGCATTTTGTGAATTTGATTTCCTCATTAGTTTTATTTTAAAAAACTGGTACTTTTATGTTCATTTATATATTTGCTGCTGTTCCAGACAGTGATCATCAAAAGTGATTTTTATTGTGGATTTTCATTTATATGTAAGCCAGTTTGAGAACCAGTTCCCAGCTGAGATACCAAGAGATATAGATGAATTTATTAATTGGTTGCTTAATTCATTAAATGTCCACAGTTCCCTATTATCTTATGTTAGGTCCAAACTAGACATGATAGCATCCTCATGACTTCCACGAGGATACTGCCACCATTTTAAAGTCATTTAAAAATGTAGCCAGGGCCCAATCCTGATCAGGCTCACAGTAAAGTGAGCTGAGGTGCTCTTGTTCTCCCCCCTCCTGCACCTTTTCAACAAAAGAACATAAGATAAGCCAATGTTTGATCAGGCCAATGGCCCATCCAGTCCAACACTCTGTCCCACAGTTCCCAAAAATACCAGGTGCCATCAGGAAGTCCACCAGTGGGGCCAGGACACTAGAAACCCTCCCACTGTTGCCCCCCCCAAGCACCAAGAATACAGAGCATCACTTGCCCCAGAGTCCCTATCTATACCTTGTAGCTAATAGCCACTGATGGACCTCTGCTCTGTATGTTTATCTAATTCCCTCTTGAAGCTGTCCATACTTGTAGCCGCCACCACCTCCTGTGGCAGTGAATTCCATGTGTTAATTACTCTTTGGGTGAAGAAGTACTTTCTTTTATCCATTCTAACCGACCGCTCAGCAATTTCATTGAGTGTCCATAAGTTCTTGTATTGTGAGAAAGGGAGAAAAGTACCTCTTTCTCTACCTGCTCTATCCCATGTATAATCTTATAAACCTCGATCATGTAACCCCTCAGCTGTCATTTCTCCAAGCTAAAGAGCCCCAAGTGTTTTAACCTTTCTTCATATGGAAAGTTCTCCAACTCTTTTATCATTCTAGTTGCCCTTTTCTGCATTTTTTCCAAAGCTATAATATCCTTTTTAAGGTATGGTGACCAGAACTGTCACAGTACAAATGAGGTTGCACCATTGATTTGTATAAGGGCATTATGATACTGGGTGATTTGTTTTCAATACCCTTCCTAATAATTGCCAGCATAGCATTGGCCTTTTTAATTGCAGTCGCACACTGTCTCGACATTTTCAGTGAATTATCTACTACGACTCCAAGATCTCTCTCTTGGTCAGTCTCTGCCCCATCAATATGTATTTATAGTTAGGATTTTTGGTTCCAATGTGCATCACTTTGCACTTGGCCACATTGAACCCCATTTGCCATGTTGATGCCCACTTGCCCATCTTCAACAGATCCCTTTGGAGTGCCTCACAATCCTCCCTGGTTTTCACCACCCTGAACAACTTTGTATCATCCGCCAATTTAGCCACTTCACTGAAATAGCCACCTGCACCCCGTCACAGCTGTTTCAGCACCTGAAAAAGTGCAGGAGAGAACAAGAGTACCCTGCAGCATTTTAATATAACTTTAAAGACTGAATTTAAAAACCTGTATTCAGTTGAACTTTGGCTCCAGTTAAGATCTCACTGAGAGAAACACTGCTTTGTCCCCCCTGAGGCAGCCAATTATGTTTTATGTGTGTTTTGTTTGCATTAAAATCACTTCAGTTCCACTTCCATTATAGTATATGTACACAGTTGCTCTTTTGCATTCTCAGTATCGTTTGGAGACCTTCACTGAATGTCGACAGACACACCGGGCCAGTGAGCTTTATGATGGTGAGTTACTCAGGAGAAAGAAGGAAGTAAGATCAAGTGTGATTTTTGCAGAAGAGATTCTACTTTGCAGCTCTGTGGTCTCTCCTTTGAGCTAATGGGTTTCTTACACATCTTCCAATTCAGAGAGCAACATTGTCTTTTTTTCTGTTTCCAGTGGCAGATGTGAGCTTCTGAACTGCTGTGGGCAGGAGTCCCATTTCCTCATGTACAGCTCATTTCCTTTTAGCTCCTGTACAATGAAATTAGTTTATTCTGTGTTCAAAGCATGAGATTTTGGACACCCTTCCTTTCAGGAAAGAGCAGAGCCTGTGGGTTGAGAGCAAATGGTTGGCTATAACAGAAGACTAATTAATGATGTATTATCTGCCTTCAAAGGAAGACATGTGCTACAGATGCCGTCCCATGATAATTCTCAATCTTTTTGTAGTTTTGCTACTCAACAGGAAATATAGGGATACTTTCTTCTTTCAATGATATGAAAGTGATTCTCACTGAAGAATGCCAGACATATGGATGTGGTAGCAAGCCAGGAGATGTGGGAATATGGTTGCTCTTTGTCCTAATGGGCATAATTTTCTTTTTGAGTAATCTTTTTTTTTTAAATTGTTCCAGGTGGATTCATAGACTCCTGTGATGTTGCACCCCCTCCTGCCCCTTGGGATATCGTAGTGGATCCTCCTCCGTTGTTTACAGACTGTAAAATGCATATCCCAATACCACATACGTATTCAGTGGAGGTAAAAATCACAAAACACTGCCTTCTGTATACAGCATTTTAGCATTGATACTCCTATGCAGACACAGGTTTAAGTGATTTTCCCTGGGGTGTTTATGTATTTATTTTGTTTAAAATAGGTGTGTTCCACTTTTGTACCTTACAAGATCTTAGAAATCAAATCAGTGGCTGAATAGGGAATGACAGACAGGCAGTTTGAGTCTTTCCATTCATTACATTCCAGCACTCCTAACATGTATAGATGAGGTTGCCGTTTTGCCTCAATCAGGCAACATACATATATTCTGGCTTTGGTACATGTGATCAAAAACCTTGATTTTTCGGACTTTTGGTTTCGGCGGAGCGAATGGCGTCCACCTCTCGGGACGCTCCCGGAGGTGGTTAGCCCACACGCGGTTGGGGGGGTCTTCGCATATGCGAAAGACCCTAGTGAGCCTTAGGCAAAGGCTCCGAACCGGGGGCGCTTGGGGAGTAGCCTCTTTGCCGGCAAACAGACGGGAAATTGAGGCTTTCTCCCCGCCCCAGTCGGCCCCGCTGCGTTGTGCCCGTATGGGAAGTAGCAATGCCACCGACTTCCAGGAGTGGAGAAGCAGCGGAATGAATTAAAATAAAAAGAAGAATCGGCAGCAAATTGTGAGTTGGAGATCTATTTTTGAAGTGGCATAAATGTGCTCCCCCCCGTAAACGTATAAGCGCATGGGAGGAGGGAGGAATCCCCACCCCCTTTGAAAAACGGGACTGTTAAAGGAAGAGTGAAGAGGGGTGAAGCAAAAAAGTGGCTTGGTGAAAGTACCTTTGGGGTTTTACTGAAGATTAAGAAGCTAGCTTGTCTCCTGGGTGACGTGGCACGAACTTTGTTAAAGTAAACAAACAAAAAAAATGTCGGGGCAGAAAAGGGTCCCTGAGAAGCCGGTAAAGAAGGGGGGAGGGACTTCCAGTCCTGGCAGCCTCCCCCTAGAGCCAGCTGTCAATCAACAGAAAAGCAAGCCACTGCGCCCTCTGCTGGATCAAATGCAGAAAATCAGTGAAACCCTTTGCAACATGGAAAGTGTTCTCAACAGTCAACAAAAACAACTAACAGAAACAGCAAAGAAGATGGAGGAGATCGCACAGAAGTGTCTGGTCTCAACGGAAGACACCAAGAAAATTAAGAAAAGGGTAAACAAATTAGAAAAACATCAAGATACGCAAGAAAAAAGAATTTTAATGCTTCAGATGGAGAAATCAAACCTGACTCTCCGCTTTCAGGGCATAAAGGAAGAAGAGAAAGAAGATCTCAGAGCTATACTGGTGAATGCCTTGGCACCCCTAACTGGCAGAGAAGCGCAAGAATTAAAGGATGAGATGGATATGGCCTATAGAGCCTATTCCAGCTTTACAAAGAAAAATAATCTGCCAGCAGAAGTGGTTGTCAAGTTTATCAAGCAGCGTACTAGAGATCAAATTTTGCGTGCAGTTTCAGCGGTGCCCTTGAAGGTTGGAGAGCAGACTATCAGAACTTTAAAAGATGTTCCATATGAAATTCGTATGAAAAGGAAAGCATACAAAGGATTGACCACGTTTTTACAAAGACATCAAACCATTTACAGATGGTGCTTTCCCGAAGGACTCACGTTCAAATTCAAGGATAAAAGAGAGAAGATTGACTCCGTCTTCAAAGCTCAAGAATTTCTGAAGAGACACGCCAGCTCAGAGGAAGATGGAGAACTCGCCAATTGGACAGAGTTAAGCAGCGAAGAGGACAGCGGCCCAGAGGAGGGAGGTGCCGGAGCGGGAGACGAGAAGGCAAAAGAGGGCCCATCATACAATCTGAGAGACTTAAAAAGAAGACATCCCAAGATATAGCAATTGTTCATGAGGCGGCAGAAGGGAGCTGATCAACAACTAACCCCAAAGGACTTTACTAATTTAACTAATAGAGTTATTTTGGACTTTCGGTAGATGAAAAGAAGATCTTCCAACCACGGTGGATGCCAAAAACTGTATTTGTACTAACTAAAACTAATACTCTAACAGAAAATTCACTCCAATCTGTTTCTTAGTCCATCTATATACCCTACCCTTTTCTTATTAAAAAAAGCAATAAAATTATCTCCTTTTTAGGAGAGGTTTTTACAAAAAACCCTAAAAACCTTGATTTTTCAGGGTATTCATTTGTGCTTATGGAAGCTGGAACATATCTACACTTTCATGCGGTACGCTTTGCCAGTACATGTGATAGGACTGCTGGAAATGTAACAACTCAAAGGGACTTTTTATTCTAGAAAATAATCCTTCATCTAGTGAAAGGAAACTGCTCATTCATTCTAATATCCTGTCCTAAAACATAAAAATGGATTACATATTATGGTGGTGGCGGAAAGTGCCACCAAGTTGCATCTGAGGTTTTCAAGGCAAGAGATATTTTGAGATGGTTTGCCACTGCCTGGCTCTGCATAGTGACCCTGGAATTCCTTGGTTGTCTCCCATCTAAATACTAAGCAGGGTCAACCCTGCTTAGCTTCCAAGATTTGATGAGATTGGGCTAGCTTTGGCCATCCAGGTCAGGGATGAAAACAGGGAGGAATGTCATTGGGGTATAATGCCATAGAGTCCCCCTTCCAAAGCAGCCATTTTCTCCAGGTGAACTGATCCCTATCAGCTGGAGAGCAGTTGTAATCCTGGGAAGTCTCCAGGCACAATCTGGAGGTAGGCAACCCTAGGTCTATGGGTCAAGGATAATGGCTCAAGGGCTTCCTGTACCAGGTCCATGGAGGCAACAAGGCCCCAGGCCAAATGAAGGCACCATCCAAATGATGTCCCAGGGTGCTCACTTAAGCTGTACTGCATACCATTCAAGCAACTTGACCTGCACATCTAGGACCACAAGAGAGGACCAGTTCGTTCTTCCTGACAGCCACTTACTGTGTGCTTGGTAGAGCCAGAACATGGCCAGTGGATGCAACGTACTGCCAGCTGAGCCTGGTGGATGCTGGGTATGCGTGAAGTGCCACCAGAAAGAGAGTAAGCTCCTCAGTGGAGGTGATGAAATGTCATGCATTCAGTGCACTGACCCCAATAAAATCTGCCCTGGGAGGAGAGGCTGTACAAGGCCTGAGCAGCACACACTCCCTAGTGCTGGGTAGGATGTTGTGGCAAAGAGCAGATGAGACAGCAACAAATAAGGACAAAAGCAGGGTTCACTGGGGAAGGGTATAGATGGACTAGGCAGGTTCCCACTGATAAAGCTAAAAATATCTTAGTCCTCAGTATCCACTCCATGTATTCCTTCACACATGCTAACTTCTCTGATGGTTTTCTTTTGCATGGCTGTGTGTGAATGTTTTTCTTGTAAAATATGCACTATGGAAGCTTTGCAAATGGTTCAGTTATGCTGACCTCTTTGTTTTGATTTTAGAATTGTCCAGACTGCAAAGGACGTGGCTCAACTGTATGCCCATCATGTATAGGAAGTGGCAAGGTATTCTATAATGAAAACATTACACAATTCTTATCAAGTATCTCTGTCCCTTTCCATGCGTAATTTTAATCTGTGAAAGATGGTTACATAAAGGCTTGAACACCGTGCAGGATTTCTGCAGATTTTGCCAGTTCTCCCATCCCACTGCAGACTTCCAAATATCCCATGCTGCCCTGACCTGGATAGCCCAGGCAAGCCCAATCTTGTCAGATCTCAGAAGCTAAGCAGGGCCAACCCTGGCAAGTATTTGGATAGGAGACCTGCAAAGAACACCAGGGTTGGGAGGCAGATGCAGGCTATGAAGCCACCTCTCTTAATGTCTTCCATGCCCCAGCAGGAGTTGCCAGAGGTTGCCATGACTTTCAGGCATGGGCACATGTACACACACAAACAAAATATAAAAATACCCCCCCCCCAATCAAAACAAAACCAAATACCCCATGCTGTTCCCCTTTCCTCCAAAAACTGCTTTGGAGTAGGAGGTGGGAAATCCCTTTTGTCTGGACAAATCTCTGGTGGATCCAGCCATTGTGTCTATAAAATAAACTGCTTAACAAAGTGATCTCTTTCCCATATAGTAAAAACTAAACATGCATTTAGAAAGTAATTGATACATGTTCATGACATCCAATATTCAATTTCTATAAGGTTTAAAGAAAATGTCTATATAATTCTGAGTCAGTGTTTTTATGCATTGAATAAATTAAAAGAAAAACATGTACAATACTGTTTTAGTTCATTACTGGAGTTTTGGCTAAGCAGGACCAAGTATGATGCAAGATGGCACAAGAAGCCATCCTAGAGAGTATGGAAAAATCAACAAGATATAGTTCCCTGCAAAGAATAATGTTGTGTTTATTCTGTCTGGTGAGAGGCAATGTAGGAGCTAATCATGTAAATCTAATCAAAAATTTGATGTCTGTAAGGATTAACAAGAGAGTGCAAAATTGGAAATATGCCCATTGGTCAGAAATTATGGCATATAATGGACTGGGCTGTATGAGTCCCCTCTGCCATGTCAGGAGTCATGGTCCAGCATAGAAGCCTTCTCTGATGAAGCATGATCCGGCCCATTGTCTCTAAAATAAATAGAAACTGGATTGATAATAAGTAGCTCAGTTTTTCTTATCAGTTGTAATCTGGTGTTTAATAAACATATTTGATCATTGAAAGCAGGTTAGAGCAGAATATGTTGCTTGTGTATGTGTCTGTACAGACACATAGGTTTTTGCATTATTTTTTGTTTGGTTTTAGACTGAGAAATTATAAATTAAAAAACAAAAACAAAAAACACCCCTGGTAAGGTGGTATTCTTTATTGGACCAACATTTCATAAAGTGAATGCAATCACTTGAAGTTTAGACAGAAATTAGAAGACATAATTAATTGCCCATAGGGTAAGGTGAGTTAAAAATGCAAGTCAAATTCTGAAGGAGACAACCTGAAGTAAATTATTTTACCAAATATTGTCTGTAGTTTAAGCAGCAGGGAGATCACAGTAGCTTTAGTGGCAGCAGCTCTGAATTCCAAAGAACATGTTACTACATGAGAATTATGATGTGTTACAATAGAAATATTTTCTCCCACTTACAAATTATGGTGCAAATTCACCCATATAATCTGTGGATTATGACAATTGTCCCTAACTGTTCTCAGTGCTAGATTGTTCTTGTTCTTAAGATTCATTTGATGAGACATTTGGTTTTAAAAGCCTTGTCACACATGAGAAGAACAACAATGGGCTGAAAAATACCACCACCACCCCCACAAAAAATGGATATGACTGTTTCACCTCCACTGCAGACAAGCCACTGAAAAGAACTCCTACGAGAATCATTCTCATCTCAGGAAGCTGACTGTTTCATTCATATTCTTCTGTCCAGATGAAGTGAGCCAATAAATCAGCAATAAAGGAAGTATGGAGGAAACATGGCTCTTTGATGTTAAAATTCAACAGTTACTGAGCAGTCACTCTGCTACCTTGACAAATTATCTGTCACAGCATAAATTCAGGAAAGACATCTCAGTGAACAATCATTTTAGAAGAAAAGGGAATCACTTAAATTGTTTGGGCGCTGAGCATCAAAGTTCCAGTTACCATAAAGTAGTTCAGGGCAACCTCTCCTTCAGGCTCAGACCAGAAAGCCTGATGGAGACTATGATGGACTCCTGCTTCTTCTTTCCTGTGAGGCAGGTTTTCCCACCAAAGTGTTGTTCCCCACTCTCACTGAGCAGCCTCTTAGTAGTGTATTTTAATAATAGAATTATAATTTTCTGCATGTCCCACCCTGTGATTGAGAAGTTATTTGGCTTTTGCCCAGGCCAGAGACTTATTGTAGTTAAGCAGGAGCCCTCTTATAAATCTCTTTGGAAATGACACTTGACACAGAGATTTTATTGAACAGGCATAGGAATAGGGCAGGGGATGAGAAGATTTTGTTGTTTATACAAATTATAATATTTTGAACAGGCAACAGAGTATAGTTGAAGCTATAACTGTGAGAAGTTTGTCTTGGAGATTACTTTCAGCAACAGTGTATCTTAATAAAGTTTCATATAACTATCTGAGTTTCATATAACTATCTGAGTGTAGGATTACACCTTTCCTTTTGACTCTTGAGGAGTCTAAGGCAGCGGTCACACATGCTAAATAATCCACTTTCAGTGGACTTTCCAACTGGATTTTTACTGTATGAACTGGCAAAATCCAGTTGGAAAGTGGAATGAAAGTGGATTATTTAGTGTGTGTGACCGCAGCCTAAGACTGTTTCCCTTATCACACAAACCAGGAGCCCCTTCTGAGTTGAACCCGCTGAATACCTGCATAAAAAATATCCTCCTCTTTCTAGGAGTGATAATCCTTTTCTGTTTGGCCAGACTGGCAGTTTCAACCTACTATCCAGTCTCTTCTGTCAAACCTAAACCTCAGTTCTGTAGACTGTGAATAAACAGAATTCAGCTAGAGCTAACACTTAGACTATAAGTTCTTATTTCTGAACTTTTCTTCAAATATGAGGGTACGCAGTAAGGGCAAGGAGTTGGGTCCCTTCACTTCCCAAGTGAACTTGTTAGTTTCCCTCAGACCAACACAAACATACCTCCTGACTGGCAACTGGCAAGTCAAAGTCCAAATGACAACTGACTCATTCTGACCAGACTAACAAGATTTTTGAAAGCTCTCCTCAGCTGGTGCTGACCAATCAGAAAGAAGGGGGGTGCACGTAGGCAGCAGCCTGTCAATCAAACTGTGGTTTACAGTGAGGCATTAATGCCTAATCTCCCAGCTCTTGGAATCTGATGCAGTAAGCATCCTGCTTTTGGAGGTCAGTTCATCACAGAGACATTTTTAGAGGGGGGAAAACACTTTTTATCATAGAACATTTTCATTTATGGTTTCTGGGTACTATGAATGAATGCCCCACAGTGGCAATCACCCCAATACCCAGGGCTGGCTCTCCTGCTAGGTGAGCTAGGTGCTCACCTAAGGTGCGCCGGCCCACAGGGGTGCCAAACTGCACCACCCCTGCAAAAAGCCCCCCCCACCAACAGTGAAGAGCGCCCCAGCAGGGCTCAGGAGGATGCGGCAGAGCTTGCCCGCCTTTCCCCTCCCCCCTCGGGGGGCAGAGGAGGTGGAGGCGGTGGCCAGTGCTGCCAGCGAAGAGCACCCCAGCGGGTGCTCAAAGGCAAGCTGGCACTCAAAGGGAAGAGTGGCTTGCTGGCGTGCCCTGCAGATGTGGGACACACAGACAAGCGGCACTCATAGGAAGAGATGGGGGTTTAAACCCCTGTCCCTTCCCTGGCTTGCTGGCGCTGACCCCCGTCTCCATGCCCCACTGGGAGGTTGGCATCACTGGGGGACGCAGGCGCCACAAGCTGGCCTGCCTAGGCGCCCAGACAATTTGGGCGTGCCCTGCCAGTACCCTTCAATTGGAGCTGCTACCACCACCCAGCTGACAGGTTACCAGAGCCTCTCTTTCTTCCGCTGCATCCCCCTCTTCCCCAGCATTTTGTTTGATAAATGGTCATGCAACATATAGAAAGATTTGCTCATCTTACAAGTCCACTAATTTATTTATGCAAAATGAAACACTGCTATTCCTAAAAGTATCCTCCTAATGCTATTAAAGTGCCTGCAGTTGCAATAATAGTATCCTGATCTGTAGTATTGTCCTGGCAGAGCTGTGAATGATGCTAAGCATTTAGAAGTAGCAGAGCAAGAGCAAGTGTTGGGTTATATATGCTACTTCACTTGATGGTAAAAATAAAAAAAAAGATACGTTTGTATCCACTTGATTGAATTTTTAGAATAAGTTTTCAGAGAGAGAAAATGAAATGGATGTTTTTTCTTCATGTGTAGAAAACGTGTTCTGCTTGTAATGGGAGTGGATCCACCTGGCAAGAAGATTTCCATATTTGCACGTTCTGTGGAGGTTCAGGAAAGGTTAGGTAAGTGAGTAAAGAGTAAGTTATATGCACTGGTATTTCCGTTTAATAGTAACCAGCACAACTTCATTGCAATCCTTGGCTTTTTCAGCAAGGAGAATTTGTGAAGAATGCTGACACTTATTAAGACATTTGTGTAACAATTTAGAATCCTCCAGCATGCAATTTAGAATCCTCTCCACTGTTTACCTTAGTCACCCCCTGCAAATGTAGCTATTCCTACCAATATTCCCATTTTACAGAATAGAGACTGAGAAATTATATGGAAGATCTTAAATCATTGCATCTTATCAAATAAATTATAACTAACCATCATCATTACTTGAAAAGAAAATTCTAGTGCCATGAAAAAGATTTAAAACATATTGAGAAGAGGCAGTGGTTTACATAAACGTTTTCGGTATGGATCCAGCAATTCCCTTCAATCAAGTCTTCATCCAAAAGAAAAAGACTTCCTTTGACAAAAAAGACCCTTCTTTTATATGAGAAACAGCTATTCCCTATTGGAGGAAGCCTTTCTCCTTTGAAGGACATCTTAGCAGAAGAGAGTCATGAGATCCAACTTAGCAGCAGGGAGTCACAGAGCCAACCCATGGGGTTTAAGGTTTTTTTCTCCCCTCCACAGTTGTTTCAACTGTCACAGCAGTGGAATGCTGAAGTGTCATCGTTGCAATGGGACTGGCATCTTACTGTTTCATACTGAACTAACGATAACTTGGTAAGCTGAAACCCTTAAAGAAGAATGTTTTAATGAATAGGATGTGTGGTTTTTATACAACCCTTAAACTTTTTGAAGTTATACCCTCCCATAGTACCAGTACAGTTCTGCACAGAGTTTTATCTTGTGCATATTTGCCCATACATTAATAGTTCCTCATGGAATACGTAAGCCAGTGTACAATCAATCAATGAAAATTCTGGTGTGATATTTTATAGTAGATTCCTCTGTATTTCAGTTTCCCATGATAGTCTTTGTGGCGTAGGACTAAGGGGTGTGCACTTGTATATACCAAGCTGAATAGATATGTGAAAAATACCTCATTGGAATTTTTTAAATATTTATTTAGCTGAATACAGACACGAGATCTGAATTTAGCTACTGTAGTAGCCCTGCCTAAATGAAAGCCAATATTATTTGGTTTTTATTTGGGCTTGAGGCCTGACTCCAGAGAAAAGGGAAGGGGTTTAAACTTTAAACTTTTCCCCATCCCCTCCCTGGGGTCAGGCCACAGTTGCGGCACAGCTCCAGAGAGAAGGGAAGGGATTTAAATTTTAAACCCTTCCCTTCTCTCGAGTAGCACCACAGCTGTGGCCCGACTCCAGGGAGGGGATGGAAAGGAGTTTAAACCCCTTTGCATCTCCTCTCCCAGCCAGGAGAGTTTAAAAACCACCCCACAGAAGAAGCTAGCCCTGCCAGCTCAGTTTCAAGAAAGAAGGGAAGGGGTTTGATGTAGCCAATCATTTGGCTTTTATTTGGACTTGAGGGGTTTAGAGTTTAAACCCCTCCCCTCCCAGAGTCGGGCCACATCTGCGGAGTGACTCCAGAGTGAAGGGAAGGGATTTAAACTTTAAACTTCTCCCCATCCCCTCCCTGGAGTCGGGTCACACCTGCAGCACAACTCCAGAGAGAAGGAAAGGGGATTAAACATTAAACCCCTTCCCTTCTCTCTAGAGTCATGCTGCAGTTGTGACCTGACTCCAGGAAGGGATGGAAATATATTCAGGTTTCTTGAGTATTAACCTGAATACAAGCACAATACTAATATTGGAATTCGGGAATACTCTGGAATACCAAATATTTATTTATTTATTTATTTATTTATTTATTTATTTATTTATTTATTTATTTATTTGGATTTGTATCCCGCCCTCCCCGAAGGCTCAGGGCGGCTAACAACAAGGCACACATGCCAACTTTAAAACAAATTCAATTTTCAGGTCAAAAGTACCTGAATCCAAAGTTGACGGAATTTTATTTTTCTTCCACACCCCTACCTAGGAGTCTCTTGAGTAAATGGCTAATTTGACTAGAAGACAGTATTGCCTCCCAGTCTCTGATATTTGGATCCATAATTTGAACAAAATGCTTCCACTAACAGTGCAATCCTAAACAGAGTTACACTGGTCTAAATCCAATGAAGGCAGAAGAGTGTAACTCTGCTTAGGATGGCAGTGTAAATCATCCAAATGACAACAGTAGAAATTGGATAAAATCTGAGCCATGATTTAATACATTTTTTGCATACCATCAGGGTTGGGGGATGACATGGAGTCAGCAGTTATCAGATTTGCTCATCTTTAAATTTGTATCATAACAAGAAAACCAACAATGCTTTATTTCTGTCTTTTCTCAACAGGAAGAACAACGTATCAGAACATGTAGTAGACAAGAACTCAGACTTTCCAATTTTCCATTTGCAGGAAGTGACTGGGAAAGGAATATTTACTGATGAGCACTCTTTGGTAATACATTAAAACACATTAAAACAACACTGGGAGGGTGTTAAAAATCACTGATGATATAGCTGTAAGTTGTATATTGCCTTTCCTAATTAGCAAAACAAAACAAAAATCACATGCTGTCTGATGTAGTTAGCCATTTTTGTACAGCCGTCAGCAACACTTGGCAGCATTTGTTTTATCCTCAGCAGTGTGGCAGGCTAATCAGCCTCCTGTACACAAGCAGTTTTTAAAACTTTAGTCTTATATTGCAAAAGCTTTCCACCCCTAATATATAATAAAAACAGAGGAATATGAAATGCAGACAATAAGGACAAGGAATAAAATATAAGTAAGTACAAACCATATTCATACAGAAGGTTACAATGCTAAAGCAATATATGACAAGCTTAAATTCCTTTTAGAGGTTATTTAGAATGCGACTATTATAAAATACATTTGGATTTATTATTTCTTTTGCTAAGGGCATCTAGATGGTGAACTTTTCCAGCCACCCTGAGTTGGCCTTGGCTGGGAGGACAGGGTAGAAATTTGAGAAATAATAATAATAATCGATAATGGTTGTTTCTGTGATAATCCACTGCCTCCACTGTTATCCTTGCTCAATAGTCCCCAGGGCTGCTGAGAGCCACCACGGGCCCCTGGACAAAGTTTCCACCTCCCCCCCCCACACCAATGACCCTGCTATCATAACATAATATACCAGCTATCATAACAAAAGAAATCACTTGCCTGGCTGTTACCATGAATCTATAGTAATAAAAGAATTGGCCTCTCTTTTATTTATTTACTTTACTAGGAGTAAGGCCCATTGTGGGGAAAAATACAACGAGCTCTAAAAAGAAGGTCCAGGTGAGTGTCCCAGCTGTGGCTGGTGGGGTGGCAGAGGAAAGGGGAAAATAGAGGGAGGCAAACCATGTTTATTTCCTTCTGCTTAACTATAAGGCAGGGCTGTCTCAAGTCATTTTGCTGCCCCAGGTGGGTAGTATGGGAGGACAGCCTCATGGTAACAGATATGGTTCCCTCTACCCCTGACTTATGTTGATTTGGAGTTATGCAGTGGCAGCTAAGGTAGAAAAGCACCTCCTCCTATGCCATGTCTTCTGAGTTTCAAGGGTCTGGAAAGCAGTTCTATAGCCAGTTACAGGGTTGCCAACTCTGGGTTGGGAAACCTGTAGATTTGAGGGGTAGATCCTGGGGAGGGCAGGGTTTGGGGTGTGGAGGGACCTCAGCAGGGCATAATTCCATAGAGTCCATTGCCCAAAGCAGCCATTTTTTCTAGGAGAACTGACCTTGGAGATCTCCAGGTGCTGCCTGGAGGCTGGCTAGACCTGTAGATTCAAGGGGTAGAGCCTGGGGAGGGCAGGGTTTGGGGTGCGGAGGGTATAATGCCATAGAGTCCATTGCCCAAAGCAGCCATTTTCTCCAGAAGAACTGATCTTGGAGATCCCCAGGTCTGCCTGGAGGCTGGCAATTCTAAGGGGAGGGCCAGACTTGTAGGTTTGAGGGGTAGAGCCTGGGGAGGGCAGGGTTTGGTGTGTGGAGAGACCTCAGCAGGGTATAATGCCATAGAGTCCATTGCCCAAAGCCACCATTTTTTCCAGGAGAACTGATCTTGGAGATCACCAGGTGCTGCCTGGAGGCTGGCAATACTAAGGGGAAGGCCAGATCTGTAGATTTGAGGGGTAGAGCCTGGGAAGGGCAGGGTTTGGTGGAGTCCACTGCCCAGGAAGACAGGAGGGCCTGGCGTAATCTGGTCCATGGGGTCGCGAAGAGTCGAACTTGACTGTGCGACTGAACAACAACAACACTGCCTAAAGAAGCCATTGTAATAGCTGGGAAATTTTCTGTAGGGGAAATGATGTTCTGTAGCTTGGGAACGTGGTGATTTCTGGGCGATCTCCAGGCCCCTCAGAGAGATTGGCAACTCCAGTCACAATTTAAGGGAAGATTGGGATATGTATTTTGGCAACTCCAGTGACTGTTAAACGGAAGATTGGGATATGAATTTTACCTCAGAACACATTCAGTGACTCCCAACAGCCACAACCAAACTGTTTAGAATGTTAGAGGCAAAGGCCAAACAGGCCACGTATGCAAATGACCTCTGTGTTCCAGCTGGCTACTGGGGGGAGAGGAACAGCAAACTGTTTAGAATATTGGAGGTGAGACTCAGGCAATGCAGCCAGTGGATAGGGACAGCTTTGGAGTGACAGATCACAGAGTGAACTGATTTTGGAGTGCATGGAATGTTGCCAGATGAAAATGGTTTTATTATATAGGAGAGATTTATATCCTGCCATTCTCCCTAATGGGAACCCAAATTATCCTCTCCTCCATTTTATTCTAAAAAAACCCAGTGAGGTAGGGGTCAAGGTCACCCAGCAAGCTTCCTGGGATCAGGAAGCAATTTTTCTCCAGGCCAGTTTGGTCAGGGATCCCGGGGGGGGGGGTTGGTCATCTTTTGGGCATGGAACAGAGGTCACTGAGGGTATGGGGGGAGTATTTGTGAATTTCCTGTATTGTGCAGGGGGTTGGACTAGATGACCCTGCTGGCAGGCATAACTCATCAGAGAATAAAAGTAGGAGCCACAAAATTGATCTCTGGCTTTAGGATGATTATAGGAGTTCCAGGGTCACAATTGAAAGGCATGTGAAAATCCTGGCCCAGGAGAGGTGAAGCTAAGGGTTTCTGTTTGTGGCAGGCATAACTCAGGAAGTAATGCTATATGTTTGAAAACTGGCCACCAACACCAGTATGGTGATGGAAGTTGCAGTGCTAAAAATGAAGGGACACCCTGAACCATGGAATAAGAGAGCTTTTAAAGAACCTATTATGTGTCTCTAATGTTCAGATCCCCAGCCCGCAGTGGAAGACTGCTGGGTGACACACTCTCAGACAGACCTGTGTCATAGGGCTGTTGTGAGGATAAAATGGAGGACAGGAGAACAATGCAGCTGTGGGTCCCCACTGGGGAGAAAGACTGGGTATGGAATTTGTTAAAAATCTATTTTCTTATTTTAGGAAAGCAATGGGGGTACAGAAAAAGGGGGGGAAAGGGGTCATACTACATAATTAAGTTTGACAAACACATAGTATATAATGTATGGGACAGAAAATATTTTCCCTTTCATCCTCTTCATTATAATTTTTAAGGTCTCTGTAATGTATAAAAGGCAAGTCGTGCTAGCAACTATTCACCTACTCTCCCATTGACCACTAAGGAAGCTGCCTTGGAATCGTACTGGCCCATCCCACTGGTTCCTCTATTCTTAAGCCCCCATTTTTAACACATTGCACCTTGGGAGTTGTAGCCTTACTGCAACCATAGCAAAGGGAATTAGAACTACAGCTCACAAGTTGGGAGTTCCAAGAGGCTATGGAGCACTAGCAGTTGAAGTGTTAATCAGTTAAACTGTTAAACAGGGGTTGTGGGGAAAGGGAAGGTCTGGAAATCTCCCCGAATTACAATTGATCTCCAGACTACAGAGATCAATCCCCATGGAGAAAATGGTCGCTTTGGAGGGTGAGCTCTATGGCAGTATACCTCATTGAAGTCCTTTGACAAACCTGGCCCTCCCCTAACTATTGCCAACCTCCAGGCAGCTCCTGGAGATCTCCAGCTATTACAATTGATCTCCAGATGACCAAGATCAGTTCTCTTGGAGAAAATGGCTGCTTTGGTCAGCAGACTGCTGAGGTCCCTCCCCACCCCAAACCCTGCCTTTCCCAGGCTCTACCCCTCAAATTTACAGGTATTTCTCAACCCAGAGTTGGCAACCCTGTAACTGGCTATGGAAGTGCTTTCCAGACTCTTGGAACCCAGAAAACATGGCACAGGAGGAGGTGCTTTCCTACCTTAGCTGCTACTGCATAGCCCCAAATCAACATAAGCCAACCTCCAGGTGGCACTTAGAGATCTCCAGCTATTACAAGTGATCACCAGATGACCAAGATCAGTTCTCCTGGAGAAAATTGCTGCTTTGGGCAGTGGAATTTATGGCATTATACCCTGCTGAGGTCCCTCCTCACCCCAAACCCTGACCTCCCTAGACTCTACCCCTCAAATCCACAGGTATTTTCCAACCCAGAGTTGGAAGCCCTGTAACTGGCTATGGAAGCACTTTCCAGACCCTTGGAACCCAGAAGACATGGCATGGCGGAGATGCTTTTCTACCTTAGCTGCCACTACATAGTCCCAAATCAACATAAGTCAGGGGTTAAGGGTACCATGCCTGTTAACTATGTGGCTGTGCTCTCATACTACCTACTTGGGGCAGCAAAATGACTTGAGACAGCCCTGCCTTATAGCTAAGCAGAAAAAATTAAACATGGCTTATCTCCCTCTATTTTCCCCTTCCCTATGCTGCCCCACCAGCCACAGCTGGGACACTTACCTGGAGCCTTTTTCTAGAGCTCGTTGTATTTCTTCCCACAATGGGCCTTAATCCTAGTTATCTATAAAATACAATAGTTCTTATTTCTGCTGGGGTACGGTTGTATTAATCATTGAAGTTTTAAGTTTCAAACTTCATAACTAATCTATTTTGACTACAACACTGGTTTAATCATTACTATGTATTCAATTACATATTTTCACCACTTCTACATATTCATTAGAATCTTTAATAGATAAGTAGTATATCATGGTGTAAAAGAAAGTCTATTATATATCTCATATAGAGAACTCATTTGTATTATATATATTACACTTGGAACAGATTTTAATTCTACTTCTATTTTATTACCATATGTTTGTATATGGTATTTTCTCACTTTCAGTTTGTCTTTTGCTAGCATAATACACATAATACACATTCCATCTCTCCTCAAATTTCGTAATAGACCTGTTTTTCAAATAGAGTGTTAATTTTGCCATCATGGCATATGCAACAAATTTATTTTCCCATTCTTCTAAACATGGACAGGCATTTAGTTTCCATTTTGCTGTGCATAAGTTCTAGCCACTGTCACCATGTATTTGGATATCTCTTCTAACATTTTAGTAATTTGTTAGGCAGAACACCTAATAGCATACTCTTGGCTTCCACTGGGAATTTAAACTTTAATATATTCTGCATTTTTCAGTGTACATTTGGTATCTTTTCCCCATAGTCGTTCCCAATGTTGCACAGATATTTGTTCTTTAAGGTTTTGCATTCACTTAATCATACATTTTTTCCCTTGCTCAGATTGCAATGATATCTGGGGACTCAAGACTGTTAGAACCATGTCATCTGCATAACTTTTCATTTTAAACTCTAGTTCATCCCCTTTTATTCCTTTAATTCTGTCATCTTGTCTAATCCTTATAGCTAAAATCTCTATTGCTAGTATAAATAATTAAGGGGATAAAGGACATCCCTGATATGTTCCTTTTTCAATTGAAATTGCTTCTGTTAGTTTTCCATAAATTAAAATATTTGCTTGTTGGTTCAAGTATATTCCATGCATCCAGCTTCAGAATGAAAGACCACAGCCCATATTTTGTAAAACATTCAATAAGAAAAGCCATATTAAATTGTCAAACGCTTTCTCTGCAAATAAAAATGATGCTTTCTTTCTCTTCTTATTCCAAAATTCAATTGCATCTATTATACATTGTATAATTATCTTTCATGTACCTTTTTGGTACAAAACCTGTTTGGTTGGAGTGTATTAAATTCAATATGCATTTTTCATAATCTTTCTGCCATTAATGTGGCAAAAATTTTGTTGTCTATATTCAGCAAAGAAAAAGGTCTAAAAGACTGTGGTAGTGATGCATCACTACTACCCTCTTTATGTATTAGCATGTCTTTTGCCATATCAGGGGTATTGTCTTCTTTTCCTTTATCTCATTCATAACTTTTTGTAACAGTATTATTAATACTTCTTCAGGGTGTTTATAATATGTAGCTGTCAACCATCCAGACCTGGTGCTTTATCCTTCTTCATGTTCTTTATTGCTTGAAAGATTTCTTGAATTGTTATTGTTTGATTTAATATTTTTCTATGTTCTGACATAAAGTCTGCAATCAGGATGTCTTTTAAATATTCTCTTATTCTTTCTCCTGAAACAAACTTCTTTTTATATAATCTTGAGAGAACACTGATCAATTTTTGCTGTATTTCTTTTTCTGCATATGTAATTTGATCTTTCTTTACAACTGTTATTACTCTTTTTTTCTCTTTCCTTCCTGAGACAATACACCAGATATCTGCCAGATTTATTTGCATGTTCAAAGTATCTTTGTTATAGAAATGTTATTTTTTTTTCTGTACCTCTTCTACTTCTAACATGTCTGGTTTTTAATTGTTCTTTAAATGTTCCTGTTCCATTCTTGATTTTTCTGTTATTGTCTTAGTTTGTTCTTTCTCCATTTTTTAGCAGCAGGTGCTAGTAGAATTCCTCAGAAGACAGCTTTACTTGCTTCCCAAATTATAGCTGTAGACATTTCATCTGTGTGGTTTACTTAAAAAAAACTGTTCCGGATCTTTTTTACACTTATTTACATCTTCTGGTAGTAAAGGAGAATCTTTTAATCTCCATCTTCTCCTTGATTCTCTGTTCAATTGCAAGACTATTTCTATGGGACTGAGGTCTGCAAATACCTTTGACTGAATCTCTACTTTTTCTAAATTGATTGTCAAACTTTTTTTTATATCTAACACAACTATTCTTGAATATGTTTGATATCTGTCTGAAAAGAAGGTAAAGTCTCTGCCCTCTGTATGTTTGGTCCTCCAGGAGTCTTCTAGTCCCAGCATTCCCATGTAATTGAAATACATTTCCCCACCTTTAATATTCCTTGAACTGTCTCTTTTTTTAGGTCCAAGAATCATTATTTCCTCATCTTGAAAGTCTAGCACAGCTTGGAAAAAAATCCTCAAAAAAAATAAATCTAACTTTAGCCTTATTTGGTGCATATATTGTTGCCATCATGCATATTTTGCCTTCTGGGAGTCTCATTTTTAGAATTAGGACTCTTCCATCTGAGTCTCTTAATTCTTCTAAGACTTCTTATTGTGGGTTGCTTATGTAAATAGCTACTCCACATTTTTTGTTTTGTGCTGAAGTAAGATATGCTTTGCCTAAATGTTTATTCGTTAAGATATGTTCGTATTTCTTCTTTATATGAGTTTCTTGTAGGCATAATATATCAGAGTTTTGTTTTTTCAGTTAGTTCAATATTTTTGTGCATTTTGAAGGAGAATTCAGTCCATTGGTATTTACTGATACTATTTTTAATTTATCCATTTTGTCCTGATGTTGTTGTCATGTCCAACTTATCTTTTTCTATGCTTTTTTCTTCTTTGAAGTTTTTGGTCTGTGAACTTTGCTTTGAGCTGCTAGCAAATTGCTTTGAGTTACTTGGAGATTCTCCTTCAGTTTCTCTATGTAAGTCGTCCACTTGCAGTTCTTCGGCCAATTAGCTTGTTCCTCTGCTGCGATTATTTTTCTTCCTTTTGGTAAGAATACCTCTATTACAAATGGTGTTTTGCAGCAATATTTTTATGTATGCCTTATGTAAAATCTGTCTCAAAAAGTAAAAGTCTTTAACACACCGCTGGTAAATCCTGAAAGATCTGCACTTCTTTTCCTGCAGCCTTAAGGGGTGATTGGTTCTTCAGTATTGTGTCTTGTGTATTTTTGTAGGTGAATCAAACCAGTATATCTTGAGGCAGGTTATTCTTGAATGCAAATCTTGAATTCACTCTAAAAATCTGATCAGTGTCAAGAAAGTCTTCTACCTTCAAATAATTCTGAAGTAAATCACAAAAGCTTTTTTTCAAACTTGGCCTCCCAAAATTCTCTGGGATTCTTCTAAAACACAGATTATTAGATCTGCATTGTATGTCCAGGATTTCAATCTTTCTCAGTCCAAAGATCCTGCCTTTCTATATGTGTGCCATTATCGTTGTGCTCCTCTTTGACTTTTATATATTTTTTTGTTTGTTCTTGTAATTTTAAATTAATTTCTGATAGTCCAGCCAATATCTCTTGACACACTTCTTGAATGTTCTTCTGGGTTCTTTTTCTCAAATTCTTGAATATTTCTCTGAATACTCTGAATATTCTTTTCTCTGAATCTTGGTTCTTTTCTCTGAATCTTGAATGGTCTTTTGAATTCTTTCTTCAAATTGTTGCATTTGTTGCACCAATGTTCACGATAATTTCCCCACCATTTCTTCAATTCTCTGGTCCTCATCTGTTTAATCTGTTTCCATTTTCCTTTTCGTTTTGATGTGTTCCTGTTGCCATTCTCCTTTCCGCTCCTCTCTTTTAAAAAATATTGTACATACTTTCCATATATTATTCCCATATACTGTTTTCTATGCTTTCAAATGCACAAAAATCAAAACTATTTTGAAAACTCAACTAAAGAATATGTCCATTCAGATAAAATGGTATTATCTACAATTCTTATACAAAGAGTTAATTGTAGCAAGTAATAAATGTTCTGAATGAATATAGTATAAATAAAAAGGTAGCTCATCTTCTAATCATTCTAATAATGAAGTCACAAACATCAATCTCTCACCAACAGAACATTTTTTTTAAATTAAAATTTAGTAAAGCAGGGAAGAAAGGAGATAAATGAGAAGGGGAGGGATAGAGGGAGGGGGATCAACAAGAAGTAGAAAAAAGCAAAAACCAGTGGTATCTTAGCTTTGTTTGCTGGTACACTGATTCATCTATGGCCTTCAGAAAAAAACAACAACAACGTTTTCATGTTGTTTTTCATTCTGGGGGATTTCAAATGTCCAAATATGGCTTCATTCCTAAGGAAGAGTGCACCCTATCTGGGAGCCAGTGCCTCTTTTGTGTTAAACAAGTATCCTACATTTCTTATAATAACAGTTTTTTTCTATATTCTTAGGTACCATTTCTTCTTCTGTATTTATGGAGAAGTTTTACCTTTCCAAAGATTTCTCAATTCTATTAGAGCAATTAATAATTTGGTCTCTCATACAAGGGTTAATGTTGCCTGTTTTGATGATGTAGCATCAGCCTGAGGGATCTGGGTTGGTAAAGTTGGGAAACCTGCCTAAAATTTCCATGTGCAAGAAAAAATTCTGAAAAGGGACATTAACCAAACAAGTATATTCCCCATGCAGTCAAAAAGCCTACACAATGGGACATACAGCATTAGTATACAGGTTTCTACAAATCCAGTAGAACCCCTAATTTAGTTTTTTTAATTGTTTCCTCTGTGTGTGTGTGTGTGTTTCTATATGTGTGTTATATATATTTATTTTTATATATGGGGAATGTAAGCACTGGAAGATAAACACTGATGTGCATGTGCAGACATTATGAGGAAAAAATTAGATGGCATTTTAAGTCAAATAGGTGCTGCGAAACCATGTCCCCCACCAGAAGGAGGGAAGTGTGGGGAGCTGCAGGCAGTGGTTAGGAGAGTTGGTGAGAAGGGAACAAAAGGAAAAAAAGCAGCAATCAGTGTTGGAGGAAGAGAGGAAGTGGTGAAATAAGGAAATAGAGGGGGGAATTGAGGGCTGGAAAGGTGGGGGAAAGTATAATAAGCCAGAAGAGGTGAGGAATGGAAGCATCTCAGGAATGGGGGCTAGCAGGGGGAAAGAGAAAAGGATTTTACCTCTTCCAAGAATGCCACTAAAATAATGTTACTCTCCATTTTTGTAATGTGAGAAGAAACCATAATCCTTATTTAGACCTTGATTGTGACAGTGATTTCTTTTCAATAAATTCCTGTTATGCCAGTTTATATTATGACATAGATCCACAAAATTATATAACTCTTCTTTTTCCCATTCTGAATCTCATTTTTATACCACACCTTTGCTACAATAAAGGCACCAAAGGGGATGCTATAAAAGCTGAATTTGAAATGTAACTGCTGAAGATATTTTTTGGAAGGGGGTATTTTTGCATGTGTGTGTGTTTGCATGCCTGGAAGTCATGGTGACTTCTGGCAACCCCCACTGGGGGCTTGGAGGTTCTTTAGAGCAGTGGCTTGATAGCCTGCTTCTGCATCCTGAGCCCTGGTATTCCTTGGAGGTCTCCCTTCCAATTACTTGCCAGGGTCAGCCCTGCTTAGCTTTCGAGATCTGATGAGATCATGCTTGCCTGAGCAATCCAGGTCAGGGCTGCTGAAGATATTTTATTTGTTTTTCACTAGAATTTCCAGCCTTTCAGTAGCATTTAAGGTATAAAGGTAAAGGTAAAGGTTTCTCTTGCTCAAAAGCTAGTCAAATCTGACTCTAGGGGGCAGTGCTCATCTCTGTTTCCAAGCCAAAGAGCCAGTATCAGTCACTTAAAACAAAGCAATGTTACCATCACACTTCAATACACCTTGATTACACTCAAATGTATAAAAAACATAATGCAAAAAGGATGTGAAACAGTCTATTTGTTTGTTCTCCAGGTATACCCCATTGTTAATTTCCCTGAGCCATCTATTAATGAGGGTTCACGGGCGTGCATTGAACAACACAGAATACAATTTGGATTGGAAAGTCAAATCTTAATACAGGTGAGCAGAACAAATATCAAATACAGAACTGGGTGGGGAACATTTTGTGTAAAACATATTAGAGATATTAGATCTCAACATATTAGATTTTGGTCCCATGAAGCTGCTTTATATTAAGCCAGACCATTGGTCCATCAAGGTTTGCTCTGATTGATCATATCTGTCCAAGATCTCAGGCAGAGGTCCCTCACATGGTGCCTGTGGTCACCATGACACCCACTGACATTTTTCCTAGTGTCTGCCAAGAATTTTTGTAAAGTGGGTGGGGCCACATTGGGGGGGGGTGTCCATCAGGCCTTCTGATGAGCCATTGGACAACTGATTGGCGACGCAGATTTCTTCTAAACTTGCTTACACAAAAGCTGCCACCACAGCACAGAGATCTTCACTATATGAATGCAAGTGTATGCAAGAAAATATTTTTAAACAGTATGCCCATTTTAAAAGGCACCCTGTTGAATAGAGCTCCTGCTTTATATGCTGAAGAGTTACTATTATAGTTATGCATGGCTTCACTCCCTGAAATGTTGTGGTTGGCTCCACCTCTTGTAGCCATTTTGTGGTTGCACCCACCACCTTGTGCCAGAATTTCAGAGGTGCTCACAGGCAAGGTTGGGTACCCCGATGTAACATTATTCTTAAGAGAGGTTGTTGCTATTAATAACAATATGGAAATTTTTATTAAAAAAATAACTAAAATAATAAAATTCAAAAATGAATACAACAGGCAGCAGATATATAACAAAAACAGTAAGAACTCAAAAGCAGAGAATGCTCCATGGGATGTTACCATTAAAAGCAGTAAACAACAAAATAAAGATCATGAGAATAATCTAATAAAAATGTTGGCAGTCATCTGACAGACCCCCTCAAATTCTAAAAGATCTGAGTTTAATAAACCATCTGTTAATTTGAAAGACCCTTCATAAAATAAATGTTTTCAAAGTTTACTGGAACTATCATTTATATGTGGATAACAGAAACAGATTTACTCTGCCTTTTTTAAGCAAGACAAAAACTGGAGAGAAAGGGAAAGGAGGGGACCTGTAAGATGGACCTGTAATCTAAAGGAAGTTTTTTTCACATGGTGCACTTTTGCAATTTAGTTCTATGCAATATGTGTTTCAAAGGTTAAAAACAAACAATAATGCAAAGTTTGTAGAGATTACACCCATTTCAATTGCACACTAGGTTGGTCAGAGAATACAACTTCATTCTTCATGTATTCTTAAGAATTGCAATGGATCGCTGGCCAGGCAGTTGAACAATAGGGATAGATCTTCCAATAACTGCTCCACAGCTTTCTAGATCTGTTATTAATTCATCTTGTGATCCACCCAGCTGACTGTAGCCCACCATTCAACCAAGACAGCCTGCTGTGAACTTTTTTTTTTGGCCCCCCGAAGGAGATTTTTTTATTGCATTTTCTAAATATCTACAGAAAGGGGGAAGGGTATAACAAACACAACTACAAGAAAGGGATGATAGAAAAGAAAATCCAAGGCGTGGTGATTGTATACAATCCTTACAAATGTGGCATTAACAAATAAAAACTTTCACTTGTTAACCTTGAAGGTGACAGTTGAGTACATCGCTTATGAAGCTCTAGCTCATACAGACTGTTTGGAGTATGCTTCTACAATACACTAAAATTTCTTTTATGCAAACATCAGGCCTTCTCATCATCTAGTTACAATAATTTCTGCCTCTCTGGCTATCACTTTCTGCCCATCTAACTCTTTAAAGTTTTTATCAATCATTACATGCAATCCAGCATTATTTAAGTACAGTTGTTAAAATCATCCAAGTTAGGTTTAAGTATGCTTCTCTTAAAAACTCTCTATTTACCCTCTTATTAAAAAAGAAAAAAAAACAGACAAAAAGGAACCTAAATATGCATCAAATAACACCCCTTTTCTCTCTTTCTTTTATGGAATTAGCCTAAAGTAATACAATGCATTTAAATTTAATTTAAACATTCATTATCAATTTCTGTATAAACCCTTCCCCTTAATTTTATCCAAACATCCCCGCCTCAGCCAAAAATCTTATCTCTGGAAAGAATCTTCGCTGTAGAATCTTCTCCTCGATCTTCTTTAGCTCACAGTCCATATTGTTAATATCTTCCAACATTCCATTAGCTTTGTCCCCCCATCAAAATATATAACTTTATTTTTTAATAATAATAATACCTTTTAATTTATTTAATCGCCCAATCCGGCAGAGCTGCTGGCCCTGAGCGATAATTACAGTTAATCATAGACAGTGGACTAACAATAATTCATAGGGGATGAGGGAGGACACAACATATACAAATCTTTTTAAATTGCACACATTTGCAGCCGGCGGGACATGTTCAGCTGAGGGTCAGACATATTCCAGAGATATTTCAGAGGCATTCGGAGATGTTCAGATGGCTCGGCTGGATGACGTCAGTTGTTCTTCCAGGACTTCTTTAAGTCGTGGTGCCGCACTGCCACCGCCTGGCCGGAACGACCCATCACAGGCTTCCAACGCCGCAGATTTCTCTCTTAAGCTTTCGAGCTCACGAGCTGGACATTCCAATTTGCTGGCTAACACCTCCCCCACTGGGGGGGTTAGTGTGCCCACTCTCTCTAAGGAGTGGTACCCATTTTTATCTACTTGCCGAAGCTTTCGAACCACTGGGTGGGCGGCAAGCTAGGGACAGGGCTGGTAGCTCACACCAGCGCGGGGCTAGAACTGACAGATGTTCTGTTCAGTTCAGATGTTACTATAGCCAGAGGATAAATCCTCTGTGCCACCGCTCCCCTTTTAGGAGGAGGGTTTCTCTCAAGGACAGTTTCTGTCAGAGGTTTTCTCAGCCCCACCTACCTCACAGGGTGTCTGTTGTGGGGAGGGGAAGGGAAAGGAGTTTGTAAGCCGCTCTGAGACGCCTTTGGGCAGTGAAGGGCGGGGTATAAATCCAATCTCTTCTTCTTCTTCTTCTTCTTCATTGCCAAAGATACCATTCCCAGAGCTAGACGGTCTGTTTATCCTCTTTTTATTACCAGATCGCCAGGGTCCCATAAATCCATCAAGTCATTCCGCCGCCTCTAAAAATTCTCTAGATCTGTCAATCTTATTTCCAGCTCATTCCAAATTATTTTATTTTTAAGAGGGGGAGACTTCCCCCCATTCAACATTTCACAGCCACCACTCACAGAAATGTTTAGAGTTTCTTTAAGGAGGAAAAGGATTCTTCAATGCCTAAAAAGGTTGTTTTCAGATGTTTACACAGTCACTTTGTCTTTCGAGAGGGGGGATTTCCCACCCTCTGCCTGCTAAAGGAGGGTTCTACATCGTTTCCAGCCAATATTCAGAAAACGCTTCAAACTATCGTAAGTTTCCCATTCGTTGCTTTCTCTCTTTTCTGGTATTCTCTTCACTCCCCCTACCCCCTGAAAGCTTTATTTTTATATTGTTATATTGTTATGCGGGAGGAAGAAGTTCCCTTTCCCCCCCGCTTCTTTTTTGAGGGGGGAGGGAAGGACTTTGTTCCACTTGGTCTCTTACTGTGATGTTAACAGTCTTTAAAAGAGAAGATTCTAATTCTTCCTTCTAGCCATTTCTAGCTAGCCATATAAAGCGTTTTCAATTACTGTTTTTAAAGTCCCAAATGTTTGCTTATGTGTTACTCGGTTCTTAGATCTCAGTGTTCCTCCGTCACAGTCCCTTCATGTTCCATTTATCCAATAGTAGTTTCCTTTATCTGATCATCCGGGGGGGGGGGTGTCTGCAATTGTCTCCTCCAGCCATGCTTGCAGGAATATATCTTCCCTCTAGTGCTTCATTAACTTGTACTCACACTTCTTCAGTCGCTTCGATTCAGCCAGTCGCTTGGTTAAACCTTGATCACCACCCACTTGGTTTTCCGGTACGCAAAGCCTCGACCATTACTGGAACACAGCGGAGAGACCGTCGGGGCAAAAGGACACCCCCACCCTCAGGCTAAAACCCGGGGGGGTGGCGAACCTCAGCGCCCCCTGACTCAGGGCTCATCCCGAGTCCTGGGGAGAAGCGTACAATCGCCCCCTCTCTACCTGCTGGTCTGCAGTCCGTGCCCCCAGGAGAAAGGGAAAACGGCTGCCATCAGCTTGCCAACCTGGAAGTCAAGACAGCCTGCTGTGAACTTGATAAACCTGCCAGTTCTGCTGTCTGCTTGACATTGCACAAACAGTGATGACAGGCCACAGTGTGTAATTGGTATGCTGCAACTACTTTGGTAAGTCACACATTAAATTGGACCACAGCACTGAGCTACAGGGTGCTCGCAGACAATCAAATAAGACTTTTGACAGTTGGTATGGCATATACTAACTATTCTAGCCTAAGAAAAAGAATGGAATGACTAGTGGAGCAAAATATTCTCAACATATTAGATTTTGGTCCCATGAAGCTGCTTTATATTAAGCCAGACCATTGGTCTATCAAGGTTTGCTCTGATTGGTCATATCTGTCCAAGATCTCAGGCAGAGGTCATTCATGTCACCTACTACCTGGGCTTTTTTTTAGCTGAGCATGCCAGGAACTGAACTTGAGACCATCCTGCATGCAAAGCAAATTCTCTACCACAGGGGTCCTCAAACATTTTGAGCCTGTGGGCATCTTTGGAATTCTGGTGGTGGGTGCAGCCACAAAATGGCTACCACAGGAGGTGGGACCAACCACAAAATGGCTGCCATAGGAGGTGAAACTAAAGTCACAGAAGAAGCCCATGTGTGGGGCAGAAAAGGGGTGATTAAAAATATACTAGGAGAATGAGGTGAGAGTGAATAGACTGAACACTGTGGCAGTAGCTGCCAATCCAATGGCAAATCGAAAGCACTGCTTGGCAAGAGCCCCACCTGGCCCCATCTACTTTCTAAAAGCACTTGGTGGGTGCCAAGAAAAGTCTTGGTGGGCACCATAGTGCACATGGGCACCACATTCGAGACCCCTCCTCTATCATAACCCCCTCCCCTGGACTTGTTCTTTGGTGCAGGAATCTGATTATATTTTAGGGTTTTTATTTTCTGTTTCAGAAACAAACCATTGAGGTGGTGCCTGTGTCAAAGGTGGAATATGAATGGAAAGGGAAGCTCCATTCCTTCTATGTGTATGGCAATGAGAAGAAAGTGTATGCCAAAGCCTACCCAGGAAAATACTGTTCAGTCATGTGACACAAGGGCAGTGTCAACATTCAGCTTCCAACCAGCATGGCTACTCCCAATTGTTTGCTCTTTATGGACACTTGCAGGATTTTACTACTATCAGAGATTCAGAATTTTCAGGATGACATTCATGGGTTCATACATAGGAATATGTGGATGAGAGTCATTTTCTCTCACAGATGCTACTCGTGCAGATCATAGACACACCACTAGCCAAAAGAACAGGCAGTTCTGTCACTGTGCAGGAAAAAATTCCAGAAATTACTGGGTCCAAATGGAATATCAGAAAGCAAGATGCAAGACTTCGAATTCTCCAGAACTCTTCATCCAGTGGGATGTTCAGTACAACAGGAACAGGGTATATGGGAAAGTAAAAAGACCTTTTAGGGCATAATGGAGATAACTCAAATCCACCGCTTGTTGACACTTAAGATGGGATATGGTTTGTGCTACAGACTTTATTCAATCAGGTGGTGCTCGTTACAAAACAGGGGGCAAGTTATATGATGGAAGATTCAAGGAGTTAGATTTTGTTTTTGGTAGGGTTTCACTGGGACACATTAAGGGAAGTAAAAGCTATTCACAAAATCCCTATAAAAGCAGATCAAGATGGGTAGCCATGTTAGTCTGTCTGTAGCAGTAGAAAAGAGCAAGAGTTCAGTAGCACCTTAAAGAGTAACAAAATATGTGGCAGGGCATGAGCTTTCATGAGTCACTTCAGGTCTTTTCAGATTCTTTTTCTATACCACAGTGGAAACTTTTTCTGCTTTCGGTGCTTGGTTTATACAAAAGCCATAAATCTTCACTTGTTTTTGCACACAGGATCTTAGCTGCAGCTCCCTGCATGGTGTTATACACTTAAAGAACTTAAGGATTATAGGATCTAAGAACAGAGTCTTAGCTGAGTCTTAGCTTCTTGCTATCCACTGCCCCAGTTGTAGGATCTCAGAGAGTTCTGTATTATGCTAAGTTAACTAATGTCTGTTATATAATTCTACCACAAGAGGTCTCTGGATCACTTCAGAGAAACATTAAAGTGAATTAGTAGATCATTCTGCAACAGTGAAACTTGCCTTAGAATATCCCCTTTGTGGTGGGGTGCTTTTAACCAATGCTTCTAAAACTGGTTTTTTTTTAATTAAATCATTGATAGACAATAAGGGATGACTGAATGTGGATTGTTGTGATGGCAAATGTTGTTAGCCGCAACACCGGGTTATGATGGGGGAAATTAGCTAAGAGACCATTTGCTTAATAGGCATGCAAGCTAAAGATTGTATTCCAGCTATACCAGAGTCAGAACCCTCTCGGGGCAGCACAAACAACAGACAAGAAATGTCTTTTAAGAAATTTATTAAGAAAATAAACCTAATACATTCAGCTGATAAATGGAATATCACACACACACACTCTCTCTCTCTCACACACACCAGAGCTATCAAATACAGGGGTGAAGTGATCTTAAGGAGATCAAAGACAAAAGAGGGTGAAGTGTTGATGGGATTATAGCTACCTTTCCAGAGGTGCAGAAGTCCATGGAGAAGGAATTATGGCCCAAACAAAGTTTGGGGTTGAACTGCCAATTGGCATCCTGGGGCAGACACACACTTTGAGGCCATGTGCTTTGGAGGATATAGACATTGGAAAACAATGTGGACCAATGGGAGGCCTTGAGGGGCTTGTCTCAGGTGAAGACAAGAGATTACCTGGACCAATAAGGGGTCCCAGGGGATGTGACACCAGGAGGAGCAAAACCTAGGTTTGACCAATGAAGTCCCAGAGGGACAGAGTCTGGATTCACAATAGCATTGATGGGATTAGCCAGGTGCTGGATGGCTCTACTGGAGCTGGCTGAATGGGTTTGATGACCAATGATGGTCCTGCCAAGGCATGTTGAATAGGTTCCTAGGATTAGACAAAAGGTGGGGAATAAGTCCCTGATAGACATCAGGAAAGATCATTCATATATTTTTGTTGAGTATTTTACCTGAAAATCGTAAAAAAACAAATGATTTGTATCTCATATTGTATTTTGTTACAACTGCCAGAATACTTTATGCTAAATATTGGAGAAGAACAGAAACTCCCTTGAGAGAAGAAATTTTAAACAAAATCTTGGAAACAGTGGAAATGGACAAATTAACTTTAATTTTGAAAGGAAAACCAGACACTAAATTTGAAGATACATGGTCAAGATTTTATAACTGGTTTGAAGATTACATTAAGTAAACAATACAGACATCCAAACTTGTTTAGGACATATATAGTAAAAACTTGATACATTTGCAGATGATATTTTTAGTGATATAAGGTGAAATACATAAATTGATAATTTAGGCATGACTTTGTTAAAGATACGAATGAAAGAGAAATTTCCCCCTGCCCATTTATATGTTTATATCTTTTAAATTTTTTTTTTAAAGGAAGGATCATTCCTTTTTATCTTGGTATCCTGCAGGAGGGAGCAGGAAGGACAGGTGTGGAGACAAGAGGATGTCCACATAGACATAGGTATCATACAAAAGAGCTACATGAAGTTCTGGAGACAGAAGGGCTATTCAGCAGGTGGCTGTTGAATAGCTTTTGGAAATGCAGATACTGTACCTGGTAGAACTTGGCATTATTTCATATGCATATCTTGCTGGGCGGAGGGAAATATTGAAGATTGTCTTGGAGGGCTGCCTTGTGCAACCTGAAATTGAAATCCTTTTGCAGAGCTGTGGCTAGCTCTGTGTTTCAGAAACAAGAGTGTCCTCTTTGCTCTGACTTTTGGGGGACTCTGGCTCAGGTCAGGAGTGGGCTGCCCCTACTGTTGGGGCTACCCTAGAGTAAGGCAGCACCTCTGGGTAACAGTGTAGAATGCTATGGCAAGGCAAACCATGGCTTGCCCCATGCAGCTTGCGTGGCTAAATGAAACTAGGTTGCTATAATATTTTCAGATATGCCCCACATCTGCCAAAGCTAATATACTTAACATTGAAAACTGGCTCCTGGGTATCTAGATTCTGTGCCAGATATAAAATCCCACAAGGAATTGGTCCAAACACAATTACAGCTCTTGAGAGTCTGCTTTCACGTCACTGAAGCGATTTTGGGGACTGGAACAATAAAAGGCCCTGACGTGGCTCTGTGTCACTTACTCCAGCAGAGGCTGTGTAGTAGAAGAGGCAGTAGACAGAGAGGTAGTAGAGTGGCTAGATGCCAAAGCTGAAGGTCAGGAGATCAGCAACTGTGATAATTCTCCCAAGACATTGTAGTCTGGATTGCCTTATGTAACAGGCAGGCCACAATGAGAAACACAAGCAATTAGACATAAACACTCGGTAATGCTGACACTGATTCTGTAAACAAATCATTAGCCCAGACTGTTAAGTCTCTGCATGGCCTAATACTGTATTGTGGATGCACATTACAAAGGAAAAGATCAGCCTTGATGGAAGAGCTATCATTTTGGGAATCATTTCACTGGAGAGCCCTTGAAAAGTACCAGAGGAAACTCAAACTTTCTGATAAAAATAGGTGCAGCAGTCCTGAAGGTACATGTGCACAATACCATTGGAAACATGAAACAACATGAACCAATCTTCATGTAATAGATAACTGAAGTTTCATTTCCAATCCTTGTTGTTCTGGCATTAAAGCAAATCATCTCCATCAATCCATCTTTTTAATAGTGTGGGGAAGGAATACATGGCTCTCCCCTCCTTTAATCCAACATGAAGTACTAGGAATAAGGCCCATTGTGGAAATAAATACAACGAGCTCTAGAAAGAGGCTCTGGGACAGTGCCAAGGCCTTGGACGCTCAGTGTCAATTAGCTGTGGTGACCTCAGCAGGGTATAATAACACAGAGTCCACCATTTTCTCCAGAGGAACTGATCTCTGCTACCTGAAGAACAGTTGTAGTTTTGAGTGATCTCCAGCCCTCACCTGGAGATTGGCAACAATTGTTACTCAGGAGGAAATGGCTGGTTGGGAGGGTGGAGTCTATGGCATTGTACCTGTCTGAGGTCCCACCCCTCCTCTAACCTCACCCTTTCCAGGTCCCATCCCTCAAAGCTCCAGGAATTTCCCACCTGGAGTTGGCAACCCTATCTCCTTCCCAGCCGGGCATCAACCTACCTTTATTTCCCCCTCACTCTTCAGCTTTCCATCTCCCCCACCCGCCCACCTGTGGCCTCTACAGTGCTCTGAAACCCTGACTGCCACGTCACATTGGCTGTCATGGGGGGGGGCATCTCAGTAGGGTATAAGGACACAGAGTCCACTGTGTTCTCCCACACACAATACACTCAATATAAGCAGTACTTCTTTTTTTAAAAATCTCAGCCCTTACACAGTAGTAGATTTGGCATTTATTGTGGTTTATTTGTTATCTCAATATAAGCCCTTTATCTCAATATAAGTCCTTTTGAGTAAAGCCCTGAACTCAACGTTTCCAGGAATCATGATTCTTTCCTCAGTTATTTTTGTTTATGTTGTCCTATCTTGTTGTGTGGACTGCAGTGTTTCCCTTTGCAAGTATTAAACATTGTTAAACTGTTGCTCCCTTTCAGAAAGTTGAGAAATCTGCAACAATGTTATCAGAATGTCACAGTCAGTTTTGTTTTGTTCTGCTCAGTTCAGTTTATATGGTACATCTGGAGAGTGTGAGCATTATTAGGTAGTTAGGCTTTGGAAAGACAGCCTAATTGAAGGGCAGGCAATAATACTAGAAACAATGAGGGCTAATCTCTCTTTATATATAATCCTGTTTTGGGATGAATGTTCCACATGCACCCACAGCATTTGGCTCACTGACCTGTCACTCCAACAGTGTGCCAATCCAATGGCTGCATTGGTGGAGTTAGCGTATTGGCCGTTTCCAGCTCTCCCATTGGCTGTGCACAGTGGTTCCATCAGCCATTGGGCTGTTGGCTGCCACTCAAGAGTACTCACATGCCATTGGCCAGGTGCTGGGTCTGCTCCTCTTCCCCACCCATTTTCACTTAAGCCCCTGTTCCCTGTCAGATTTACTGAAAGACAGCTCTCTCTATTGAGGAAAACAGTTCTCTTGGCTCCTGTGTGGGAATAACTTTCCCATCAGTGGCAGTTGGTAGGCAACCAGGCTTGCTTCTGTCAGTAAAAAGACAAAGGACTTTCAGCATAACCCCTCCTCTGCCCACTGCCAGCTTGGCCACTTTTCTATCAGAATAAACTGAAAACAGCTCTCTCTCCTTTTTGGCTGGCTGGCTGGCTAATGAAGTGGGCCAGGGGGCATTCTCTTCAACCCCTTGCTTTTTGGCTGACTTTCTGCTAGGGTTGCCAATCTCCAGGTGGGACCTGGAGATCTCCCACTGTTACAATTGATCCCTAGATGACAGAGATCAGTCCCCCTGGAGAAAATGGCTGCTTTGGAGGGTAGACCCTATGGCATTATACCCTGATGAGTCCTTCCATCCCCCCAAATGCTGCCCTCCATAGGATCCACCCCCCAAATCTCCAGGTATTTCCCTAATCAGAGCTGGCAACTGTACTTTCTCTGCAGTGCCTGTTGCTAGGCAGCCAAGCTTGGTTCTGTGAGTAAAAGGCCCTTTCTACACCTATGTTGACCTTTGGGAGAAAACACATTGGGGCCAGTCCTGATAGGGTTGCCAACTCCAGGTGGAAAATTCCTGGAGATTTGAGGGATGGAGCCCAGAGAGGGTGAGGCTTGAGGAAGAGTGGGACCTCAGACAGGCACAATGATATAGACTCCACCCTCCAAACCAGCTATTCCCTGATGGGGAAACATTGTTGCCAATCTCCAGGTGGGAGCTGGAGATCACTCAGAATTACAACTGCTCTCTAGGAGGTAGGGGGGAGGAGATTGAAAGCTAAAGCCAGGGGACAGATAATGGCAGGTTGATGGTTGGCTGGTAGAGAGATAGGGTTGCCAACTCCAGGTTGGAAAATTCCTGGAGATTTGAGGGGTGTAGCCTGGAGAGTGTGAGGTTTGAGGAGGGGCTGGACCTCAGACAGGTACAATGCCATAGACTCCACCCTCCAAACCAGCCATTCCCTCTTGGAGAATCACTGTTGCCAATCTCCAGGTAAGGGCTGGAGATCACTCAAAATTACAACTGCTCTTCAGGTAGCAGAGATTAGTTCCTCTGGAGAAAATGGTGGACTCTGTGTCATTATACTCTGCTGAGGTCGCCAATGTAGCAAATTGTCACTGAGTGCCCAAAACTGGGGCACTCTCCCAGAGCCTCTTTCTAGAGCTTGTTGCATTTATTTCTACAGTGGACCTTATTCCTAGTATAGCATAAAAGCTAAGAGGATGAGTTGTGAACTGGGTGGAGGCTGGTTCTGATTTTGCCTTTGCCACAAAAGTCTGGTGGTCTTAGACTAGTCAGTCTTTCTCAGGTCTCCTGTCTGCATATGAGGATAATAACACTGACCTATGTTATGAGGGAGGGAAGGCAGCACGGTATATTTTTATTTATTTACTTATTTATCTTGCCTTTTTCCCCAGCGGGGACCCAAAGTAGCTGACATCACTCTTCTTTCCTTCATTTATCCTGACAACCTAACCTACCTAACCTAACCTGTGAAGTAGGTTAGGCTGAGAGTGTGTGATAGGCCCAAAGTCACCCAGCAAACTCCCATGGCAAAGTGCATATCCTAGATCCTACTTGGACACTTTAACCACTGTACAATGCTGGCTGATCTCATCAGACCTCAGAAGCTAAGCAAGGGTTGGTGCTTGGAAGGGAGAGCACAGAAGACTCCACAGAGGAAGGCAAAGGGAAACCACCTCTGCTTCTCACTTGCCTTGAAGCCTCTTGCTGGGTCACCATAAACCAGTTGGAACTTGATGGTTCTTTATGCACATGCATGCATGCATGTGTTCCAGGGCTGCTTTTACTGTAATAATGTATGTGAAGTGCTTTGAGTATTATAAATGCTAATTATCATTTTTTTATATTAAAGATATTAGCCACATAATGATACTCTACCACTCGCACTAAAGGATTGCACAAATAGTGGGTGGATCTTTAGCAAATTTTGATGGTGAATGTTCTCTGGATTAGTGGACAGGCTTTTCTTTCATTTAGCAGCAGCAATCTATGGTGCTTGACTAGATGTAGCAGTCATTTGACCACTGGCATGAAATAATCAGGATGTGTCAATAAGACATGCAGCAGCCAAGATCTTGAAGTATCTCACAGCTAAAATTCACAAGCAATTATCATATGACACTCCCTAATAGTTATCATTCAATGTTTGACAGCATTTGTCAAATGACTTGCTGTGGAGTTCAGTAAATTTGATACTGACCTCACTGGATCCTTTGAAGCGATTAAAAAGCAAAACATCACATCTCAGTATTCAATTTTTTACTCTTCCAATATGCGAATGTCAAGTTCTGAGACTCGCTTTCAATATCCAATTCCAAATGCAAAAATTGCCAACTTTTGAATTGTTACAGATGTTTTATTTATGCTCAGCTCCATTTTCAGTGTTAAAACTGACATACAAACATTAGTGGGAGGCTGTATGTATTGTTTTCTCTTATATATTGAATTAAATTTTTAAATGAATCGATTCCTTACTCTTACTGTACTGTATAAGCCAGAGCCTTTTCGAGGCTCTAATGTGATATGTCTTTATTGTAGATACAAAACCACAAAAAATATAGACAGTTCAATAGAAAAACAATAAAACACCAAAAATTAAAAGTAATATCAAGAGATTTCACAATAAAATTGATCTTCAGGTACAGCCCTGACAAAAAATTAACTGTAGCAATTGGGTTATTTGCAAATGAAGAGACTGGGAATGCTTCTGTTTCAGCCAGCCTAACAGCCATCCCACACAAAGCACTGTCTCATGTAACTGTTGCAATAACTTCTCACTGCCAGGGCAGCAAAGTGTAGCTTAATAAAAATAGAATGCTGCTAACACACAACTCCAAAGTGTGCTAATTTTGTGCAGTTTCCCCTACACAGATGTTAATTAAGTTCTGCATGGTGTGTGTGTATTTGTGTGGGGGGATGGATTTATGGGGAAAAAAAAGATTTTCATGGCACATATCTGTTCAATGCCAAAATGAATTGTAGCATCAAATCATTCCCTGTTATGTTAGTCATGCATATTAATCGTGATGAATTGTTTTGGGTGTACTAATGCTAAGCTCTGCTACAACAAAGACCAGATGCTATTCTTTATTGAAATGCCGTTAGTTTGCTAGAAGCTGCTATGATCATTCTTAGTGCAGTTTCGACATGAGAAAGTGCATCTCGTCAACCATTTAGAACATAGATTAAAAAGTATTACAAGCGAGGCCGAAAGTGGTCGACAATGAACATGAGTTAGATATAACCAAATTCTAAAATAACCAGAAAATCCCTTAGCCCCCTAATATCGGTAAACGGACAGTGGGGGAAATCGCCCCCACGAGCGAGAAGAGTAGCAGAAAAAGAGAGGGGGGAAGGGAAAAACTGACTGTTTGGCTTTTTTGGTGAGACTTACCAGAGCAGATTCAAAGCATAAGCAATTTTCAGAGGTGGTGAAATAGCGGTTGGCTTTTGTAAACAATCGACCAAGATGTCGGGCACAGGGAGGAAAGGAACGAAACCAAAACTTATGGGTGGTCAAAGTCTGAGGCCGGAAGAAGAGGGAATGGACATCATGAGACTACTAGCGGATACATTCAAGCCTGTTATGGACGAACTCGCTGGTATTAACCAGCAGTTAACCATTCTCAACCAGACTTTCACAGTGCAACGGCTCCAGCTGGCTGAAACAGTTAAGCAGACGGAGCAAACGATGGAAGTAGTGAAAGAGATGCACACCCAAAACAAACAAACAAAAAGAATTCCTACAACAAATGTTACATTTCAAACTTAACATCATCAGTATTATGACTGGATTTATGGAACTTAAATACTATAGCGAAGCATGGGTATCAGGCTAGTTCCCAAATATAACAAATAGGGCTTTTCTGCATTCTCATTTTCCTGGTTTGTAAGTTCCTGTTTCTTCCTGGTTTTCTTCTGTCCTGCATGTATTTTGCTCCCTCTAGTGGTCAGTTTGATATTACATCAGCTTATGTCCAGTGTAAAAACCTGGTGATATGCTGGACATAAACTGGTGTAATATCAAATCAACCACCAAAGGAAGCAAAATATGTGCAGAAAAGGACCTCCTCCCGAAGAAACAGGGACTTACAAGTGAGGAAAATGAGAATTCAGAAACACCCATAGACAGGAGATGGATGGCACACCTTCCTTAGCTAATTCACATATATAAGCTGGCCACATTGGGATACTTATCTCACCTATGTTAAAGAATAATGGAGAACCTGCCAGAGATATGTATGGATATGAACTAACTGGAAGCCATTCCCACAATTGTGACATCATAATACACGCAGCAGTCACAACTGAAGAAATTGCTGGTTTGCATGGAGAAAATGAGGAAGGCATGGGGTGGGGGAGTCCCTGATTTTCTCCATTTTCCTCCAGCAATCATTTTGTGTATTCAAAATGATGGTAGCACATGCTCACTATCACTTTCACAATGGGTGTTTTAACATGGGGCAGACAGATTTCTCCTGTTATTGAAGGATCATCTTCTCCTGTACTGGCCAGTGTGCCAGTTAAGATCTGCCTCTTAAGCCCAGCTCTCTGTGTCCCCACCTTCAGAGGTGAGGCAGATGGCAACTAGAAACAGAACATTTTCTGTAGTGGTGCTTTTCCTGTAGATACCTTCCCTCTTGAGGCTCACCTGGCCCCTGCCTTACAGTTTTTAAGGCACTGGGTCAAAATGCTTTAAGCTGCCTTATACTGTAGAAAAGAACAAGAGTTTAATAGCACCTTAAAGATTAACAAAATTTGCGGCAGGTATGAGCTTTCGTGAATCACTGCTCATTTCTTCAGAAGGATTTTTCTTTGGAAGCCCTTTCATGAGTCACTGCTTACTTCTTCACGAAACCTCATGCCCTGTCACACGTTTTGTTAGACTTTAAGGTGCTCCTGGACTCTTGCTGTTTTCTACTGCTACAGCCAGACTAACACAGCTATCCATCATGATCTCCCAGATTCTAATCCAATACTCTAACCACTACACCACACTGACTCTATGCCCTATTGCTTTTATAAAAAATACCCTTTAAATTCCATTTTTTACATGTTCTGCAGAATGATTAAAGTATGGGAGCATCCTCTGGGCTAAATGGAAATGGAAACATTTTGGCCACCAAATTAACTTGCTTCTCCAGCAATACTGCTGGCTGAATAAGAAGTCATATCAGAACAGATTTTTTCAGGTAAATGATAGGCCATCAAACCCTTGCATCAGGAGGATGAATGAGATGTGTAGGGAAATGCTACATCTGTGCATGCAGCCTCTTTAGGTGCATGCCTCATTTGGTCCATCTCTATGCCCTACAGACTGTTGCGCAGCTTCAGGTCTCCTTGTGGGAACATTGCTTCTCTGTAACATGATATAAACAACGTGTTTGGGAAAGAATGAGTAGCAGGAAAGCATAAAGATGAACTTTTCAAGCATAAAGATGAATCCATAATCCTACTCATACATCCAGTGGATGATGAAAGAATGCCTTTGTAGTTTTAAAGTGAGGGAGTCAATGCCGCCCTTGATTTTTCTTTAAATTAGCCAGAGGGTTTTTAAAAATACATCATGTAGGCTTGGGTCATCATCATTAGCCTTCAAATTGTTTTTTGAAAGATGGGAGTGGCTGGAAGGGCCAGCCTGGGATTTGAAATACTCCAAGCACAGAATTCTCTCTGAACAATACATCTGAGCAAACTGTTGCAGTTGGGACAGAAGCATTCATCCTACACCATGAGACTGGACCCAGAACAGAACAGAGAGCAAGACGGTAAGCAAAGCCAAAAGCAATGCTCAGAATATCTTACAAAGAAGACAGTTTCTCCAGTGGTACATTTAACCAATGAATGGCAAGTACTGCTTCACAGAGCTACTTAAACCTTACATGCATGGAGTGCTGGTGTCTCCTGTCTCCTGGAAAACAAACACAGGTTTCCTATTATTGTCCGATACAAGATAATCATAATATGTTTCTCTCTGTTATATGAATGCAGTGAACATAGATTTGAAATCTGATGGAAACCCCAATGCCCTGTGCGAGTTCTATATGAACTGGATCAATGTACTTGCCTTGTACTCCACTGTTATATTTCATTTGCACTTTTTTCGGTGAATGAATGGGGACGGACGGACTTAACTGTCATTTATCCTTTTAATGAGATTACGTGTGCTTAACATAGGCATGATTAAAGAGCTTTCAGCTTTAAACTGTTGGATTACATCCAGTCCACGAAGATTTCAAGGGATGGTTATCAAGTCACCCTTGGCAAGCAGGCTTGTCAAATATTGACTGAATCCTGGTGCTGGTGAAGGAATGCCTCGGTTATTTTCATTACAAACATCCTGCAATGTTGCTGTATTATCAAGAGTAGGCATGGTTGTGCAGAAAACCCTCAGGAATTTTAGTCGTACATTTAAGAAGAAGATGAATCAAAATGCAGATAATTGGATTTAAAGACTATATTATGCTAAGCAGAAGAGGGTTTATGTGGGGGAAAACCTTCCGGTATATTAAAATGCAGGAAAAAGCACAAATCCTTTTATTGTATTCAGTTTACAATTTATTACTGCTTCCAACTTTCTACCCTATTTGACCTTGTTTTTTGGTAAAAACAGCTCTCCCCCTTTTGCCCTTGGGGATTCAGTCAGGTCTACTCAGTACCCAACTCAAGTCTATTCAATAGTATATTCCTCCAGGAAAGCGTTCTTAGGTTTGCACTGTACGTGGTCTACTCTAGAAGCCAGTGCAGACCCAGCTCTTGTAGAGTAAGTGAATAAATAAGGCAGGGGGGGAAATGTCAATAAGAGATAATGGAGGGGTGGACAGCTCAGACAGTGAATCTTGATGTGAGAATAGAGAAGTCACAAATACTCAAGAGTACCCCTATTTTTATTTCTGTAACTGGCAACAAAAATTGTAGTTGGTGAAGGTGATCTGTCACAGCCACTGGGTGTTTATTGCAAAATCACAGTTATTACAGATGAACTCAGACAACCTAAGTGGAAAATAGAAGGTTTTGTGTGGGCGTGTGTGTCTGTGGGTGCCTTCTGCAAAAAGAGGAACGATATGTGCAGCATGAATTTTACGGCTCTAGATAATTGAAAGGACATTTCATTTCTGCATTTTCCTTGTATGCTGCGATGCTAGCAGGAAAATGGGTGAGTTCAGTGGCCTTAACCTGATGAGATAGTGGTATCCATTCAGCCAAAGGATTGTTCATGCACATTATTGTTTATTGAGCTGTTTTACAATTTTTTTTTTTAAGCAAATTAATTGAAAGAGTATAAAAAGCAGCTTGGGATTTGGTAGGAAAAAAACAGAATGCAAAGTTAATGTTCATTGGTGAGTTATAAAATACAAGATATTGACAAGAAGAACATCTTTTCCATTAAAATATGATTGTATTTATACTTCTAGCCCATCCCTTTTCATAAACATTAGAAGATACAGGTGGGAACCTGCAAGGACTTGGGGGAGGCATTTCATTTTCCTCTCCCTCACTATTTCCATTACCCCTTCCCTGAAAGCCCCCATAGCCTCTTCCCCCTTTCTTGCTTTCTTCTCCCCTTCCCACCCAACAGTCAACCTACATTTATCTGCCACTTTGTCTTCAGGTGTTCCCCCCCCCCACTTTGCATCTGCCTAGGGAAACTATAGCCCAGTTATGTGGTGGTGTCCACTGGGTCTGGATTCACTTCTGTGGTAGGGAACCCTGCAGGATTTGTGGGGGGAAACCTCACTATTCCCTGTATCCCCTTCTCTATACTAGTTCCTCTTTCCCTCCTGTCACCCGCCATCCCTTCCCTCTTTCCTGCCTCATTCTTGCCTTCTCCACCATTCACCAACTTACCTTTTATCTGCCCCCCATCTTTTGCTATATTTATGATTTATTTACCACATTTATACCCTGCCTTTCTCCACAGTGGGGACCAAAGCAGCTTACATCATTCTCTTCTTTTCATCTAAACAACAATGCTGTGAGATAGGTTAGGCTGAAAGTATGTGACTGTGCTGTAATCACAACATCAGCTTCAATGGCAAGATGGGGATTCAAACCTGGGTCTCCCAGACCCTATTCTGAAGCTCTAACTGCTACAACACACTGGCTTTCATAATGAAATTGCTGAGCAATTGGGTTAGAACGGGCAAAAGAAAGTACTTCTTCAACCAAAGAGTGATTAACACATGGAATTCACTGCCACAAGAGGTGGTGGCACCTAAAAGCATGGACAGCTTCAAAAGGGAATTGGATAAACATATGGAGCAGAGGCCCATCAGTGGCTATGAGCCACAAGGTATAGATAGGAACTCTCAGGCTGGGGCAAGTGATGCTCTGTATTCTTGGTGCTTGGGGGGGGGCAACAGTGGGAGGGCTTCTAGTGTCCTGACCCCACTGCTGGACCTCCTGATGGCACCTGGTATTTTTGGTCATTGTGTGACAGAGTGTTGGACGAGATGGGCCATTGGCCTGTTCCAACATTGGCTTCTCTTATGTTGTTAAGGTGACTCCTGCCTGGCTGGCAGCAAGCAGCCAGGCCTAGTTGAATCATGCAAGTCAGGTGGTATCAAGTTAGCCGGAGTCTGCTTCCCCAGGCCTGGAGTTTCCAGCCTTCAGGTGGGAACCAGAGATCTCCCAGAATTATAACTGAACTCCAGACAACAGAGATCTGTTCCCCTGGAGGAAATGACAGCTTTGGGGGCTGGAGTCTATGGCATTATATTCAGCTCTGCCTTCCTCAGACTTCCCCACAACATCTCCAGAAATTTTCCAACCTAGGCTGGCAACCATAGCCAAGCCTGTGCCCAATAGGGTTGCCAACCTCCAGATGGCATGTGAAGATCTCCTGCTATTTCAGTTGATCTCCAGGCAACCAAGATCAGTCCCCCTGGATAAAATGGCTCCTTTGAAGGATGGACTATATGGCATTATACCCTGCTGTGGTCTCTCCCTCCCCAAATATCACCCTGCCCAGGCTTCACCCCCACCCCTAATCTCCAGGTATTTCCTAATCCACAGCTGGCAATCTTATGAATGAGGCCTCCCTCAAAGGCCAAAAATAGGCTTGGAAAGGACTCTGCTCTCTCCTCCTGGCTTTTACTCACAGAAACCCAGCCTGCAATACTGTGGCTGCCTAGCAGCCTAGCAACAGCCACTAAGATAATCTGTTCCTTAAAGCTACAGGAGCTCTTTTTATTATTTTAGGTTCTTTAAATCCCTCCAATTTTTTTTGTAAGATTTCAGATTTTACGGCAAACCTGGGGCATCTGTTCAGGTTTGTACAAAGATTTGTCTTGCCTGTTCACAGCTTCAGTCAGCAGATATTAAATGTCCTCAGATTTGGCCAGCTTCACTATTAGTATACAGACAAGTGGGAACCCACAAAGATTTGCAGGAGGCATCTCATTTCCCCCCTCTCCCACTATTTCATCTTTCTTTTTCCTGAAAACCCCCATAGAACCTTTTCCTGCTTCCTTCTTTCCTTCTAGGATTGCCAGCCTCCAGGTGGGGTCTGGGGATATCCTGGAATCACAACAGATCTCCCAACTGTATTTGGAATCTGCTATCAACTTATAGTTTCTTGTTTTTAACTGTTTTAACTATTTATTTGTTATAGCTGTTTTACTTGTTATTGTGGAATTGCTGCTGTAATCCGCCCTGAGCCCGCTTGTGGGGAGAGTGTAATATAAGTTGAATAAACAAACCAACCAGCTACAGAGATCAGTTCCCCTTAGGCTTGCCAGCTCCAGGTTGGGAAATTCCTAGAGCTTTGTGGGTGGAGCATTGAGAGGGTGAGGTTTGGAGAAAGAAGCAACCTCATCTGGGTATAATGCCATAGAATCCATTCTCCATAGCAGCCAGTTTCTCCAGGGAAACTGATCTCTGCCATCTATAGATCAGTTGTAATTCTGGGTGGTCTCTAGCCCCCACTAGGACATTGGCAACCCTTGTTTCCCTGTAGGAAATGGCTGCTTTGGAGGGTGGAGTCTATGGCATTATACCCTTTTGAGGTCCCTCCCTTCCTCATACCCCACCATCTCCAGGCCCTACCCCCAAAGCTCCAGGAATTTCCCAACCTGGAGTTGGGAATCCTGTCTCCTTCCCACCCAACAACCAGCCTACTTATATCTGCCCCTCTATCTTAAGCATTCACTTTCAACTCCCAGCAGCCTTTACCTAGGAAAAACTGTGGCCCAGTTGTGTGGTGCCACAGTTCCCTACACCATTCCCTCCTTCTCAGCCATTCACCGACCAACATTGTATCTGCCTCCTATCTTCAGCTATATTTATTATTTAATTACTTCATTTAAACCCTGCCTTTCTCCACAGCGGGAATCAAAGTTGCATACATTATTCTCCTCTCCTCCTTTTTTCTGCACAACAACCCTGTGAGGTAGATTAGGCTGAAAGCATGTGACTGGTCCAAAATCACCCAGGGAGTTTCCGCTGCAAGATGGGGATTCAGGCTTGTATCTCCCAGACCCTAATCTGAAGCTTTAACTGCTACACCACACTGGCTTTCATAGGGTGACTGCTGTTGAACAGTGGCAAGCAGCCAGGGCTTAACATAGGCATTGGTGAGTCATGCAGGCTGAGTGGTATCAAGTCAGTCAGTGGTTGCTGCCAAGCCTAGGTTTGCCAACCTCCAGGTGGGACTTGGATATCTCCCAGAATCACAACTGAAGTCTGGACAGCAGATATCTGTTGCTTTGGTTGGTGGACTCTATGGCATTATATCTGGCTGAGGCCTCTTCTCTCCCCTCCCCAAATATTCCCCAGACCCTGCCCTCCTCAGACTCCACCACAAAATCCCCAGGAATTTCCCAGCCTGGAGCTGGCAGCCCTAGTACTAATGAGTCTTCCCTTAAGGGCCAAAATAGGCCTGGAAAGGGTCTTGCCCCCTCCCCTGCCTTTTGCTCTCTGAAACCTAGCCTGGAATACTGTTGTTGCCTAGCTGAGGGAATACCTTGCTTAAAGCTACAGGCACTTCTTTTATCATTTTTGGATTTTTAAAGTCCCTGATGTATTTTGTTTAGATTCCACATTTTCCTGCAAACATGGATCCCTTTTCAGGTTTGTAGAAAGATCTGTCTTGCCCTTTCACAGCTCCAGTTGCCAGATTTAAGTATCCAAAGATTTCCTGACTTGGCTATCAGAATGATGATACAAAACTACACTTTGAGAATTTGATTATACACAAACTGGGAGAGTTGTTATGATGGGGAGGGGGAACCCTTTAAGCTTTTAGATGCATTTCCCTACAACTGTGGATCAGTTTGCACACTTATTCATCTCTTCATCTTCTTTGCCTAAAGAATCAAGCAGGCACCTGATCTCCACCATACAATAAGGTAACGTATAATATAAGATATCGTGCATACTGCTACATGCATGCTGGTACAGTTACAGGAATTCTGCCACTTTTTATGAAGGAGAAAAAAATGCACAAATTCTGGAGTTTATCCAAACAGTTTTTCTACAGATGGAAAGGGGAGGAAGGGTTCCCTTTTGACCACACACATACACACACACAGGTTGCATGCATAAGACTTAAATGTATAAATCCCATGGGCTGTAGTAAGGAGAGGGACTGGACAAGATAGAGCTACCAAACTGGCTCTCAGGGTTGCCAGGTCCTTGGCTCTTGCTGGTGGGGGGTGGGAGGGAGCTCTCTGGGAGTGGGGGGCAGGGCGACAATGCTGTGTGCACCATCCTCGGTGTGATGATGTCACTTCTGTGTGACATCCTCATCTTCATCATCCTCATCATCACATCATGCTGGGAACATTGCACCAGAGCCTGGCTGTTGGGTGCAGGGCTTACCTTGCTGGCCATCTGGAGGCTGGTAACCCTAATAGCAACACACTTCTCAAAAATGTATGTACAAAGTCAGAAATAAATGGAAATATCCTCTATAGGTACTGCAGTTCTATGCATGATACAAGATCATGTGAATATTCTTTGATAATCTAACCACTGGATTTCCTTTCTTGCCATTGCCCACATGCATTCCAACTCTTTGTTGATCTAATAGGTGGCATTTCTAACTGTTGTGTATTTCAGCTGAATTACTATAGCAACAGGTCTGTCTGAGAACTGTGCACACCAAAACACAAACTATTTATAACTTTGTTATTTATTCTCTGTTCTTTAAATGATTTTTCTGTGGCTGATGTTTGGCTCACACAAATGTATTCCACATAGTTTAATTAACCTTGTTCCACTGCAGTGCATACAAAGACAATAGTTAATTTTAAAAATAAGTTAGATATGGGTCGGCTCCAGTGCAAAGTCTCCACTGATGGAAGAAATTTCCATCAGCAGAGCAGGAATTGCTTTCTTTTCTCTTCTATTTGCAGCCTTAAAATTCTGTCTCTGGGATACTGGGAACCCCCAGGAAAAGGATGGGAGAACTGGAGGTTGTTCTGGGAAGGGGAATCAGCAACAAATCCCCCTTCCATTAGTGGATATTTCACCTGGATTGATGCCCCCAGTACCCTCACACCATGGGGACCCTCATTGTTGTAATGTTTGATCCCCTTTTATACATGAGTACATCACAGCATGGGTTTAGAAACGATTGATGGAGTCTATATCAATATTAAATGGCAATGAGTGTCATTAATGGTGTAAGGAATATAGGGCAGCTCCTCCATTAATCACACAAAGCCATCCAAAGAGGGAATCAATCAGAGGGCTGTTTTCCCCAAGTACCCCAGATAATTTGATCTTATGATCCAGATCTCCAAAATAATAAGCAATGGGCCAACTCCATCTAGTTCCTCTTTATCTTAAAAACTAGACAGGAAGGGTTTTGCCAAATACCCCACCATCAATACTTACCCATCTAACCTCTCAGTCTCCCTAAAGGGACATTTCCAATACTTCTTTCCAAGAGGCTAACAAAGAATCTCTTTTCAAATTGACCAATCTCCAGGAAGATTAAATTTTCATCACTCTCACGTTCGAAGGCCAACACCCCTTCCCCTCCTCATTCTTGGCACAAGAATATAAAAAGTTACCCTTTAGTCCCAATTTTTGTAGCTCTTTGGACTCCTTCCAGTACCCCCAACTTCAACATTGGCTTTCCCTTCCTTCTAGTGCTCTACAGAACCTCTTGCTGCACCTTTTCCCCACCTGGTCAATTTCAAGCCTCCAGAACCACTTCATCACCACCAAGAGAGTTCCCTCTCCTTCACTCCTAGACCAGACTTGTATGTTTTAGTTTTCTCCCTTCAGGTTCCACTGTAAGCAGATAACTTATTAGGAAAAGATTCTGACTGGTTTCCTAGTGCATTTTTCATTTCTGTAAATCCCCCCTTTTACCTTGCAAACCTCTTAAACTCGTAAACTTATTTCTTCTCTGTTAATTAAAAACCTCTTTTGTTTAAGAAAACTTATTCCCCCTCATTTTTTGAGTGTTGGTTTGAATCTGGACCTTGGCATATGTAGGGTTATGATCTCAAATATTTATTTACTATCCCCAAATACATGTGTTTGCTTTGTCCTAGCAAGGGGAGGCCTTTGCATATTATAGGACCACCACACATACAGCAATTTGGATAAAAGGTTCCAGCCCAGTGTTATGGAGAAAATTCACAATACCACTGAAAGTGCCTAAGGAAGCTTGATTTGCTTAGAAGCCGAGAAATAATTTGTAACAAACAATGAACATGGAGTTTTAAATATTAAAGACATATCAAAAGTTAGAGTGTTAAAAGACACAAAATCAGACTGATATTAAATATAAAAAATGGTACGATAACAAAATAAATAAATATTGAAGGCAACAAATTGTTAGTCTTGTAAAATAGCACAGAAAAATATCATGGTATTTATGGGGTAAAGAAGAAAAACCTATCTGAGAAGTGGTTTAGAAATTTTGGGAAGTATGTCATCCTGCTTGAGAAAGTTCTTTCACTTGAGTGCAATAATAGATCTCCTAGGATTATATAGTTTAGAGGATGGTTTGTGTTATGTACCCAGGGCAACCATGCATGCGGTTGGGTACACATGTGGCCAGGCAAAGGCCCAAAGCTTAGTTGCTAAAGACAGTAGCCCAAACGGATCCTAGCCTGCACCTATCGGGAGGCTAGGATCCAAGAAGAGACCTATGGGATGAAAGAACACTGTAAATATCCTATCACGGGTGTGGGGGTGTGTTTGGGTGTGGTGTGATTTAGGAATATAAGCTGGTCTGCGAGCCGGCTAAAGCAACTCAAGATCTGACTGTAAGCAATAAAGAATGAGCGGAAATCAGTCTCCAGTGCATCAGTCTCAGTGCTTTATACTGGCGACAAGGATGGGATCTGAATGAGCGATTTGGAACCCGAGACCACTGCAAGCACCGCACCGCGCACTGACCTCCAGGAAGCTGCGATCAGCATTGCTGACCCTGAATCCAGCACTGCACCAAGCACAGATCCTCCGGTCACCACATCCCTCGCTGCTCCTAGCAACTCCATGCCACATGCTGCCTGAGTCATGGCGGCTACTCAAGGGAACATCCCAGAATTCGATGCAGCCCACCCAGAGAAGTGAGAGATGTGGCTCGAGCACCTGGAATACTATGTCGACTTCCACGACATCACAGATGAAGGTAAGAAGAAATCCCTAATGCTATGTTCCTGTGGGATCGATACCCTCCGGCTACTGAAAGACCTGATAGCCCCGAAAGAGGCCACCTATGCAGAAACTGAGAAGGTGCTCACAGAACACTTCGTGCCAAAGCCAACAAAAATAGCCAAGCACATAGACTTCTTTGCATGCTGCCACGGCTCAGTGGAAACTACCAATGACTTCCTGGTGGACCTTTGTCGAGCAGCCACCCGATGTGACTTCCCCAGCTTCAGTGACATGTTGATGAACCAGTTTGTCATGAGCCTCTGGGAACTCAAGCTACACCGAAAGCTCACCAGCCACAATGACTTGACCCTCGACAAGGCCCTCAAAGAAGCCACGGTGTACGAGAAATCTCATCAAGAGCGCCGCATCCACTTCACAAGTACCTCTCCAGCCTCTGAAGCCTCAGAAAAGGAGGAAGCCTTACAGGTATGCCACCCTGCAAGACGGAGCCCACGACCCCGGACACCCACAAAACCCAAGAAGCTTGGCACCCTGAGCCCCTGTGCCAGCTGTGGGGAAGCGCACGAATGCTGAACCTGTCATCTTCGCGATGCCGTTTGCCGGTCCTGCAGCAAACAAGGACACATTGCCCAAGTCTGCCGCTCCTGTGGGAATCAACAGAAGGCATCCATACACCAGGAACTGAGCTGCATACCCTCTCCATAAACCAACAGCAACATCAGGTACTGCACTTGCCCCCTGACATCCCCAACAAGATGCATGGTACAGTGTTAATAGAGGGGTCCCCATGTAGAATGGCCGGTGGGAAACCTCCATAGTCACCCCGGTGAAACCCAATGGGGATGTACGCATTTGCGCTGATTACAAATGTATCCTGAACAAGACGTTACAGGACCACGTGTACCTGGTACCAGTGGTCAGCCGTGTTTTGGCCTCATTAGCAGGGGCATGGGTTTTTGGCAAACTAGATCTGGCCCAGGCTTACCAGCAACTGCCAGTGGATGACGCCACCACAGAGGTCCAGATGATAGTTACGCACAGGGGGGCTTTCAAGGTTTGGCGGCTGCAGTTTGGGGTCAGCGTGGCCCCGGGCATCTTTCAAAATCTCATGGACAGTCTCCTAAAAGGCATTCTAGGAGTCCAGCTGTTTTTTGATGATGTTCTGATTGTGGCCCCATACTCTGAGATCTTTTCAGCCTGGCTCCGAATGGTGCTTTAACGTTTCAACTCCACCCGCCTCCATGGTGAAGCATGAGAAATGCCTCCTGGGAGTGCCATGGGTGGACTTCTTGGGGTTCACCATGGATGCACAGGGAATCCACCCCACGGACGACAAGATCCAGGCCACTGTGCAAGCTCTGGCCCCCTCGTCCAAGGCAGAACTTCAAGCCTTCTTAGGCCTTTTAAATTTTTATCATTCCTTTCTCCCCCACAAGGCTGCCATGGTGGAGCCCGTCCACCGCCTCCTTGATAAGCATGCCCCCTGGGTCTGGGGCCCCAAACATACTGCCATCTTCCGGGTGGTCAAGGAACTGTTGTCTTCCAACGTGGTCCTTGCCCACTTTGACAAGAGCTTGCTTGTGGTGTTAGCTTGCAACGTGTCTCCTTACGGGGTGGGGGTGGTCCTGGGGCACAGGTTGGCTGATGTCCGTGAGGTACTGGTTGCCTACTACTCTCGTACATTGTCGGCAGCGGAGCGAAACTATGCTCAGATTGATAAGGAGGCTCTGGCGATTGTGAAAAAATTTCAGTTATTTGTATGGCCAGCCCTTCATGATTGTCACGGATCACAAGCCCCTCTTAGGCCTCCTCACCCCCAACCACCAGACCCTGCAGATGCTGTCTCTCAGGGTGCTGCACTGGTTGATCTTCCTGGCGGGGTACCAATATTCGCTCCTCCACCACCCCAGTAAAGCGATGGGCCATGCCGATCCCCTGAGCCACCTCCCATTGCCATCATTGGATCCTGACCCCGCCCTCGCTCATCACATCACCCTGCTGGAGTCCCTGCCTGACAGGCTGGTCCAGGTTGTGGAGGTGGCCAACCACACAGCCCGAGATCGCATCCTCTCCCAGGTCTTGGACTGGGTGGGGAGGGTGTGGCCCGCTGGCCAGTTGGGGCCTGAGTTTGCTGCTTTTTCGTTGCACAGGGACAAGCTGTCCTCCCACAAAGGCTGCTTGCTGTGGGGTGGCTGGGTGGTGGTTCCCACTCCATTACACAAACGGTTCTTAACCTCTCTGCACGAAACACATCCAGGGATTGTCAGGATGAAAGCGCTAGCATGTAGTTACGTGTGATGGCCAGGTTTAGATAGTGAGATAGAGGAAAAGGTAAAGCAATGTCAGAAATGCCAGGAGTCTCGACCTGAGCCTCTGAAAGCCCCAGTGCGGCCATGGGAGTCCTCACACAAACCCTGGACATGGTTACACTTGGATTTTGCAGGACCATTCCAGGGCCAGGTCTTCTTCATCCTTGTAGGTGCGTACACAAAATGGCTGGAGGTTGTGCCAGTCCCCTCCACCTCCCCCGCTCAGCCATTCGTGCAATGTGGCGGATTTTTAGTGCTCAAGGTATCCCCAACACTTTGGACATGGACAATGGGACTGCTTTCACCTCCGCCGAGTTCCAAGAGCTTGTCCAATACTATGAGATCAGGCACATATGTTCTGCCCTGTTCCATCCGGCAACAAATGGCCAGGCAGAACAAATGGTCAGAACCACAAAGGAGGCCCTATGTCACATGGACCCCAGGGACTGGGACTATAAACTGGCCACCTTCCTATTTGGCCAGTGCACGACTCTCCACACTACGACCAGGCAGAGTCCAGCCAAACTACTCCTGGGCAGCTTAACAATGTGACTGGACTGCCTTCACCCAGACCAGGCACCAGAACTTAGCCCGGGCACCGAAGAGTAAGTGGCCACACGGGGATTCTTTCCAGGGGACCCCGTGTATTCTTGGAACTATGCGAGCGGCCCTGCATGGATTCCGGACAGGGTGATCCAGGTAATGGGGCCGTGCTCCTACGACGTCTCCATGAGGACGGCCAAGTACTAAAGCGGCACATCAATCAGCTGTGCCACTGCCTACTCCCAGCGAAGCCTGACGACAGCAAATACGAGAGCCCCAACCTCCAAGAACAAGAGGCAACCACTCCTGCACAACCAGCCACAAGCACAATACCTGAGGCAGAGGAAACCATCCCCGCAGATCCACCCAGTAACCAGGAACCAAGTAACGCAGCTGCCCCAGTCGAACAACCAGGAGAAGCCCCATCAACACCGGCACCTGCACCTCCCCCAACAACGGCAAGAACAACAATGGAAAGCACAGCCCAGCTACAGAAGTTTGCTGCTCTACTAGAGAGTGGAGAAAACCTGCATATCTGCAGGACTATGTCAGCTAGGGCAATCTGAACCAAGGGAGGAGGGGTGTTATGTACCTTGGGCAACCATGCACGCAGTTGGGTACACATGTGACCAGGCAAAGGGCCAAAGCTTAGTTCCTAAAGACAATAGCCCAAACTGAACCTAGCCTGCAACTATTGAGAGGCTAGGATCCAAGAAGAGACCTATGGGATGAAAGAACACTGTAAATATCCTATCACAGGTGTGAGGGTGTGTTTGGGTGTGGTGTGACTTAGGAATATAAACCGGTCCGTGAACCAGCTAAAGCATCTCAAGATCTGACTGTAAGCAATAAAGTATGAGCGGAAATCAATCTCCAATGCATCAGTCTTAGTACTTTATAGTTTGTTTATTCCTTTGCATAAAAGGGTTCTATGGTTTAGTAATCCAGTAAGATTAATACACGTGCACAGGATTGGGTTGTCTGAATCCACATATGTTAGGTTAGAACATGCTGGTGCATTTCCCCCCTGAAAGCTGCTGAAATGTAACTTACTTGGATATTCTACTTTAAACTAGCTGTCAGTGGTAGGTCATCTTTAATGGATCATGATCGCAGCATTATCTTTGGACTATAATACTACACCTCATTATAAATATAAATACAATTACCTCCCTGGGAAATGTCTTGATTTGAAGTGTGCATAGTTTATTCATTTTGTAGGCAGAAGAATAGAGAGATTATTTTTGTCTTTGTAAAGATTTGTGAATGCTTTCAACAGAAAAGCCTTCTAAATCCGACTGATAAATGATGGGCATCAAATCCTTTTTTCTAACATTGGGATTGTCCATTGTTGGCAACCGCCATTTCCTGGAACTTCCATGTGTATGTATTTTCCTTGTATGGACTTTCAAAAAGGCAGAAAGCACTCTGGTATGATGGGAAAGGTCACTCAGCATAGGATGGGTTACAAAGAAACACATTGTTCCTGCATTAAGTATCAGAAACGTCTATTGTTATGGCTCAGCAAGGGGCATATTTTTAGAAAAGCACATAAAGAAAGGAACATTTGGTGTCCCAAGATTAGATTTAGGCTACTGTTAAAGTACATTGTACACTTTTGCATACAAAAGGTAACATAAATTACCAGAATAGTTGCTACTAAAAATAACTTTGTGGTGCTGCAGAATTCATTCTCTTTAGTTTTCTTTGAAATGAAGCATTCAATATGTTAGGAGGATAAATATCTCAGGTATATTTACTGACCAGCAAGAATGGAACACTGTCATCCATGCTCATGCAACATTTTAAAGGGTTTTTTTAATAGAGATAATGTACTTTTTTAAATGAACATTTTTGTTGTTGTTGTATTATACCTTATCTTTTTTTTTTTTAAAAAAAACAAATTTTATTAGGATACACAATACTTCACAGCTTGGTCCAAATAATATACATCGTATCCTTTTTCCAAAAACTCCTCTTTCCCCCCTTTTGGCTCCCAGCATTGTTTCCACCATTTAACAAAACATAATACATGTTAAGTCTTTGTTATCATGCAAATTCTACAGGTAACCCAATTTACTTATTTATAACTACTATAAACACTTATTAACTGTATACAATTGTTACATCTTTAGTAGTTTCCCAAACTAAAAATACTATCCTTCATTTTCCAGTACTTATGTATATATTCTTTAAAGTCACTCCAGTCTGCCAAAAAGGTTTCTGCTTCTAGGTTGTTAAGCTTTCTTGTCCATTTGTCCATTTCTGCCATAAAGAGCAGTTTTCTCAGCCAGTCCCAGAGATCAGGAATCTTTTCATTTTTCCAATTTTGAGCATAAATCATTCTAGCAGTTGTTACCATGTACCATATCAATGTTCTTTTACTCACATTTATTTCTTCTAATTTAAGACCTAAAAGGAACATTTCAGGTTTTTTCTTAAAGGTATATTTCAAAAATTTTTCCATCTCTGTATGTATTGCAGTCCAGAATGTTTTTGCTTTTTCACAAGTCCATCACATATGGTAAAAGGAACCTTCAGCATGTTTACATTTCCAACATTTGTTAGATAAGTTTTTACCTATATTAGCTATCTTTTTTGGTGTCATGTACCATTTATACATCATTTTAAAACAATTTTCTTTAAGGTTGGTACATGTAGATATTTTCAAAGCATTTTCCCATAAAAATTCCCAAGATGACATAGGTATTTCCTTATTCATATTAATTGCCCATTTAATCATTTGCTCTTTAACCATTTCATCTTCTGTATAACATTTTAACAAAATTTTATACATTTTCGATATCATTTTCCTCCCTCCCTCCATAAATTTTCAATTGCATTGTAATTCCCCCTGAATCCAACCATTTTTTGTCTGTCTTATATAAATCAAGTATCTGTCTATAACACAACCAATTATATTTAAAGTCAAGTTGACTTTCTTCTTTCATCACATATGATTTCCCTTCCTGTCTCAACAAGTCCTTATATTTCAACCAATCTTGTCCCTTATATTCTGAGAACAGTTTTATCACTTCAGCTGGTACAATCCACATTGATTTTTCTCCAGGAAAGAAATTTTTATGCTTAATCCAAGTGCCAAAAAGAGCCCTCCTAATATAGTGATGCTTAAAGAAATTATCCATTCTCGACTTGCCATAGTAGAGATATGCATGCCAGCCAAACCTGCAATCGTGTCCTTCTAATGCCAACAATTTGCTGTTTTCCAGGGTAATCCATTGTTCTAACCAATTTAGGCAAACCACGTCATGATAAAGTCTTAAATTTGGTAATTGAAAGCCTCCTCTTTCCTTTGCATCACATAAAATTTTCATTTTAATTCTCGGTTTTTTGCCTGCCCAACAAATTTGGAAATTTCCTTTTGCCAACAGTTAAATGCCTTCAAGTCTTTTACTATGGGAATCGTCTGAAATAAAAACATAAATCGTGGCAAATTCCCTTTTAAAAGGCTGGGAAAATGGGAAAAAAATCAGCTCAATCTTCATTGTAATAAACATCTTTCATGATGGCTTCAGTTTAGCTCAGTCTTAGTCTTAATAACCATCTTCTATGATACTCTAATATGAATTTTCTTGTGTTATTCCTTCCTTTTACACAAATAAGATTCCTTCCACACAAATAAGATACATGATAGTTTCACTATAATTTCCACTTATTTTTGTGTCAGAGATCCTGGATCTGGAATTGGAACCCAAAAGTCCTTTAGCATCCCCTTCAGATCTGTTTCAACCACTGAGCCATTTTGAATGGAATTTTCATGATCATGGTAAGTATTCCTGAGCAGGTTATCAGCCTGGAATCTCTGAATCCATTCCTGCCAGGAAATGATATGTTGTATTTTATTTTATTTATTTATATTTATATCTCGCAAGTGGGCTCAGGGTGGGTAACAATATATCACTGCCCTACAGTTTCCACCTTCCATTTCTTAGTCATGATAGGCTGATACTGTGCTGCCCTCATAGAGGTGTGGACAGATTGGACATATGATTGGCAAGCTGATTGATTCCAGATCAAGCTGCCCCAAGGAAGAAAGAAGTACGGGCACGTCCTCAGCATTTCTTCCCTCCCAGAAAAGAGTTTAATTCAAGGCTAGACTACTATTGGTCACCTTATTAATTCTTGGAAACCAAGACATTTGAAAATAAATCTGGTTCTTTCTTCATAAAGATCTCATTGTCATGGTTTCTTTCATGGGTTCTTTCTTTGACAAGCCCATGGATTCAATCCAACTGTCAAACCATGATTTGGGGACAGGTGCCACGAACTTCAACATTTCCAACCCTGCTTTTTTTTCCTTTCCCTTTCATGCACATAATCCCTCCTTCCTTCCATAGTCTGCTGTAATCATAATTTAGTATCATTGTGAGTTTATAAGTCTATCCTATGACTCTGACATAAAGTGCTTTAGGAGAGCTTATGCTATAACAAAAGAATCCTAATGTTTCTTAATAACTGCAATTTCCTCAGTGAAGCTGAGTTGTTAGAAAATGGCTTTTACAAATAGGGGGTTGCTAGGTCCCCCCTGGCCACTGGTGGAGGGTCGAGGGAAGGGTTGCCAGATCCCGATTGGGTCATTTCTGTAGATTTGGGGATGGAGCCTGGGGAGGACAGTGACCTCAGTGGGATACAATGTCATAGATCCCTTTTCTCCAGGGGAACTGATTTCTGTAGTCTGGAGCTGTAATTCCAGGGGATGCTCAGGTCCTACCTGGAGGCTGGCATCCCTGCTTCAGGGCTTGGAGGAGGTGATCCCTTCCAAAGGAAGTTTTGGTCCTGGAAGACAAATAAGGTTGTCTCATGTGATCTAGCAGTGAATCCTTTCTTTGTTCCTCTCCATTCAGCAGTTTCTTCTGATTCCAGGAAAGTTGATCACCATGTGCTGCACTGAGGAGGGAGAGGCAGGTGAAATGCTGTCCTGCTTATGTAACAATGACACTTATCACAGAAAGAGGGGACAACCCCAGATTCACAGGAATCAGAAGGGACTGCTGGGGCAGGGGAACACAGGAAGAATCCCTGATTCTTATACTGATGGGTCACATTGCTGTCAGTTGGCTAAAGCACCCCAATGGCTCCCCCCTACCCCAAGGATAACATATGGGGCAGCAGATTTTCTGTCTTATAGGTATGTTTTGTCTCCACATGTTCCTCATTTGTTTATTTGAAAATTTTTAATAATTGCCATAAGTCTCCAGTGTTGTCTCTTCCAAGAGGACCTGTGGAGGAAAGTACTTCCTTTGAAACATCTCACTAGTTGGAGAAGTGGGAAACAGATATTATGTCCATATTGTTAGATCAAGCCAAGACTGACTAAAAAACTAGGATTTGAAAGTATAGTTGGAAGTGACATTTGGAAACAATCATTTCAGGCAAGTGTTAGTTTCTGATCAAGGAATGCAAGCAAAGGGAGAAAATGCCTTGTTGAAACTGACCAGACTTTTTCTGAAACTGACAAGTAGTTGCGAAGCCCTGTTTTCCATATTGCCCAGCATCAGAGGATTCTCTACTGTGTTACTGGCCACTGTGAAAATTGGGAAAGAGGCACACGATCTCATAATATGGGGGAACATATTGAGTGTACAGAATGTATGGTATAACCCACTGACACTGGCATTGCAAGCTGTGATAGTTGGCAATGTGTGTGAGAGAGAGTGTGTGCGTGGGTGCCTGTGCAAAGTCAGCTGCAACTCCACCTCACTTTGCACAGGGCTGCAATTCGTATGGGAGAGGAGTCCTCTGGAAGAAGCTCTGGAGAGCTTTTCTAGTCTTGTGCCACTAAATTGAAGACAAATTTTGGGGAGTATTTTTGCCAATGCCCTAGTGCAGCTGCATAGTAACACTAATTTCCTGCCTTTCCTTGCAAATTTGCATGGTTTTCTCTTTGTGATTCTCTAATTTGGTCCTGCACAGTGGTTGTAATCTTGGCAGTTTTTTAGAGCCTGTCCTGTGAGAATTGCACTCTGTCCTCCCAATGGATTGTTTGCATGCAGTACTGAAATCCTTTTTTGCACTGGGGATGCTGCCATTTGCCTCTTCGGCAATCCGTCTTTCAAATCAATACCAGCAGGAAAGTAAATTTCACACAGCTCCTTTTAAACTCTCTCCCCCCCCCCAGTTGTATTATTTATTTATTTTAATCCAGCGGTCAGAGACTAGTGATAACCTCGTATCACTAGACTCATGCCACTTGTAAAAAAAATTAAAACATTAAAATGAGGAGAAAATGGAGTTTGTACACTGATGAAGGGAGGAAGATGGTGGAAGGTGCAAAATGGACAGAACAACCTCAATGTGGGCAGGAGAGTGACCATTTAGAGGTGGCAAAAGGGCAGAGGTAAAATCTGAGGGAATCTGAGGGAATTACCTTTGGCTTGGGAGTGAAACAAGGGGGGGAAATGGCACAAAAGCACTCTCAGAAAAACTGAGGACCCAGCAGCTAGAAAGCGAATTGAATGCAGAAGGGAGGAAAATCAATGCAGAATGACAAAGAAAACACAATGGACGTGCATGGTGAAAATCACTGTGCATAATAGGCCTTAGCACTATGTAGAAAAGAAGGAAATAAGAAAAATAAATCCATCTCTGTAGAAAATACAGCTGGAAAAATCTACACTATTTATAATGTTACTGTTGTGTACGTATATTTATTATGAACCAGGATTCAAAGCTCAAAATGAAGAAGGTGTCAAGCTACTGCATTTCTTTTTGTAATGAAGACTTTTGTCTTCAACATTTCTCCTTGGAAAGGTCTCTCAGGAAAAAAAAAACTGCCATACAGTGTGAACACTCTTCAACTAGTGCCCCATGAAATACTTATGGAGAAAAGTCTTCAGAAAAAGTTTTGCTTCATATCCATACAGGACCTTAGCTGGAATCTTTCTGAGATAAAGGCCTGAAGTACCAACACATCCTGCCAGCTGTTCTATATTGTCTGCTTAAAGTTAAATATGGCTAATATTAAGCTGTCGTTCAGGAGGTGCCTTACAGTCATAAATCTTGTTTTATACCTCTAAGTCCCTAGAATACCACTGAAACTAATAGATTAAAACCAGTGGGGAATCATGCGCCATACTTTTAGTCACCATGTTTTTATTTGTGTGCCAAAGCAGCTCAATTGAAACAGAGTAAAAATGGGATAGTAAACTTATGATCGGTAATGGAAACACTTTAAATCACTACCAGTGTTTTAGGGTACTTAAGACAAAGGTAAAATATCTTTTCCAGTCCTTGAAAAGAGCAGAAGACCTTTGCAAAATATCCTATTAGAATGTTTTAAAAGGTACTCAAACTCTTTATATTTCTTCACAATGGCCCTGTATTGCTCAGCTTCGCTATGATTAAAAAGAAAATGGTAAAGGTCAGAGAAGATTCAGATCTGAGGATGCCTGTCTATCATCCTTTCCATGCCTAATAAAAGTGTGGGACAGTTTCAACTGGATACCAGTGTGAGAGGCAGGGTGAAACCCCTTAACTGCTATGATATGAATCAGTGATAATTCCCCACTGTTGTTATTTAATGAAATCAAGATGGGTATCCATATTTTGCCTGTCTCTTTTCTTTAAGGGGCTATAAAAGTGCAGGAAGCTGATTTTGATTTGTGACAGCTAAACACAGCTTTCCAAGTGACCCTGATCCCATTTGTGCTCTCACGTGGTCATAATTTACCTCTAATAGGTTATGGGAACATGGATGTCCTACAAGCAGCCTTTTACCTGTTTGGGTCCTTACTTAGCACATACAGGAAGATAATGTGGGATAAAGTAATGTGGGACTCAGGTTGACAATTCTGATTTTGTAATGGACATCAACACTACAAGGAGTTTTCAGTGGTACCCTTGTTCAGTGGATATCATGAAATCATTGGAAATAAATATTAATTCCTCTTTAAACACTTCTACTAGGAAAGAAAAAAATAGTTCCGCCTCCAGAGGTGATGCGAAAGTTTAGTCAGCAGAGAAATAATCCTGTGTTTCTGGAATGCCGGTAAGACTTCTTTTATTTCAAGCTACCTTGGAAACCTATGGTGCAGGATAAAAGCCTTTTAGATAAATAAGTAATAAAATTTTGAGAGTCTGACATGGACTTACATAGCATAGAGCACAGGATATCATTATATTTAACATTTAGGTAGTGCAGGGATCCCTGTGGTGCCTCTGGGAACCATGTAGGGTTGCCAGCCTTCACATGGGGCCTGGAGAACTCGTGGGGTTACAACTGATTTCCAGAGGACAGAGATCTGTTCCTTTGCAGAAAATGGCTGCTTTGGAGGGTAGATTGTATGGCATTATACCCTGCTGAGGTCCCTCTCCTCCCCAAGCCGTGCCCTCCCCAGGTTCTACCACCTAAATCTCCAGGAATTTCCCAACTTGGAACTGACAACCTTAGTGTCATGGTACCTCCTTTCCTGGCACTTATCAAGTGTTTTTAGAAAGTGGATGGGGCCAGGTGGGACTTTTGCCCAGCAGGGATTCAGATTGACCTTTAGAGATCTGATTGGCTCTGCAGATTAAAAAAAAAATGCTTTGGTAGCAGCTGCCACCACAGCACAAGAATCTTCACTATGTGACTGAAGGTAAATTGTGTGGATTCAAGAAAATATTTTTACAGAATATGTTCATTTTAAATGGTGCCCCATTCAGCAGAATTTCTACCATCCCTATTTCAGCCTGTGCTTGGCTTATCACCTGACCGCCGCATAATAGTTGCAGAACTGAGTTAGTGTGATCATGATTGGAATATACAGTCGCCGAAGCCATTTTATAAATAATCTCGCTCTTACTTATTAACTCTGTTTCAATTTGTTAATGTTTTAATGTTTTAGGAGGATTTTAAATAATTATTTATATTATGCTTATGATTATTTCTGTACTTGAGTGAGCCACCCTGAGCCCGTCTCAGCAGAAAGGGAGGGATACAAACCGAATAAATACATAAATAAATAAATAAACATTGACAAGTTATTACTAGAATTATGCATAACCTCAATTCTTGACATTCTGTGCTCAGTTCCTCCTTGTGTGGCAGCCATTTTGTGGTTGCTCCCACCACCCTGTCATAATTCCAAAACTGCCCACAAGCTAGGATTGTGGATCCCCCAATTTTGGGGGCCCTAATCTGCTACAACCCAGCTGGCCAGCAGGGGAAGCCCCACTCCAAGAAGCCCCTCCCAGCATCACCAGTGCCAGCATGATGACATCACCTGGGAGTCCCAAAAACCATAGAGTTTTGCACAAAACCTAGAGCATCAACCCCAATGTCGGAAATGCGATGACGTCACTTCCACATGATGTCATTTGCGGCACGCACACAACAGAAGAACTCAAGGTAGGATCAGGAGTCCCCCTGCTGGCAGCCAGGTAGGACCTGGCAACCCTACCACAAGCTCAGAAAGGTTGAGGATTCTTGATGTACTGCTTTAGGCTTTTCAAAGCAGTTCACATACATTATCAGATATATCTGAAGAAGTGTGCTTGCACACGAAAGCTCATACCTTGAACAAAACTTTGTTGGTCTTAAAGGTACCTCTGGACTCATACTTTATTATCAGATTGTAAACTTTTCAACAACCCTGCAAGGTAGGTCAATGATACTATTTTCTGATGCAACGGAGTGAAGATGAGAGAAGCAAAATTATAATCAAGGTCTTTCTATTTCATAATTCAGCCTCACAGCCCCTAATTATTCATTTTGCCTTGTTGAGCAAAGCACAAACTCAAACTATTGAAAATGAAGGTGATCTCTCAAAACTCATGACCTATACAGTAACTTGGTCAATTTGACTCTCTAAGAAGGAAGACTGTATGTGCGTTTTCAAAATGTTCTTAGTTGCATCAAATCTTTACAACATGATGATCAAAATCAAAATAACCAATTAATTAATAAATATAATTGAGCACAAAATCTAGACTACACGAATATTTTCTAAACACAGCTATGTGTTCTTTAATAAATAAAACTGGCAGATGAAGATTTATTATTCTCCACCCTCACATTGTTCTATGGACATTCTAGACACTGATAAAACTGACTGCAGCTCCATATATCATGTCAAGTGATCTGAATTGTTCAGTCATAGCTATTCACACTCCAACCACCCTGAACTTCGGTGCTCTCTTATGTGGCAGGAGCACCGAAGTTCAGAATAAATTATATAAATCCCACAACTTTTTATTTTGTTTATCACTTAACTTTTATGATGGTGTTTTGTCATTGTGTTTTTCACTGTAGCCAGTCTCAATATCTCTGATTGGAAGAAGAGGTTCCAAATCAGAGGGTATAACTTTCAGACAATTTGTTTCTTTATAATTTAGGCTCTCTTCTAAATAATGGCAAATATTTGCTACCACCCTTTGCATTGTAACCAGAGACCAGTCACAACTCCTATACACGGTGGCTACAAAAAGAAAATAACATTTTCTAATGAAATATGCATGTCCTCAGTCAGAAAATACCTCTAAAATATTATTTGAAAGGAGCAGGGCCTGGAATAAGTGAAGAAGTGTTTGAGGGGATTATGGCTGAGGGGGTCATTTGTATTACTGGAGATTCTATCTACTGTCATATTATGTATACTTCAGAAATAAATGTGTCTTATAATATTCATAGGATTCCAAAGATGACAGAGGATGTGGCCAGGAATGCGCTCCTCAGCTTTGTCGATTCTAAATGCTGCTATGGCAACAGACCTGCAGGCGAGTTGGTCATTCAGGAGCTGAAACAGCAAATGTTACACCGAGTGAGTATCCCCAGATAAGCTTCCAAGAGGTGCAAACTAGAGAAGGTTAGGTATGAGGTCAATAGACTTAGACAGGTAGTTGAGCAAAGCTCTAAAACCCTCCTGATTGATTTCAGTGGGACTTAAAACAAGAGGTCCCAGGGCCCAAGTGCTCCTGGAAAACACACTCTCTTCCCTGAAAGCACTTTTTCCTTGACTTTTAATCATGTGTACATCCAGTTGTGGTCACTACTGAAGACGGACATTCACACTTCAGTAGCTCAAAGGCACCTGGCTTCCTTATTACTTCACATCCTTCAAGACTAAGTCCTATTAATTTTTTAAGAAAAATAGTGTGAAATCCCAGTTAGCAGTGGCACAAACTGAAAATCCAAACTTCTCTCTGGCTCACATCCCACAAGAATGCTCACACAGTTCTTCATGTTCCAAATCATCAAAAGGATTCCAAAAATAGACAATAATGATCAATAATGACACTCAGGGCTCATTTCCTGCAGGAGTGCAAAGGAACGAAGCTCCAGCAGTTAGGAGCCCAGGGGGCGGGCACATGCAGCAAGCCCCACCCCCTGCTCCCAGCAGCCCCCCTCACCTTTCCTGGCCTGCTGGCCGAGCCAGTGGAGCATTGCCGCGAGCTGGCCCTTGAGCTGCTCCACCACTGCGTGGGCCATGGCAGCCAGCCCGCCCAGGCTCTGCCCATCCTCATGCCAGCCCTGGCATGGCATCTCTGCAAGGTGGGCCCTGATGACTCCTGTGAGGCCTGCAAGGAGCTCCACCCCAGCCTCCTATGCCTACTCGGCCTCCTCTTGTGCATCTGCCCCGCCACCGCCCTGGCCCCCTACCTGCTCGAGGCCATGAGCATCCTCCATGCTGCCCTCCTCAACCCACAAGCAGCCATGTACTTTCCTGCACTTGCTGGCCATCCAAAAGAGTCCAGTGGCACCTTTAAGACCAAAGTTTATTCAGGTACAAGTTCTCCCTCCTCTGTGAGGGCAGATCTGCGTGTGTGTCCCCCATAACTAGCAGTCCAAAACAGTCCAATGGAGCCTGAGTGGTGATGACAGGGTGTGTGGCATATGCAAATTAGTTATGCTAATGAGTTATGCTAATGAGCTCTTGCACCTCTTTTTCTATGAAATGATCCCTGATGACACTAATAATAGCAGGCTTATAATAGTCTACCTGCTGATCATTCTCAAGAAAAGTGCCATTTATTCAAACAATTTGTGGAACACAAGCGCCAAGATGCAAGGAATAATGGCTAACTTAACTAGTGGCTGCTGATCCACTAGAGTGGCTAATCAAGTGAGTAGGGCAACAAATATCAGTTAAAGATCATTTGTTAAATTGACTGGCTTTGAATAGATGTCTCAGGAAAATAAAATAAATTATGTTTATTCAAAAGTGAGTTTTTTAATGAATGAGCTGTTTAATTTTAATTCTATTTGTATGTTTATTCAAATGAGGGCTTTTTAATGATGTTCTGGAATTATATAATTCAAGATAATTGCTCGGGTCAGATGTAATGTCAGACGTTATATGATTTATTTTATCTGTGGTTATTGTGAGACCAGAGTTTACTTCACAAATGAGTACTGAATCCTAGTTTGCCTTGATGAATCCTAGTTTTAGCATTTTCTTCTTTCTCCCTGCCTCTTCTAAAAAGACATGGCTGCTATCCCACCTTCCATTGCAGCAGCAGACTAATGAAAAAGCTTTGCCATGTGTCAATAACTTCCTTTTGGCACCATCAACACAAGGCCACAGATCCTTTACCTTGCAGCCCAGCAGCAGTGAGGTAAGTCTGGGGGACGATCCACTTCCCAGACTTCCCCACCCCATCTGCTTGAGGCAGTGAAATGGCTTCAGGTGTTAACCAAGCAAAGCTGTCTTTGGTGCTATTTAGTTAAACTACATCTAAAGAAGGAGCACACCAGCATCCCTGGACGGACTGGCAGCCAAACATGCAGCTGTTGAGGTTTTGATTTTGACCAGCTGTGGCAAGGTGTCTCTATAGTCATGGATGGTGTAATGTTGTTTGTTTATTAGATTTTTTTTTGTCACTGCTTACCTAAAGGAAAAATATAAATAAGTTAAAAACAGCATCAAATCAGATAACAAATATATAATATTAACATGTAAGTATTGAAATATGTGGCTAGCACCATACCACTAACAAAACAACACAAACATGTGGGTTATACTTAAAAGGCCAAACTAAACAATTTGGCCTTGCTTGCCCTGCAGAAACTAAACAAGTCGAGAGGGTAGGGGCCACAACTGAGAAGGCCCTTCCCCTGGTGACAGCTAACTGAGCCATCCTGTGACACCTGCAAGAGGCCCCAGGAGGATAACTGAAGGGAGCATGTGGGGGGGGGGCTGTAATGGGAGAGGTAGTCCCATAGGTATGAGCGCTTTAAAAGTTAAGGCTGCCATGTTCCCCCTGACACTCCAGCAACTGGTGAGAAAAAGGTTTTCTTCTTCTTTTTTGTTTTAAATTCCATACATGAAGGCATGCTGTGACTTCTGGGAAAACCCAGAAGTGATATCACACCTCTCTAAGAATCACCAGGAACTCTATGGTCTTATCATATTATTTCTAGCAATTCCTAGACAGGCATGATGTCACTTGGTTTTCCCAGAAGTGATGTCATGCTGTTACTGATGACTGTCCCTTCCCTCACATCCCCACCTGATCTCCTGCTAGTTGTCAAGGTGGGTCTGGCAAAGCTATTTGTGGTGGCAGGAAACAAGCCAGGATTAAGCTAGGACTCAGCATTATCATGTAAGGTGAACTATGATCAGTAAAACAGATCTTGGCTTCAGATCCTGTTTTTATGGAGCCTACCTAATCATACATAAGGCAGTAGTCCTGTGTTCAGATGAGCCACTAACCAATATTAGTTAATTAACCTATGAATTTGCATGTGGTCTGGACTGAGCCAAAGTATAGTCCAGTAATATGTTCCAGATACTCTTATCATGTAATAGAAAGAGCAATTAAGAATGGCCAGCAGGGGTGGGGAGAGAGAAACATACAAAAGGGCATAAGGAATATGCAGGTGAGGAAGCAGGGGCTAAGCAGCAGAAAAGAAAGATGGGGAGAGGCTGCTTTCCATTTGCTTTCACAAGATGTGAAATAGCTTGACCCTTTCCTTCATCATATGCTTCCTCCTCAAAATGGCCCCTAACCCATTCTAGTTGCCAAGCAGGGCATGAGGTGGGAAGTGCTACCTACTTTTGACACCTAAAAACTATAACAGAATTTCATTTCAAAAATTTTCCCCCTCACAGTATCGACTGGAGACTTTTAATGAAACAAGAGTAAGCGAATGGACTTTTGAGCCTTGTACTAGTAAGTAACTTAGCCAACTGTAAATATGAATCATTAATTCTAATTGCATACTGAAGATTTATGAATTATTTCCTTATTAGTAGAAAGGAGTCAAACAACTCAATCTAAACAAAAGTTGAACTGCTATGTTGTTGCTCAGTTCAGCATGTTAGTATGCAATTAAAAATGTGAAAGCCTACCATTCACAAATGTATGCACAGCAGATAAGTTTTCTTATATTTGCGAGTCTGTAATGTTGCACAGAAATTGCCAGTGAGGCACTTGGAATACGATATTGAGAATTCTACCCTGCATTTTACAGCCAGTGCTTACTGTGGGGTGTAGTTACCATGGTGGGTATACAGCCACATGGGGAGCTGATCTGGCCATGTGCTGAAAAGCATTTGTTCACAAAGCATCAGCTAACATCTGAGTCACAAACTATCAATTGCCAGACCACTGAACACTGAGTATCTAATGCCATAAACAATGCAAAATGATTTGCTTTAATTCTAACATTATGCATGTAGAAAAGTCAGTATGTTTGACTCCTGTTTTTAGTGGTATTGTATGTGCTCACAGACTGCCATTACAGTTAAGAACATAAGAACATAAGAGAAGCCAATGTTGGATCAGGCCAATGGCCCATCCAGTCCAACACTCTGTCACACAGTGGCCAAAAATACCAGGTGCCATCAGGAGGTCCACCAGTGGGGCTAGGACACTAGAAGCCCTCTCACTGTTGCCCCCCCAAGCACCAAGAATACAGTGCATCACTTGCCCCAGCCTGAGAGTTCCTATCTATACCTTGTGGCTAATAGCCACTGATGGAATTCTGCTCCATATGCTTATCCAATTCCCTCTTGAAGCTGTCCATGCTTGTAGCTGCTACCACCTCCTGTGGCAGTGAATTCCATGTGTTAATCTCTCTTTGGGTGAAGAAGTGCTGGAGGGGGCAGTAGTGGGAGGGCTTCTAGTGTCCTGGCCCCACTGCTGGACCTCCTGATGGCACCTTGTATATTTTGGCCGCTGTGTGACAGAGTGTTAGACTAGATGGGCCATTGGCCTGATTCAACATTGGCTTCTCTTATGTTCTTATGTTCTTATGTTAAGTACTTCCTTTTATCTGTTCTAACCCGACTGCTCAGCAATTTCATTGAGTGCCCACGAGTTCTTGTATTGTGAGAAAGGGAGAAAAGTACTTCTTTCTCAACCTGCTCTATCCCATTCATAATCTTATAAACCTCGATCATGTCACCCCTCAGCCGTCATTTCTCCAAGCTAAAGAGCCCCAAGCGTTTTAACCTTTCTTCATAGGGAAAGTATTCCAACTCTTTTGTTATTCTGGTTGCCATTTTCTGCACTTTTTCCAATGCTATAATATCCTTTTTGAGGTGTGGTGACGGTACTCCAAATGAGGTCGGACCATTGATTTATACAGGGGCATGATGATACTGGCTGATTTGTTTTCAATTCCCTTCCTAATAATCATGAGCATAGTGTCGGCCTTTTTTATTGCAGTCACATACTGTCTAGACATTTTCATTGAGTTATCCACTACAATTCCAAGATCTCTCTCTTGGTCAGTCTCTGTCAGTTCAGACCCCATCAATGTGTATTTATATTTAGGATTTTTGGCTCCAATGTGCATCACTTTGCACTTGGCCACATTGAACCCCATTTGTCATGTTGATGCCCACATGCCCATCCTCAACAAATCTCTTTGGAGTCCCTCAAAATCCTCCCTGGTTTAAACCACCCTGAACGACTTCAGGTCATCTGCAAATTTAGCCATTTCACTGCTTACTCCCAACTCCAAATCATTAACAAACAAGTTAAAAAGCATTGGACTGAGTACTGATCCCTGTGGTACCCCACTGCTTACCACCCTCCACTGAGAAAATTGCCCATTTATACTCACTCTATGTTTCCTATTAATTAGCCAGTTTTTGATCCACTAGAGGACTTGTCCTTTTATCCCGTGACTACTGAGCTTACTTAGGAGGCTTTGATGAGGAACTTTATCAAAAGCTTTCTGGAAGTCAAGGTAAACGACATCTATTGGGTCCCCCTTGTTCACATGTTTGTTCACTCTCTCAAAAAACACTAACAGGTTAGTGAGACAAAATCTTCCCTTACAGAACCCATGCTGAGTCTGCCTCAATAGTTTTTGTTCATCAATGTGCCTACTAATTCTTTCCTTAATAACAGTTTCCACCAACTTACCCAGTATCGATGTCAGACTGACTGGCCTGTAATTTCCTGGATCTCCTCTGGAACCCTTTTTAAAGATGGGAGTGACATTAGCTACCTTCCAGTCCTCAGGAATGGAGGCAGATTTTAAAGAAAGATTACATATTTTTGTCAGGAGATCCACGAATTCACATTTGAGTTCTTTCAGAACTCTCGAATGTATGCCATCCAGGTCTGGTGATTTATCAGTTTTTAAGTTGTCTATCAGTCGTAGGACCTCCTCTCTCATCACCTCAGTCTGATTCAGGTCTTTCAACACCCCTCCCGAAATCAGCGGTTCTGGAGTGAGCAAACACTTCTCATTTTCCACAGTGAAGACAGAGGCAAAAAATGCATTCAGCTTCTCAGCCACTTCCCTGTCATCCTTCAGTAGTCCTTTTACCCCTTGGTCATCCAAGGGTCCCCCTGCCTCCCTGGCTGGTTTCCTGCTTCTAATGTATTTGAAGAAAGTTTTAGTGTTGGTCTTTATGTTTTTTGCGATATGCTCCTCATATTCCCTTTTTGCTTGCCTGATCACAGACTTGCATTTTATTTGCCACAGCCTTTTATCAACCCCACGGAGACTAGCTTTCTACCACTTAAAGGAATCTTTCTTACCTTTTATAGCTTCCATTACTTGAAGCATGATATTAGCGCACACGCTAATGTTCAAAGTAAATATCAAACACAATCCATATAATATAAAACCTTGTATTAGGACTAACCACAAGAATACAAAACAGTCCTGGTACCACAGGCATGTCCAAACAGCATCAAGGAAACAGAGAAAGTGGTGCAACTCATCCACCTTCCCTGCTTGGCTGCAACTAGCATAGCAACTGTGGGTGGGAGTGGTGGAGAGAAGAACACTAAAGGAGGGACAAGAGAAAGAGGAGAGTAGGACACATGCTTCCAGTGTCCTTCAGCGATCTTAACCAGACTGCTGCCTAGGCACCAGAAATAATGAAAGAATGAATGTAATCCATCCATCCATTATTTTCTCATTATTTAAACAAAGGAAATGCATGCACAGCCTTAATATTTAACCCTGAATGGCAGCAAACAGACCCAAAGCTGCAAAGATTTTTTTTTTAATCACCTTCAGGGAGCAACTCTGTCTGAATACTGAAGACTCAGAGGAGAGTCTTCTTTTTCTTACCAGATTGTTTCCATTCCACTAAAATGGTCAATGAAGGTTTTTTTTTTCATTTTGTACCTATCCTCCCCCCAAAAAAAATTGCCCCCTCAAAAAAATTGCCTACTGAACTCTCAGGTCAGGCTGAGAAAAGTTCTCAGATAGGGGTAGGGGAACAAACCTTTTTAGAAAACTACCCTGGGCATAATTACAAAAGACCCCAAAGTGTAAGGAAGTGGTTACTTGAGGGATCAGTGTTATAAAGGTGAAATTTATTAGTTTCCCCAGAAAAAGTAATAAGCTTCCTCTGAAGTGATTGGCATGACATATTGTGTGAAGCAGCTGAAGGCTTCTGAAGAGAGCCTTGTAGCTGAAACGTTTTCTTTTACAGTGCTAGGGTAATTTCCCCCCACTATTTGGGAAGGCTTTTGTGATGAGTTTTGGTGGATGCAGCCATTATTGCCATTTGAAAAAATAACTCTCCTCCAGGACATCTTGCAGTACGTGAGACTTAGTACCTTAGTGCCTGTCAGAGTTTTCAGACTGACAACCCTAGACAGAATGGACATGTCTATTGATTCAGAAAAGACAGGTCAGGCAAGACAAACAACAGCACAGATAATCCCCAACACATCAACAATATGCCAGAGACATCCTCAGTGACCAACTAGAGAAATGTAACTCAGTATGGAATCAGTATGGAAAAAGAAGGATGTTAAATATCTAGGCGTTTATCTACCACAAAATTTGCCCAAAGATTATTTATTTGTGTAATAATTAGGGATCTAAATACAATGAAGGATGGTTGACCTAAACGAATAAAGAAGTCATAATCAAGGACCTAGCAGTGTGGCATTCTGTGCGTAAAGATTTGTTAGCAGTAGTTGTCAGAGACACCAGCAACAGTAGCTCATCCTGAGGTGAAGAGGGAAATTGATGCTTCTAGAACCACTAATCAGTTTCCTACCTATCTTAGGATGAGAGCAGAAGGTACTACTACTTGTGAGAGAACAGACAAGTCCATTGGTGGGGGGGCAATCAGTTAGTTGTGGGGGAAGTAACAATTACTACTGCTGTTAAATACTGGATTCAAGATGCACTGCAGTGAACAGCTCTACTTTATTTAGGGACTAGGAGTAAGGCCCATTGTGGGAAGAAATGTAATGAGCTTTAGAAGGAAGCTCCAGGTGAGTGTCCCAGCTGTGGCTGGTGGGGCAGCAGATGGAAGGGGAAAATAGAGGGAGGCAAGCCATGTTTATTTCCTTCTGCTTAGCTATAAGGCAGGGCTGTCTCAAGTCATTTTGCTGCCCCATGTGGGTAGTATGGGAGGTCAGCCTCATGGTAACAGGTATGGTTCCCTCCACCCCTGACTTATGTTGATTTGGGGTTATGCAGTGGCAGCTAAGGCAGAAAAGCACCTCCTCCTATGCCAGTTATAGGGTTGCCAACTCTGGGTTGGGAAATACCTGTAGATTTGAGGGGTAGAACCTGGGGAGGGCAGGGTTTGGGGTGTGGAGGGACCTCAGCAGGGTATAATTCCATATAGTCCATTGCCCAAAGCAGCCATTTTCTCCAGGAGAACTGATCTTGGAGATCTCCAGGTGCTGCCTGTATGCTGGAAATACTAAGGGGAGGGCCTGTAGATTTGAGGAGTAGACCCTGGGAAGGGCAGGGTTTGGGGTGGGGAGGGACCTCAGTAGGGTATAATGCCATAGAGTCCATTGCCCAAGGCAGCCATTTTCTCCAGGAGAACTGATCTTGGAGATCTCCAGGTGCTGCCTGGAGGCTGGCAATACTAAGAGGAGGGCCACCTGTAGGTCTGAGGGGTAGAACCTGGGGAGGGCAGGGTTTGGGGTGCAGAGGGACTTCAGCAGGGTATAATGCCATAGAGTCCACTGCCCAAAGCAGCCATTGTAATAGCTGGGAAATTTTCTGTAGAGGAAATGATGTGCTGTGGCTGGGGAACACAGTGATTTCTGGGAGATCTCCAGGCCCCACAGGGAGACTGGCAACTCCAGTGACCATTTAAGGGAAAATGTACTTTACCTCAGGACACATTCACTGACTCCCAACAGCAACCGCAAACTGTTTTGAATGTTAGAGGCAAAGGTCAATCAGGCCACATATGCAAATGACCTCTGTGTTCCGACTGGCTATTGGGGGGAGAGGAACAGCAAACTGTTTACAATATTGGAGGCGAGACTCAGGCAATGCAGCCAGTGGATAGGGACAGCTTGTCAGTGACAGATCACAGAGCCAAAGGCTGTGGGCGCGTGTGGAATGTTCGGAAGAGTCCATGACCAAAACAGAATTTTTATATAGAGAGATTTCAGGAACAAGACTGAAACTCCAGAGCTGCAGCCCTGTTTAAATAGCATGCAATAAACCACACCCAAACTCACCCTACTTCCAACTATAGGCTATTTACATAACAGAGGTTTCTCATTGGTCACTTCCAGAGTCTTGTGGGCTATTGTTCTAGAGCTCTAAGCTCGGCCAGTCTCTGGTATATAGTCCTGATAAATTATAGCTACGTTCCCTTTCTTAGTTGTCTACTGTTTTTTTTTTCCTTTGAGGAAGTAGTAGTGGGCTATTATGGGGCCTCACTAGTTTCTCAACAACGTGGAGCCCCAAAGCAAATCCTGGGAATTTTAATTAGTTTAATGGGTTTTCTTCTTTTTAACTCTGTGGTGGAGTATTGCCTCTGTACATCAGCTTGTTAAAAGACTGGGTTTGGTATTATTTCTTCCTAACAGATGCTTTGGTAGATGGGCCACAGAATGGTGCACCCCCTCGCTTATGGGATATTAAAGTCCAAGCTCCACAAATGTTTCAGGAAGATACAAAAAAGTTCCGTGTACCTCACTCTTCTTTAGTCAAGGTAATTCACTGATTACTTAGTTAAAGGCAATGACTACTCGAATATTGAAGAACCCCAGTAACATCAAAGTTTTTGTATAATTTTATTTGTTTATGTTTACATTGGGTAAAGTAGAGAGTATTACTTTATTTATGTAACTTTGTCTTATTTGTATGTATGTACAATTAGTGTAACTGCTGATGCTTTTTTTTCATTTAGGATAAAATTGATTTTTTAGGGGGAAATTGATTTTTAGCTATGGGCACAAGGAGGGGGATTATTGTTGCTATTTCTTTCCTCTTGTGGTGGTCCAAATTGCCTCCTGAAATGCTGCTTCTATGGGATGAGGGACCCAGAGGTATAGCTGGGGGGGGGGGCGGGATCGGAGGTACCTGCAGGACTGGCAAAAATTGCCCTTCTCGTTATATATTTATGTACCGTCATGTTGCAACCAATTTATGGCAACCTCAGCAAGAGGCTTTCAAGGCAAGGGAGAAGCAGGTGTGATTTGCCATTGTCTTCCTCTGCAGATCTTCTTTGGTGGTCCCCAATCCTGCTTCCAAGACCTGGCAATGCCACCTCCCTCTGTCTTTGTCATTGTGCCTGTGCAAATCTACACAGGATCAAAGCCAGCGTCTCAAATTTGATAAAGCTCCGTATTTGAAACTACAACAATAAAAATCTGTTTCAGTTGAGACTTACTACTTGGGCATTTCTGGAGGGTTCTCAGGATGATGTGTATTGGTGCATGACAGAAAACATAATTCCAGTTGTCATCCTCAATGTGAACAGCTTGCTGTGGTCATAATTTTGTTAACAAATTAAAACTGGTGCTATCATAATATTACACCATTTCTTCCATTACAATATTTCTTCCATTATGAGATATCCAGATGCCATGACACACCACTGACTGGCTCAAACAAACAAAAAAATTATAGAGGCATACTTCATTGATGTCAGTAAACAGAGTGGAAACAGCTGTTAAGCTGCTAAAAACAGTGCTTTTCTGCAGCAGTAGGGCTTAGGGTTGCCAACTCCAGGCTGGGAAATTCCTGGATATTTGGGGGGTGAACTTGGGGAGGATGGGGTTTGGGCAGTGGAGGGACTTTGGTGGGGTATAATTAGGGTTGCCAGGTCTTACCTGGCCACTGATGGGGGGCTCCTTCCCTGGATCTTCTGGTGTGCACGTGGAACATGTACAGCATGATGATGTCACCCAGAAGTGACATAATCATGCTGGACTCTTGCATTTGGCCATAAACTCTATGGTCACATCTGGATTATGTCATCATGCTAGACATGTCAGGCACGACAGGGCTCTTGGGGGGTGGGGCTCCCCCCACCAACCAGGTGGGGGAAACCCTTCCCCCATCGGGGGGATGGCAACCCTAGGTATAATTCCATAAAGTCCACCCTCCAAAGCAGCTGTTTTCTCCAGGGGAACTGATTGCTGCAGTCTGGAGAGATCTCCAGTCCAGGAGATCTCCAGGTCTCACTTGGATGCTGGTAACCTTAGCAGGCCTCCACAACACTGTGACAGACAGAAGGCCGTTCCACCCCTGAGAGGAGAACAGCTACTCACTTGAGCCTGTGGGAATGCTACTTCAGCCTGTCACAAACACATCTGTGAAAAGGCACACAGTTAAAAGGGGGGAAATCTTTATTTTTACTGAACCATGCTAATTAGGTATGTCGAGTGTTATTTTTTCAGTGAGCCAATTAGGACAATTGCATCATGACAGCAGGAATATTGCCTAATGGTAAAGTGTAACAGTATCAAGGTTGTTTTTTTTTAAAAAAAAAATTGAAATGGTGACTATTGGAAGAAGTACAGGAGCTGCCAACTAAAACTTCAATAACCGAAGTTGTACCACCTTGGCCCTCTAAAGTAAAAGGCTACTGCGCAAGTGCAGAGCTAGCCAGTGTGAACTTGGGCCATCAAGGGTCTCTGATCTGGAGCTCAACTCCTGTCAAATGGATGGAATTGTACGGTTAGTTCACCTAGTGATCACGTTTGTGTCAACCTATCACCTGCAACCATACAAGACTAGCCAGGTAGGTTGGATGGTAGTACAGAGTTAAGGCAATTTCCTCTTTTGGAGGTTCTTGGATAGATGTCTTGCTTCATAGTCAGGGCAGGCTTTAACCAATCTCCAGTAGTATTCTAATAACAGAGGGAACATTTTTCTTGACTTTTCCTTGTTACCACATAGATCCCCTCATATCATACTGGCATCTTTCACATGGTGATCTCTGGAGTGGACCACTATACTATAGATATAACTTCATTTTTAAGGAGGTGTGGTGGTCCCCAAGAACTGACTTTATAACCTTATCTTGTCACTTTCTCAATCTGCTTCATCAACTGTCTCTGTAGTTAATATTTTGCATTTTTTTATATAAATAGCTTTCATGAACATATGCTTTTCTTCCAATGTGTGTGTGTGTGTGTGTTAAATGTCATCAAGTCAGCTTGGTCTAGTGGTTAAGTGCACAGACTTTAATTTGGGAGAAACAATTTTGATTCCCCACTCCACTTGTAGCTGCTGGATAACCTTGGGCAAGCTATAGTTCTGTCGGAGCTGTTCTTGAAGAGCAGTTCTCTCAGAGCTCTCTCAGCCCCACCAACCTCACAGGGTATCTGTTGTGGGAAAGGGAAGGGAAAGGAGTTTGTAAGCCACTCTGAGACTCTGAGTGAAGGGCGGGGTATAAATCCAATCTCTTCTTCTTTTGATTTATGGTGACCCTATGAATTAATGACTTCTCAAATGTCCTGTTGTTAACAGCCTTGCTCAGGTCTTGCAAATAAAGGGCCATGCCTTCCTTTACTGAGTCAATCTATCCCAAGTTGGTTCTTCCTCTTCTCCTGCTGCCTTCAACTTTTCCTAGCAGTATTGTCTTTCCCAGTGAGTCTTGTCTTCTCATAATGTGACCAAAGTACAGTAGCCTCAGTTTAGTCCTACACGCTTAGTTCCTTAGTTATCATATAATAATATACTTTCTCATTTTCTCATCAAATCACATATATATTCCGAATGTGATTAAGGTATTACAATGTATTTTTATATGATAATGTATAGTTGCTGAAGATACTTGGTAAGAAGATCCACGTACACCATTTATATTTCAGGAGTGCCACAAGTGTCATGGCCGTGGCCGATATAAATGCAGTGGGTGTCATGGTGCAGGAAGGGTGAGTACTATCAGTTGATTCTTTCCTATGGGCAATGTAAACAAGGCTTGTTCACCAAGGTGGCAGACCTTTCTTTAGGATGCACTATTTCAAACTGCAAGTGCAGATTCATAAGAAAGAGTGCCCCCCCCTCCGATTCTTACATATAGAAAACTAGTATTTGAGGGACAAAGCTAGGCTAGAACTCTTTTCCCTAGTACGCTGGAATTGGTGATCAGCACTGGTAATGTCATCTGTAGGCAAGAGTTACCAATTGCCACTGTGGGGCAATCAAAAGGAAAGGGGGGGGAATGTCCTCATTGGACAGTGCTATCAAGTGGCAATGAAGGCAAGTGCTGATTCAGCCAGCAGCACCATGCAAATATGTAGCTGCTGACAAGGTAACAGTCTTCACAGCCTACATTTGGGGTTGCTAGTCTATCAGCAGCATTGTGCATGCTTGGTATCATCCTATGCACAGTTATACCACACCAAGTCCATTGGGCTTAGTTTCTTGCTGCTTCCGCTGCCAGGATCTGTTGGCCCTTCCCCCACAGCATCATGCAGTGGCCGTGTCCAGTTTGCATCAATGAACAACGTCAACAGCTGTCACTGCCAGTGAGGAATATGGGTTGAAGTGTTTCTTTTGGCATTTTTTCCCCACCAACCTAACTAGATCTGTGTCTATAGTATTACAATAATAGGGAAAGTGAGGCCATATACAAAACACATGCTGAGTTATGTCGGATGAGAAGGCATTTTCAGACATTTTGGAAACAGAAGAATTGGGGAAGACATTCTGTTTATTTTGTACTCCTTTAGATGAGGTGTGTTACATGCTGTGGAGCCAAACATAGGTCAAAATATCAGAAACGGTGCCAAATGTGTTCAGGTACTGGTCGTAAAAGGTAAGATGCTACCATACAGATTTTTATTTTTTTTTGCTATGGAAGTTTTTAGGATATTAATTTATTAGTAAATACATGGGACCATTTGTGCTAGTCAGCAATGGTAGTAGTTCGGTACCCAGAGATTTCCTTTTCAAAATAATTTTGGTGAGCTGTTTATACATGGTATCTAGGTTATATAAGCCACACTCCACAAAGGAAACTGGACAGCAAACCTCTGAGACTCTCTATGGTGTAAAACACGGTTGAAATTAGGGTGCAAAGCAAACTCAGAAAGTGTCTCAAAGCAACACTCTGTAATACTGCCCTGTTTCTAGCCCTGAAAACTTCCAGGTGCTGTTGCTTACCAGGACTGGTTCCCTTGCAGTGAGAGAGCACTGGAATCTTACAATGTAATCACTCTCACTCTGTTGTCTGCTTGCTATCCAGGTGAAAGAGAAATTTAAAGACAGCACAGGAAAAATGGAAGATGAAAACACAGTGTGACTGCCTACATTATGGCACCATCAGCCAGCACTGGCTTAGTTGTTTGGAACAGAAAGTTGGAGAAAATACAATTTATTTCACTTCTTCTACATCAGGAGTTCCTAACTTTTTTGAGTCTGTAGGCACCATTGAAATTTAGACAAGGTGTTGTGGCCCCACTCCAGTTTGGTGTAGTGGTTAAGAGCAGTGGACTCTAATCTGGAGAACTGGGTTTGATTCTCCACTCTTCCATATGCAGCCAGCTGGATGACCTTGGGTCAGTCACAGTTCTCTCAGAGCTGTTCTCCCACGAGCAGTTCTCTCAGAGCTCTCTCAACCCAACTTACCTCACAGGGTGTTTGTGGTGGAGAGAGGAAGGGAAGGTGATTGTAAGCCACTCTGAGTGAAAGGCAGGGTATAAATCCAACTCTTCCTCTTCTTCTTCCTCTTCTTCTTCAAAATAGGTGCCACAGGATGGTTACTGCAGTAGGTGGACTAGGGTTGCCAGCCTCCAGGTGGGGCCTAGGGATTTCCTGCTTTTACAACTGATCTCCATCTGACAGAGATCAGCTTCCCTGGAGAAAATGGCTGCTTTGAAGGGTGGACTCTATGGCATTGTACCATGCTGAGGCCCCTCTCCTCCCCAAATCCCACCCTCTCCTGGATCCACCCCCAAATTCTCCAGGTATTTTCCAACCCAGACCTGGCAACCCTAAGGTGGAGCCAACCTCATATTGTCAGAGTAAGAGTTATGCATAAAACTGATAACAGCTCTTCAACATGGCAGCCAACATGGTATAGTGGTGAGAACATTGCACTAGGATCTGGGAGACTCAAATTCAAATCCCGAATCTGCCAGCAATGTTATACCAGTACCGAGAGGCAAAATCAGGGGAAGGCCTTAGCCTCTATGCCCTTTTGTTGGGCCTACAGAGGAACTGGTTGGCCAATGTATGAGACAAGATGCTGGACTAGATGGACCAGTGATCTGATCCAGAAGGGCTCTTCTTATGTTGGGTCTTCAGCCAGTCACACACTGTTGTGTATTCGGCCTGAGTCATCCCTGAACTAGTACCTGGATCTGGTTGAGCTTGTTTCCCCTGAACAATAGCTTACTAGGATCCTGGAGTATACCAACAGAGAAACAGTGTTATGTAAATAGCCTATCATTGGGAGTGGGGTGTGTTTGGGGTGTGGTGATTGCATGCTTAAAGACAGGGCAGACTGCCCTGGAGTTTGTCTTTGTAGTGTTTCTGAAATCACTTCATAAAGTAGAGCTGTTAACTACAATGCATCCAGAACCCAGTATTTAACACATACTAATAAGCCTAACCTACTTTACAGGGTTGTTGTGAGGATAAAATGCAGTTGATAATGTTGCTAGCCACTTTGAGCCCCCACTGGGGAGAAAAATGGGCTATAAGTAACATAAATAAGTAAATAAATACAGATTTTAGGCAAAAGTCTTGAGAAGTGCTGTTCAAGAGGATGCCAAGCCTGTGCTTTGCTAGTGAGCTATTGGCCCTTCCTATCACAGGCTTTGCAAAAGGATGATTACTTCAGTAGTTCCAGTTAAATGCATTAAGGTTGTCAGCTGTGCAGTCCAATCCTGTTCAGTCAGAAACAAATCCCACTGTGTTTTTTAGTACACTGTTTTAGTTTTGGACAGGTAAACCACTTTTTAATATAAAGCTTTACACCAGAAACACCAGGAACTCAGTCCAGATCTGTACTGTGATATGATGATGATACAATAAAACCCCAGAAAAGTAATTTACACTGGCATATAATGGGGAAAAAGGAGCTGCGGTAGCTCAAGTGGTTAAGACGCTGAACTGCAGGCTGTGGAAGGTCAGTAGTTCAGCAGTTCAAGACCCGTGAGTGCCACATGACGGGGTGAGCTCCCGTCTCTAGTTCCAGCTCCTGCCAACCTAGCAGTTCGAAAGCAAGAAATTGCAAGTAGATAAATAGGTACCACTTCAGTGGGAAGGTAACAGCGTTCTGTGTGCCTTGGTGTTTAGTCATGCCGGCCACATGACCACGGAAATGTCTTCGGACAGCGCTGGCTCTTCGGCTTTGAAACGGAGATGAGCACCGCAACCCTAGAGTCGGATTCGACTGGCTTTCGAGCAAGGGAACCTTTACCTTTACCTATAATGGGGAAAGCCCAAGAAGAGAATTAATTTTCTCCCCCACCACCACACACACACGGCAGGAGATTGCTTCTGCCTGTTCACTTCATACCTCTGTCAGATTCCTGGTCCCTTCCCTGCAATTGGTTTCTTTTCCTCTCCCAACCGCTACCCCATTCAAGCTAGCAATCCTACAGAAGGGCTCTTATTTCATCTCCAGCTGGGGATGCCAGCTTCCAGGTGGGATCTGGAGATCTTGTGGAATTACAGCTCATCTCTGGACTACAAAGATCAGTTCCCCAGGAGAAAATAAATGTTTTGGAGGGTGGACTCTACGGCACTGTACCCCATTGAGGTCCCTGCCCTCCCCGGCTCCATCCCCAAATCTCCAGGAGTTTCCCAACCTGGATCTGGAGAGGGGTGGCTGTCGGCTGCACACCTTCCTTGAACTCCAGGCAGCAAATTCGCCACTTGGAGTTCAGGCGTGTGCAGCCCCCCCAACCCTCCCCCCCAGCATTTAAAGGGAACCCTTTAAATGCTGTTTTTCAAGCAGGGGCTGCCCACTTCAGGGAAGACATGTTGCTGCCCCTCTCCCTCCCCTACTGCCCCACAACATTTCCCCAAGTCCCACCAACCCAAAATTTCTGGCTACGGGGATGACCTGAGGTGAGGGCCTTCTCTGCCCTGGTCCCCACCTGGGGGAACATGCTCCCCTGTGGGATCTTACTCAGTTCCGCAGGGCCTGTAAGATGGAGCTTTTGGTTGAGACAGCGGGTGTCCACATATGGCCTCCCCAGGGTCACTGTCTCCTACCTGCTGGCCATCCATCTATCGACAACCGGCCATATCCATCTGTATTAGTGGGTCAGAACTTTCACCAGTAGCTATAACTATTGATTTTAAATGTTTATACTGTGCTTTTAAACTTCATTGTATTTTTTTTTTTGGTAAATACAGTTTATTATTGGATATATCACATGTTCATACAATTTAAACCTACCTACATATCCATTTTTCTTATTTCCCTTCTCCCCCCCCAAACAAGGCTTCCTGCACTGCTCCAACCCCATTAATGTCTCTCTTATTCTGTTACAATTACTTCTAAACTTCTTTTCTCTTACAATCGGTAACAATTCAAAAGTCTAATTCTCTTTCATTTTCTTCTTAATAACTATCAAAGCAAATCAAACCACGTTTAATGTCCCAATTTTTCAACAAGTATTTTTGAAAGTCTTTCCAGTCTTCAAAGAAAGTTTCATCTTCTTCGTTGTTTAACTTTCTTGTTAATTTGTCCATTTCTGCCAAAAACAACGTCTTTTTAATCCATTCCCATGTTTCAGGTACTTTATCTTGTTTCCAACATTGAGCAAAAATCAGTCTAGCTGCTGTAATCAAGTACCATAGTAATGTTCTCTTGGCTACATTTATTTCTTCCATTTTAAGACCTAACAATAACATCTGTGGGTCTTTCTTAAAAGTACATTTCAAAATTTTTTGTATCTCATTGTGGATCTCAGTCCAATACTTTACTGCTTTATCACATGTCCACCACATATGGTAAAAAGACCCTTCATGTTTCTTGCATTTCCAACATTTGTTAGACATACTTTCATTTATAATAGCAATTTTTTTAGGCGTCATATACCATCTGTACATCATTTTATAACAATTCTCTTTAACATTTACACAAGTTGAAATTTTCATTGACTTTTTCCACAAATATTCCCAGGATGTCATTAATATCTCATTATTAACATTTACAGCCCATTTTATCATTTGCTCTTTTACAGTTTCATCCTCAGTGTACCATTTCAATAAAACCTTGTACAGTTTAGAAATCATTTTTTTACCTTTCTCAAGCCATACAGTTTCAATTTCAATGTTCTTTTCTCTAAAACCATGTTCTCTTTTATCGGTCTTAAATAAATCATAAATCTGTCTGTATTTCAACCAATCATATTCAAATTCGACATCAAATCTATCTTGTAACACAAAGTTTTTCCCTTCTAATTTTAAAAGACTTTTATAAGGTAGCCAATCTAACCCTTGATTTCTTGAATATGGATTAATCACTTCTGCTGGTACTATCCAAAGTGGTCTTTCTTCTGAGAAGAATTTTCTATATCTCATCCATGTCTCGAACAGTGATTGTCTTACAAAGTGGTGTTTAAAAAATTTGTCCATTTTTACTTTTCCATACCATAAATATGCATGCCATCCAAATTTGTTATCATGCCCTTCTAAAGCCAATAACTTCTTATTCTCAAGATTAATCCACTGTTCCAACCATGTTAAACAGACGGCATCATAATACAGTCTTAAATTTGGTAGTTGAAGGCCTCCTCTCTCTCTTGCGTCGCATAAAATTTTCATTTTGATCCTTGGCTTTCTTCCTGCCCATACGAATTTGGATAATTCTTTCTGCCACAAATCCAATACTTTCCTTTGTTTTAGTATTGGAATGGTCTGAAATAAAAACATCAAACGCGGTAAGATATTCATTTTTACAGTTGCGATTCTTCCCATCAATGATAAATTCAAAGTGTCCCATTTCTTCATGTCTTGCTGAATCCTGTGCCACACCTTTTCATTATTGTTTTTAAACAGGTCAATATTTTTCATGGTTAATTCAATTCCTAGATATTTAGTCTTTGTAACTACTTCACATTGGATTTTCTCTTGAAGTTCTATTTGTCTTTGCTTCGTCATGTTTTTACACATCACCTTAGTTTTGTTTTTATTAACGTAAAAACCCACAACTGAGCCAAATTCTTCAATTTTCTCCATCAGATGTGGTATTTTCTCAATAGGATCCTGAATCATAAACATCACATCATCTGCAAATGCCCTGTATTTATATACGAATCCTTTCACTGAAAGTCCTTCAATACTATTATCTTTTCTTATTGCTGTCAATAATATTTCCAACATCCAAATAAACAGCAATGGGGACAACGGGCAGCCTTGACGTGTTCCCTTTTGAACTTGGAAAAAATCCGTCCTTTCTTTGTTTATATTCAAAGCCGCTTTTTGTTCTGAATATATTGCCACAATCATGTTTAAAAAGAACTGTCCAATGTCCATTTTTTCAATAACTTGCAGCATAATCTCCCAATTTAAGTTGTCAAAAGCTTTTTCCGCATCTAGGAAGAGGAATCCAACTTCTTTTTCTGGATGCTTGTCATAGTATTCAATTGTGTCTATCACCACTCTTAAATTGTCTCTAATTTGTCTATTTGGTAAAAAACCGGCTTGTTCTTCCGCTATAGTATCTTTCAGATATTTTTTCAATCTCTCCGAAATTATTTTTGCAAATAATTTGTAATCATTATTTAATAGCGATATTGGTCTATAATTCTTTACTTGAGTCAAATCCAAACCTTCTTTAGGTATCAATGAAATATTTGCTTCTTTCCATGAATCTGGGATCCGTTTAGTCTTTCTTATCTCATTCGACAGAAGTACTAAAATGGGAGTTAGCTCCTCTTTAAATTTCTTGTAGAACTTTGCTGTGAAGCCATCTGGTCCTGGAGCTTTACCCAACTTTGCATCTTCTATCGCCATTATCACTTCTTCTTTCGTCACTAAACCATTTAATGATTCCTTAATTTGTTTTCCCAGCTCTGGAACTTCAATAGTCTCCAAGTATTTCTTAATTCTCTGTTGATCAATTCCTTTCTTTTTAAATAATTTGGCGTAATATTTGAAGAAAGCTCTTTTTATACCATTCAAATTCATAACATCCTTTCCATCTTCAATAATTTTAGATATAAAATTCCTTTCTTTTCTATTTTTCAATTGCCACGCTAAAAACTTTCCTGGTTTGTTTGCACCCTCAAATGCTTTTTGCTGTAATTTCTTCAGATTCCAATATAATTCTCTGTTTAATAAAACATTCAGCTGATCTTGCAGAAAGTGGATCTCTTTAATAATCTTTTTCTTCCCTGGTCTTTTCTTTAATTCCTTTTCTTTTTGTCGAATTTTTTCATAAAGGTCTTTCTGTTGTTGCATCTTTTGCTTTTTGTCCTTGGAGTTCAGAGAGATAAGCATACCTCTCATTACCGCTTTGTACGCATCCCATACAACTTGTATATCCGTACCTTTATTTAAATTCAATTCAAAAAAACTTTTCGTTTCTTTTTTAAAGTTTCATTGATTAGTTTTTGATCCAGTAAGTCCTCATTAATTCTCCAATATAGTTGTTTAGTTTTTTCTTTAGATATCCAGAGTAAGGGATTATGATCAGAATTAGTTTTCGGTAAAATTTGTATTTTATAAGTTTTTTGCGCCATCTCCTCTGACATCCAAATCATGTCAATTCGGGAAAAGGAGTTATGTCTATTAGAATAAAACGTATAATCCTTAGTCTTGGGATTCCACTTCCTCCAAACGTCTTCCAGTTTCTCTTGCTTCATCAATTGAAAGAAATTTTTTGGTAGCTTTCCAATTGTCTCTCCACTTGCTTTGGATTTTCTGTCCAATATGTTATTCACTGTACCATTAAAGTCTCCAGCAAGGACTATTTGATCATAATTTAGACAATCCAACTCTTTAGTCAAGTCATTGAAGAAAGTCTCTTTTGCACCATTGGGTGCATATATATTTACGAGCAATGTCTTTTTTCTATTCATCAATATTTCCACGCCAACATATCTTCCTTCTTTATCTGAGAAGATTTTTTTAGGATCCAATTCTTTTGAAACATAAATCACTGTTCCTTTTTTCTTATTAGTTGCTGAGGAATGAAATTCTTCTCCCAATTTTTTATTAATCAAGTATTTATTATCTTGTTTTCTGATATGTGTTTCTTGTAAACAAATTATGTTACATTTTTGTTTCTCCAGCCAATGATTCACTAATCTTCTTTTACTTGGTGAATTTAGTCCATTTACGTTCCAAGATAAAAATTTGTAATCCATAATTGTGTTGAATTAAATATCTTTAAAATCATCAAAATTGTTCTCTTTAAATCTGTATAAGTCTCCTTCAGATTTAAGAGTAGATCTCACCGAATTGTACACAAATGAAAGTCCATATGGAATCTCCCATCTGAACCTGATATTCATTTCTTTTAGTCTGTCTGTCAATGTCTTGAATTTCTTTCTGTCTTGTAAGATCGATCTCGGAATTTCTCTCAAAATTATTATTTTTTTTCCATTAATTTCCAACGGTTGTGTGAATTGTTTCTTGAAAACATCTTCCTTCATTTTTGTTGTCACAAATTGAACAATCACATCTCTGGGTAATTGCTTTCTCTTGGCATAAGCTGAGTTTACTCTGTAAATCAAGTCAAAGTCTGAATCCAAATCTCCAACATCTTCCCCTACATAAGTTGTCAATGTATTGATTACTAGAGCCCGTAGATCCTGATCTTCCTCCTCTTCTATCCCTCTCAATCTCAGATGATTCTGAGTAGCTCTATATTCCATCATGGACTCCAGTCTTGTATTTTCTAACAGGGTTTTTTAACCTTCTGTTCCATTTCTTCAGATTTTGTCACCAGGCTTTTGACCTCTTTCTTAACTTCTTCTGTATCTTTTTTAATCCCTGACACTTCTGTTAGTACCAGTTCTTTCAGTTCCTCCATATTTTTTTTCTGTACTTGGACTTGCACTTGTTCTATTTGCTCCAGTTGTATTTGCAGTTGTTGTTGCAATTGTTGTTGCAGCTGTGATTCTATTTGTTTTCCAAGATTCTGCACCACTTCGGTCATCCGTTTTTCCATCGCTTCCATAGCCGCTTGCCACTCTTTTTTTTCCTTTGCAGTCATTCTTGGACTAGGTGATGAAGCAGCTCTAGGTCTTGACCTCAAATCTGTCTTGAAAGCGACGTCAGTGCTAATCAATCTTTATATTAGCAATCTTCAAGCCGAATCGCCACCTTTATAACTTGTATCAGTGCTTTTTCGGCTTAAAAATAACTTTTTAAAATTTAGTCCTCCTCAAAATGTCGGGCGCAATTTCTCTATGATTTTCTGGCTAGAGTAGGCTCCTTCGAGACTTCCTGTTTATCTGTCCGTCTCTGTAATCCAACTTCCGGTAAAGGTGGTGTCACACATTCAAACGTCCGTCTATTTCCGGCACAGCAACCTCTAAAACGTCCACTCTAGCCTACTTCCTGTATCATAGAGTCACAGTTAGTTTCGTTTCTGCTACATAAAGTTTAGACTTGACTGACCACAGGAATGCAAAACAAAGTCACTTTTCAGCCGTTTTCTCTAAAGGAAAGCTTTCGTTTTACTTTTAAATCAAGCGGAATAGTTCATTAAAGGTTTCTACGCTTATCCGTACGATTCAATTTCGCGTTCTTCTTTAAACCGGTAAGCGCTTATTCGTTTGTTACCTTGCTTGTAATCTCGGGGTTTCGCGGTGCTTCTTCTGTAATCGATGTTGAACTTGATGTTAAAGAGATCGGTAGATGGTGAATTTATGCTGAATTCTCAGCCCAGCTGGTATCTGTAGTGCTGATTTGCAACTGCCCTCTTCACGGAAGGAGATCAAAGTGTAAACAAGCTTCCTCCGAAGCTTATCCACACCGATCTCAACTCCCCCTCAGGCTTGGCTGCTTGCTTGCCACCCCCCCGCCTGGGGAGTGCTGCGCTGGGCCAGATGAAGCCCAGACTGTCGTCAGATACCGCAGTACACTCTGCACAACTCGCAAAGTGTGTCAATTCGCCATTTTACTCCGACCGGAAGCCCAACTTCATTGTATTTTTGAAAGATGATGTGGCCTGCCCTGAGCCCACTTTCGAGATGGGCGGGATACAAATACGAAAAATAAATAGACAGAATAACACCACGAGCTTGCCCTGAAGCAAGAAAGTCTTCTCTCATCCTGGGAGCAATGGTGACTCCTGGGGCAAGAGCAAGCTGACTGGCTTGCATGGGGAGTGATATTCTTGGCAGTGATAGAGGCTGGACCAGAATAAGCTGCTCAGCTCATGCAGAAGAGGAAAGGGCTAAGGCAGGTAGCAGTTTATGTAGTCATTCAGCTAAGATGCTCTTGCCATGGCTGCTGCTCAGAGAACTTTTTAAAAGATCTACGGGGAAACCCTGATGAGGAAGATCCCATCTACTTTCTAAGAACTCTTGAGTGGATGTCAAGAAAGGTGCATCCATGGGCAGTGTTCCCTCTAAGTTGAGTTAGTGTGAGCTAGCTCACAGTATTTGAGCCTCTGGGTCATACATTTTTGTCTTGGCTCAGGAAGGATGGCTCCAGAGCAAACTGATTTATGCAGTAGCCAAATCATCTGCTCACAACTTTAATGCCAGTAGTTCATAAAGTAGAATTTTTGCTCACAGAACTCCACAGCTTAGAGGAAACATTGTCCATGGGTATCATGTTAGGGAAGCTGGCACAATTGCCAGAGAATTGCCACAGTTAGATTCCTAGGGTTTCTCCCTAGATGGGGGAGTTAAAAGTTGAGGGAAGTATCTCATCCCCCACCCCATCCTGCCAATAACACAACCATCTTAGATCACTTACAGTGCAACCCTAAGAACACTTTTCAAGGAGTGAGCCCCATTGAAAAGACCCATGAAGTTGACTTCAAAAGAAAGCCTGCCATCATTTGTAACATCTGTATTCCTACAGGCTCAAGGGGTTAGATATATGTAGACTAGGACCACACAACATATGCTTGGTTGAATTACTTATAAGATTGTATGTGCTCCATGGATTTTCCCTGGAAGGGAGACTGGCTTTTTAAAAAACAATCTATGTGATCCAGACTGTATTCCCGAAGTTTAGAAAGCCGGTGGCCTACATCAGTTCAAAAACAGGTGTGAAAAGACAAAGGAGAGGGAACAAAAGAAATGAGAGAGAAATATTCACCTTTTCTCACCATATTTCATTCTTTTGGCTTTCATTAGTTGCTGTCGTCGGCTGACAACACTACAGTCCTCCCACACAATCCTCCCCAACACCAATTATTCAGTACAGGATTAACACATTTCCAATTAAAATATTAAAACGGGTCTATGGCCCTCATTTGCAAATGGGCTGTGACTTTCGAAATCACAGCTGCACATACATATTCATAGCATTCAATAAATAATTGCCCTGTTTAAAAATTACATTTCGAGCTCCACAGTGACAATGCCCTGCTTCCACTAGTTTCTCTAGGCATAATATCAAAGGAATAAAGGTGACCGGCAGTTCAGGAAGATACTACAGAAGCTGGTAACTATATGGAAATGAATCTATTTTCCCCAAGGCTGGTGGAAAGCCTTCAGTTCTACTTCCCTAAATTTCTATAGAGGTTTTGTATTCATGGGGCTTGTGTGCATTTTGTAGGAATACTGCCCTATTGTTTCTCCGAGTGCTAAGCTAATTGGCTTGACAATGATCTTTAAGTGTTGCAAAGTACCTCACTATTCTTTTAAACTGTTCTATTAGGCTCCATTAAGCTTAAAATAACAGAGATGGTATTGTGGGATAATTGTGGATGTCATTGAAAAAAATAGGGATCCGCTGAGGCTGACAATGACTTCAAGTGCTTTCATAAATCAGCTCTTAACTGCTGCTAATCTGCATCATGTTGATGCAATCCAGATCTGCCAAGGATAAACATATGCCTTCCACATCTGTTGCAGGCAGATACATTCCTTGAAAAGGGGTCACCCAGTTTTCCTTGGTTGTATAGGGAAATTGCCATTCTGTCCAAATGCATGTTCATTTTCTGGGGTGATGTGTCTAAACAATCTCCCTGCCAGTATAAATTAAGAAAAGGAACACTTGCTGTTGAGTCAGAGATTTAATTAGAAAGTAAAAACATATTTTTTAACTGTTTTGCATAATCAGGATGGTGCCAAAATATACTGCAGAATCCCTGATAATCTCTACCATGCAGTTCAGATGATAGGGTTAGGACAGAGGTCCTCAACCTTTTTGAGCTTTATAATTCCAGCAGAGCATGGCAAGCAAAGCCACAAAATGGCTGGCGCCTGAGGCAGAGAGCGCCACAAAATAAAATGGCTGCCATAGGAGGTGGAGACCCACAAAATGGCTGTTTATCTTCAATCACGCAATAAAGATTCTTGTGCTGGAGTGGCAACTGCTACCAAAGCAACATTTTAAAAAATCTGCAAAGCCAATCAAATCCCCAGTGCCAAACGGAAGCCTTGCTGGCCCAACCCACTTTCTAAAAAAACTTGGTGTGCACCAGGAAAAGTGTCAGTGGGTGCCACGGGGCTCATGAGCACCATGCTGGGGACCCCTGGGTTAGGCAATATATTCAGCCTGAGTTCAGAAAAGGATGCAATGCCTATCTGTGCAGATGCTAGTGTGCTGCCAATCAAAGTGGAGTAGGGAGAGATCAGGGTTCTACTATCAGGCATAGTAGCAAGCCAACTCCCAATGCACTGTTAACATCTCAGAACCAGCTAGTGGATGCACAGGGCCAGCAGACTGACTACCTACCTACCTACCTACCTATTGCATTTATATCCTGCCCTATCTGATGATGGTCTCTGGGTGGTTCACAACAGAGATAAAACAATAAATATATGATTAAAATTAAATAAAACAAGATGGTAGCAAAAATAACATCAGTCCAGAGCAGCCCAATATGCTTCCTGTTATGTGGTAGCAGGATAGTGGGCAGGGGAGGCCAAGATGGTAAAAAACACCCACCATGTCAACCAAAGGCCTGGTGGAACAGCTCCACTTTACAGGCCCTGCAGAACTGTAGCAAGTCCCACAGGGCCCTGATCTCAATTGGGAGCATGTTCCACCAGGTGGGGGTTGAGGCTAACTGGATATTCTTCAGGCCAGGGACTACTAGTAGGAGTTATATCCGGGGCATATATGGGGAGAGATGGTCCCGAAGGTATGCTAGTTCCAGGACACATAGGGCTTTAAGGTCAACAGCATAACTTTGAAATGGATCTGGTACTCAACTGGTAGCCACTGCAATTGGCATAGCGTTGGCTGAATGCGCACCTGCACAGACAACACTATCAGCAAGCATGCCGTCACATTCTGCACAGCTGGAGTTTTCAGGTCAGGTTCAAGGACAGCCCAAAGTAGAGCAAGTTACAGTAATCCAGTCTGGAAGTAACCATTGCATGGATCACAGTAGCTAAATCCTGGGAGGAGAGATAGGGAACAAGTTGCTTGACCTGCTGCAAATGATAAAAGGCAGACCTGGCAACAGTAGCGACCTGGGCCTCCATTGAAAGTGAGGCATCCAGGATCACTCCAAGGTGCCTCGCTCTCAGCACTGGCATCAAAGGTGCCCCAACAAGTGTCATGAGCTGAATTCTTGATCCCAATTCCCCATGACTCAGATACAGGACCTCTATCTTCTTTGGATTTAATCTCAATCAGCTGTGCTGTAACCAACCAGCCATGGCTCCCAATGCCCTGTCCAAATTATCTGGGGCAGAATCCAGTTGGTCATCCATCAGCAGATAAAGCAGGGTGTCATCAGCACACTGGTGACAACCCAGCCCAAACCCTTGGACCAACTGGGCAAGGGGGCGCATGTAGGTGTTAAACAACATCTGAGAGAGAAGTACTCCCTGTGGCACTCCACATTCCAGCACGTATCATGGACACTCTTTCCCTGAGCACCACCCTCTGTCCCCAACAGAGTATAAGTGTTGTCCTATACCACTGTCCTCAGTGAAGCTGCTGGTGCCTCAGGAATTTTACTGCTTGGACCGAGAACTGGACCTGCATGCAAAACAAAAAGGTCTGGTATGCTGCTGTTCAGTGCACATGCCAGGAGTTGCCTACCTTTGTTTCACACCATGGAAGATCAACAAGTCCATAAACTTCCTCCTCCATATGTCAGGAAGGTGAGGCCCCCCCTTCCCGACTCCATCGGAGGAGCCCCCATGTTCTGACTCCAGGGAGCGGGCGAAGCCGTGCAGATGTTCCCCGGGGGCCCAGGAATCCTCTCCCACTGGCCCTCCTGAGGTGGGCCAGCAGGGAAAGGAAGAGGAAAGGGATGGCTCGCTGGCTGGGCTTCTCGTCAAGGTCCCGACCACTGGAGGGAGGGTTGGGGAGCACCTGAAACACGGCTACGGCAGGTGGAACCCAACCCCTTGGTTAGATTCCTTTAAAGTGTGGGTGGTGGGGTGCTCAGGTAGAAAGTCAGCAGTAATAAAAGGGAACCAAGTGGAAGCCAGGAAGGATTTTGTGGAGTCCTGGAAAGAGTAACAGAGAGGAGGGAGTCGTGGGGCAGCCATCCTTATCCACTTGAACCCATTCTCTAGGACCACCGTCAGATATAGAGTGCAGTAACTCTGCAAACTGTGTCTGAGGCAACCCCTGTTCATCGGTGCTGACTGTCATCCTGGCCGCACCCCATGGCTCACCCAGACCCCAGTTTCAACCAGGGGCTGACACTACAGTTGGAAACAAGTTTACTTTTAATTTGCTGTTTGCTACTGTGGCATCAAATGGGCAAACTGTATGGTTGGATCCCATGGAGGATTTTCTACAGATGGAAGGCTCAATGGGGTCTTTTGTAATGGGCTAAACAGCTTCCCCCCCGGATCCTTTCAGTTCATAGGAACAGTGCAAGTGGTAAGGTTGCCATTCTGCTGGTGGGGCCAGGGGATCTCCCAATTTCAGGGGCCCCAATCTGCCATGGCCCAGCTGGCCAGCAGGAGAAGCCCCATCCTGAGAAGCACCCTCTTGACACCATTGGTGCTGGCATGATGATGTCACCTGTGAGTGAGGTCATCATGTTTCCAACTTCAGGGGCAATGCTCTAGGTTTTGGGCAAAACTCTATGGTTTTGAGGCCTCTAAATCTTGAAACTTTTTTGGCTTCTCCTAGCATCCTTTTGATGTTTTATCCCACCAGAAGGCTCTACTTTTGTCTTGCCATTTTGTAGGTAGAATCCAGTGGCATTTTAGTCACAGTATTTGATATAGGCATAGTGGTTTTATACTATACTTTGCAATTGGCTTTTCAGTATGGGTTGGCATCACATATTTAGAATCATTCTGCAAATTACTGTACAGATTTTTATTTCCACCTCAAAGGTGCAGCACTTGTTCTGGAAGAGGCAACAAAACCTGTACAACATGTCAAGGGGAGAAGAAGTTGCTACATTTCATCCAGCTCATAATCACTTGGTATGTCGTCTTGTTGCTGTTTATATTGTTTGAGTACTCAAGACTCAAAAATACCAACAGTGTAGTCTTAAACAGAATTTGAACTGAGATTGCACTACAAATCTCTCTGTGTTGAATATTGAAGTATATTTTTAAAAAACAATTTTATTATTTTTGAACAAATGTAAATGAGAGAATTCATGCTTATATAACCATTAAAATACATCATACATATATGAATAATTAACTATCTATCTACCATTTAGCCTACTATAATTCTTGCATCTCAGTGATTTAATCATATACCTCTACTACTATATAAGCATTGTTAAAACATTTTCCAAAATACCTAAACTAATATACAGTTCTCTTATCATTTCTGATCTTATAATTTATTGCACATCATAGCCATAAGATTTTAAAGTTAGTTTCCCCTTGAATTCATTCAATACGCATCATAGCTTTTCCATATAATTCCCTACTCAATCTTAATCTATTAAGGAGATATAGAAAGCCCCTTTCACTTTTCATTCATATAATCTGCTGTGCATTTTCAGTATTATCATACATCCAAAGGGTCCCCTACAGAGCATTTTTAATTTGTAGATCCCTTATACAAATCTAATTGCCATTAACAATTTATAAGCATACCAAAAATAAACTTAAATGTTACTTGACCCATCTTAACATATACAGAGCCTTAGCCAGTCTTAGCCAAAAACACAAACAGAAAAATTCCTAGACCCATTCTTATTTATAAAGTTTAATTCTCTTTTTCTCTTTCTGATTCCTTCTCTTCAATACAATCTTAATTCTATGTCTTTTGTTCTTATAAGTGAAGAGGTTTTCACTTGAGTCTTGCCATCTGTGTTCCATTCTTGACGTGGTTTTGAATTCCATCGATTTCATTTCTTTTTGTTCCTTAACAGCTCTGCTATGCTTTCCTGAATCAGTCATGTCTCTCTTTTTTGGTAAAAACACCCTTCTGCGTGGTTCACCCACTTGCTTGAAGTCTTGATCCTTGTCTTGAAAGATTGGATTCTGGGATTTTTCCATCTTGTCTATGATTGGTATTGATGCAAATGACTTTAACTGAGGATATATTTTACTAAATGGAGTTCAGACTGACTTGTGTTGAGGGATTCTTGTGTATGAATATGTTATTCAGATTGTATCACGCGAGGAACTAAGAAAGGTTTGAACAGCAATCTTTGTATCCTTTTTGCCCCTGAGATATGTTAAACACCAGTCAGGTGATTATCAGTTTTTGTAATGGCATCTAAACAACATATCTTTTTGCAATTTCAATGGGAAACTTAATAGTTAGGGTATTATTACAAAATAAAAAGTTCAGTTTTAAATGTCTCTCTTCCTTTCTTTCCCAGGACAGTCTGTACTCCTTTTAGTAAAATATATCCTCAGTTAAAGTCATTTGCACTTCTGTTTGAATCCAAAAGAAACCGAAAGGGAAAATAACAAATTATATCATCTGGAAGTAGCACAGTTCAAGAGTCTAAGATTATTCAAACTGTATCATGCGAAGAACTAAGAAAGGTTTGAACAGCAGTCTTTGTATCCTTTTTGCCCCTGAGATAAAACTTTAGTGGTGCACTTCTAGAGCTTTGTAGAGAAAGGACGGGGGAGATTCCACCTCTCCTTCCTTGTCTTTTTAAAGATTTAAAGGGGGTTTAGTCAAAAAGTCAATGGATTCTTCAGTGTTGTTTTTTACAAATGCTCATAGTTTTCTTCATCAGTGTTATGGATGAGGCTCATAATTTCTCTCTTGTGGGGGTGTTCACAGTTTATGCAGTCATGGCTGCCATGACTGTGCTATTTCACTGCTTGCTTCTGGGATGATCCTGGGCTTCCACCCGCTTGCTGCCACTCACGGGGCCCCCAAATCAAGTCCCTTGCCCCAGACCTCCCTCCAGGATCCCCCAAAACTCCCCTAAAGGGAACAAAATACCAGAGATCTCCTGGAGAGAAGCCCAAAGTCAGCTGTGCCACTGTGCCACAGCCCCGCATCTGCCCCTGAATATTCAAGTATATTCAGATTCATTTAATGAACACACACACAAGTATTGATCCTATGACCTTTCCATTTGCACAAGAGGGAGATGAGTGATTTCACTTCCTTTCCTATCCTTACTTCAGATTTCTGTGCCAGGTGGTGTATTGTCCACAAGACTCATCTGATTTCTAGAATAGGTTTTATGGAGATTATGGGAGGCTATTGAGGGAATGGCAAGGCAGGGAAAGAGCCACCTCCCCTTGTGGAAAGCTAGTAGGATTCAATATGTAAACCTAGCCTGAAGAATGAGTGGCATATCCATATGGATCAAAATTCCACTGGTTGATGAGGCTCCTTCTGAAATATTTGCAGCTGTTTTTCTTGGGATGATCACAACCTCATCTCTTTCTCTCTCTCACACACACATACACACACACACATTTTGTATCCTGCTTTTCTCCCTGATTAGGACCCTAACAAGCTTTTTTCACATAGTTGTTCTTTCCTTTACCTTATCCTCTCAACAACAACAACAACCTTGTGAGGTAAGTTAGGGAGAGAGACTGTGACAGACCCAGCATCACCCAGCAAGTTTTCATGTAGACTCTTTCTGGATGACCATGACCCCAACCCAGTATCCTCAGCCTAACTTGCCTCATAAGGTAGCCTCTCAGTCATACATTGTCAAATGGTCTGTCTCAGTGGTCCAAACCTTTCTTTATTTGCAGGAAGAACAATGTATACGAATTCATTTCTGATGATCAGTTTAACTTCCCAAGAGAACTGCTCAGTACAGCCATGGGAGATAACATATTTAAAGAGGAAAACACTCTGGTAAGCAATGATGGATATCCTTAAGGCATGCCTCATGATACAAGGTATCTCTGATTCTTGGCTACTTCCCTTTAACACTTGCAAGATCATTTTGTGAAAGTGATTTGAAGCCCCTCCCCTGCACTCACCAGCTCCTCTGAGATGGCCAGCAGGCTTACATAACACCCCCCCACACACATATCAGTTCTCTCAAAGCATCAGTTGTCTCAAGGCTTGAGCCCCTATCAAGGGGGTGGGAATAAATCCAGGCAGCTGGAAGTAATGGAGGCACTTGCAGATTGGGCTGTGCTCAACACCTGACCTGACAAGGGGGTGAGGCACAGTTAATGACTCTAGCCCACTTTATTGTGGGCTGTTTCTCCAGCTCTTTGAGACATACACCCCTGGCCAGACATACACCCCCTGGAGACATTGGAGGGACAGGCCCAATGGGAGGACCATACCAGAGGGCCAGTCCTGCCCACTGCCAGTGCCTCATGGAGCTCCACCCCTTCCTTAGGGTATTGAAAGATCCTGGGGCTGGCCCACCCCATGCTTAAAAAGATGGGCCCAGGGTGAGCTGGGGGGGATGCACTAGAATGCTCCCCCTTGACTGGGGAAGAAGAACTAGGCATGAGAGAGAGCATCTGAGGCATGCACAAAGCACAACCTAGAAAGATGCTAGAGAGTACAGCTGCCCCAGACTCCAGTCCCCAGGCATCAGAATCATATAGTCAAGTCAGCTGGAAGCACTCGATCACTGTTATTCATGTATTACATTGTGTGGCTTCCTCTTTCTATATTTTTAATGGGACCCGACTCAGAAAGTCCATTACATTTTCAACTTCCTACACAGACTAGAGCCAGAGAGACTGCACACATTCAGTCAGCAGGCAATAAACGATCTGTTTGCTTTTGCAGCTGATAGTGGGCTACAAATAGTTCTCAATGCTGCAACATATTTACAATTAATCGGTGTTCATGTTCATGTAATATATATTGCTTGGCCTGATGGCATCTTGTTAACAGTCCAATAATGTCATGTTTCATTTTAATGTATGGTTCTCTTGCTAGCAGTGGATAATCTGAAAACATTACAATAGGTACACCAGTTTCAGACAATGACATTGTGAAATTGTTTGCTCATCTATGCATGTCTTTGAGCGGTGGTTGAGGATCAGGGATTTTTCATGATAGCATTGTGTCTGGAGATAGCTCTGGATTGAGTACTGCCTCCCCTGCTCGCATTGTCAAAGCCTTACCTGGCTGTGTCCCTCCTGTTGCCCCCCCAGGGGGGGAAAGGTCAAAACAGCCAAGAGCTGCCTCATCCAACAAGGCCATCAGCAAGGCTGGGACTGGTGGAGCAGGCCCAGTCCAGCAGGGGTGAGGATGATGCCCGTGGGACAGGCTCTAGAGCAGGACAGTCCAGACAGAAGGCCAAGCTTGCTGGAAGCAACAGAAAGATGGGCTTGCTGTAAGGGAGGAAGAGCCCAGAGACAGAGACGTTTTCTACAGTGTCAAGTTTCCCCATACCTGCACTTATATTCCTTTGCTGCCTTCCCTTGTTTCCACAGATGTTTTCACAGTCCCAGGTGCAAAAATGCAGTTTGTTCCCTGTTGCTCCAAAGCATCAGACTGCCCTGTTTCTGGGAATTCCCATGCTGCGCCACAAGAGGGGGCAAACTGCATTTTTGCTCATAGGAGGGAGAAATTATCTGCGGAAATGAAGGAAAACCACGGATTAATAGAAGAGCAGGCAGGGGAAAAACTGTGGAAAACTTCCCAATAGCTCTTTGGCTATCCTGCGAGGTTACAAAGAGGAGGTAAGAGCCACAGAAGATGAGGGCAAAGACCAGGTGTAGGCAAGGGGGAGAGGTAATGAAAGTCACTGGCCTCTTAGGCCAGGGATTAGCCAATATATATGATTTTATATGGTTTTATATGTATATTTCTCTTTTATAGTAATCCTCTTTAAGGTATTTTTATGCCAATATAAGCTAACTGAACTGAACTGAACTGATTAGCCAAGGCTCCAGCTGCGCAGAACCCAGCCTGGGATTGGATGCCAGTGTGGGAGGAGTGGCTACAGCAGAGATTAAAAGATGATAGCTGGGGAAGGCTGTGATCACACACATTAAAAAGTCCACTTTCAATGTACTTTCCGACCGGATTTTGCTGTGTGACCTGGCAAATCCCAGTTGGAAAGTGCATTGAAAATGGATTGAAAGTGGATTATTTAGTGTGTGTGATCGCAGCTGAAGAGAAGCAGGCTTAGCTCAAGGCTGCAAGAGCTACTGCCTGGGGAAGAGAGGAGCAAGGTGAAGCAAGCAACCCCCTGTGCTTCCAGTTCTGAGCCCTAGGGAGGATACAAGGCTCATAGCAAGATGGTGGATAGGTGACTGGGAAAGACTGTGAAGGAGTGCCATGCACTAACAATTTCAGAATCACACAGAATAACAAGATAGATGCACCAGGTCCAGCAGTTTCAAGTCCACCATACTCACACAATCTATATTCATGTTGTGTAAATGATAAGAAAGTGGAACAAGCTAACTTTGACACTTCAGCTCCTATTATACTGCCCTTGCTGTTAAGCAAGTCACCTACCATTGATAAAAGAGACGGAAGAGCTTGGAATAGTAAATGGAATACTGCTGTTATTACCACTGGATTTTATCTGGCTGCACAATGCCTTGGTAGATTAAGGAGAATAGCCACTACTTTAACAAATAATCTCAAGTGTTACGCATTCCAGGAGTGGTCTGGCCAGAGAGGGAAGACACAGAGAGAAAACCAGATCCAGGGCAGTAAGAATGAATGCATGAAAGTGAACTGATTTACTCTGAAGCTGCTTGTTTAATTTCAGGTGTATCCCCTTGCTGACTTTCCTTATCCTGATATGGCTCTGGCATCACAAAGAGCTATTGCAGAGCATAAGGCAGCTTTCACAAGCACATCTAACATTCTGCAGCAGGTATGTCAAAGGGGTACATGTATAGATGAGGGTTGTAATATTTCACCCCATTAAATTCTAGGAATATCAGAATAAAAAAAATAGAGAAATTACTGTACATTCCCAAACAGAGATACCCGCTTTTAAATCCACTGCAGTCAATAGGACTAGAATGGTGCACCTAATCACTTTAAAAAAACAAACAGATTAATCATCTGTTTTTAGCAGCTAGATTTAAAAACTAAGAGTCGCGAAGAGTCGGACTTGTCTGTGCAGCTGAACAATATATATCACCAATCTATCTAATTCTCAGAGTGGCCCCATCTGCAGATACTTAAAGCCAGAGATTGGAGGCATGGACAGACAACACAGTTCTTTCTACAAGCCTGAGAAAAACTCCAGGTTTGCAGAAAGATCTCAATTTTTTAAAAAAATTAATAACAACAACAACCTAGGAGATTAAAACCATGCAACTGGCTGGGCCCTGACACCACACAGCTGCTGGAATTGAGCAGAGTTTTCTCAGGGAGAGGCTGCTGTGGTAAGGGAAAACTGAATATGGGTTCAGATAATGTTAGGTTGGCTGGTGGGTGGGAAAGAAAAAAGGAAGCAGCTAATGGGGAGAGGCTACCGGGGCTTCTGGGTAAGGGAAAGAGAAAATAGTGGGGGAGGAGAAAATGAGATGCCCTCCACAAGTCTTTTGAGAAACTGAAACTGAAGGACATGTGTTCTAAAATCAAATTTAATAAACAAAATGACCAGTCTTCATTATGAAGAATTTTTAAAATTTCTTTTTAAAGTAACCATACCAACATAAGAACATAAGAGAAGCCATGTTGGATCAGGACAGTGCCCCATCTAGTCCAACACTCTGAGTCACATAGTGGTCAAAAAACAGGTGCCATCAGGAGGTCCACCAGAGGGGCCAGAACTTCAAAAGCCTTCCCACTGTTACCTCCCAAATACCAAGAATACAGTGCATCACTGCCCCAGACTGAAGCTGTGATCATACAAGCAGTTTGGCCTGATGCAGCCAGCCCTCCCCTCCAGATCAAGTGGGCACAGTCACACAGCCACATCAGTCAGGCATTCTCCCAGTATACTCATCATGTCATAGGATGACTCCAAGCCTGGTTAAAAAGGCACCATGTCACAAGTGGTGTTTTTAGTTCTCCTCGCATTCATTGTGCATGGCCAGATATCTGAATATGGGGGACAGCGTGCAAAATGGATTTAGCAGTCTGAACCTGCAGATCCATTCATGCTGCTAGGGAGGGTTTTTTAAAATTATTACCTATATGTGTAATGAGCATGCATGCATTTTGAAAAATTTCCGGGCAGCATGTTCTATGGCTGAGGCACAGCAGTAATGTGGATGCTTGACCATAGGATGTCTACATGGGTAACCCACAGCAGAGTGTGCTGTCTGGATGATATGCCCTGCAACACTTTAAACCAGTACAATTAGCAGCAGCACCATATCATGCCAAGCTGCCAGTATGACCACAGTCATAGTGTTCCATCTATACCTTGTGGCTAATAGCCACAATGGTCCTCTGCTCCATATGTTTATGTAATTCCCTCTTGAAGCTGTCCATGCTTGTAGCTGTCACCATTTCCTGTGGCAGTGAATTCCACATGTTAATTACTCTTTGGGTGAAGAAGTACTTTTATCTGTTCTAAACCTACTGATCATTAAACAAATAAGAGAGTAAAAGGACAGTCTTGCTGAGGATACTTTGGCTTGAACTAAACAATTATTGAAAGGCACTTTCTGGACCAGAAATTATTATCAGCGAAATATCATTTGGCATATGATTGGATCTTAGGAGGCCTTGTTTACACTTTTATTCTATGCCTATTAATTTTGCTTTGGAACAATTCTTTTCTGGTCCATTTTCTATCCATGCTGTATCATTGTATTGCATTATGGTGCAAGCCAATTTGTTCCTCATTGTGTTTGACCTCTGAAGAGGGCCTAAACAGGCTGAGACACATCAGCTCAAGTCCATTGGCCCTTGTGTGTATGATTTTGGAATTTTTATGAGGTGTAATTGGGCCCCTGTATGTTTTTTAATTCTTTACAAATAAATACATGTATTTTTATATATATTATATAAAATTTTGATTGTTGGCTCTCTATTCTGTTTGACTTACCTTTTTGGGTGATAACAAACACTGAGAGTTAAACTTCCATTTGGGCACACTATTTCCACCCATAGCATTTGTGTAAGTGAATCTGCTTCTCTTACATTCTCAGTCTTACTGGACTGTATACCCTCTCTTATATACGAGCCATTTAATCTCTGACCTTTCCCTCCCTATCTTTCTGATATAATTTATTATCCAAGAGTCACCATATCCCACTGATTATCCTCATTCCACCAAGTTTCTGAAATAACCACAGGGTCTATGTTCTCCACTGACACTAAGCATTTGAGCTCCCTCATTTTATTTCAGGCACTTCTAGTATTTGTATATAAACATCTATAATTTCCCAGACAGTTAGTCCTGCAACTTTCCTCCTGTGGCCTCTAGACCTTGTCAAGCAGCCAATATTGTTTATTACCTTTTCAGTGGCCAGCCCTAATCCATTTCCCTGTTGAACAATAACAGCTGCCCCTTCATCTCTTTGAGATGAGCCATCCCAAACCGGAGACATTTCATCCCCTGTCAGCTTTCCCCCAAGATTTAGTTTAAAAACTGCTCTGCCACCTTTTTTATTTTAAGCACCAGCAGCCTGGTTCCTTCTCATAACAAATGGAGGCTGTCTCTTTTGTACAGATCCTACTTGTTCCAAAAAGCATCTCAGTGCCTAACAAACTTAAATCCTTCCTCCCTACACCATTGAGACCCCTAATTTGTGCCTGTCTAGCTGGCTTCTGAGAAGGCTACCTTGGAGGCCTGGCCTTGAGTCTCCTGCCTAGCAGCCTAAATTTTTCCTCCAGGACCACATAACTACATTTCCCCACATAATTGGTACCAACATGTACCTGTCAACCAGCCTATCTAGACCATGCATACTGTCCACTACCTTCGCACCAGGCAGGCAAGTCACCATGCAGTCAGTATGCGGGTTCGCCACCCATCTGCCTAAAGATAAAATCACCATCTACTAAGAGCCCCCCTCCCTCCATGCCCAGGGATGGTTCCTTAGTGCGAAAGGATACCTGTTCACCAACTGTACAAAAGGTGCCTTTTAAGGGAACATTCCCCCTTTCATCAGCATGGTGCCCTGTTTCCCCTTGACCCTCATGCTCCCTGGCAATGGTGGGGTTGCCATTTTTGGAGTTGGAGACATCTAACAAGTTCTTGAGAGTCTTATCCATGTGCCTGACTGACTGTCTTTGCTTCTCCAGGTCAGCCACCTTGGTCTCAGGGTATGAATTCATTCTCTGAGAACCAGGATCTCCTTGTACCGAGCACACACCCATGACTTCTGTCCAGTTGGCAGATAGTCATAGGCTGCGTTCAGACGGCCAGTCAATCGCGCCATGAGCCCTCCTAAAATTTTATCCCGATTTTTTTAATCCAGCCTAGTACGACCAGACGCCCCCCCATGAAATAGCCTCACCGCGCGTTGTTCCCACCGTGATTTGTCTACACGGCATCCACTGAGGATTTTTTTAAAAAAAGTTTTGTACATTCGCATAGGCAAGGCTGCGCCTCCTTGGAGAACTGAGGCGATCGCGGAGGGTTTTCAGCAAAGTCCCGGTCCTCCCCCTTGCCATTGCCATCATGATCAATGGAGGGACTATTTTGCAAGTTAGAACAGTCCTTCCCCTCCTCCATCTCCCATCGCGGTAACATCTTGTCCCTAAAAGAAATAAGCATGAATATTGCATTCCTCGTAGCGCTTATCGCTGAATGCGTTTCCTCGTTAAAGCGCACATGGGGTTTCAATTTTTAAAAATTGCGCCCCGTCGGCTCGGTCTGACGTCAGACCGAGCCGACGGGAGCATCGCGCGCTAATGGAGTGACCAGACGGAAGAAAGTCTGCAGTTGTTGCGCGGGTAAGCGAAAACCCTACATTGAAACTGCTACTTTTAAAATCAGGACTGGAGGCGCAGCAGAACGGGATGCCTATGGGACCGGAATATTTCCCAGATGTTTCTGTCTGGTCATGCATTTTTGATCCGCAAGGGAGTCGTTCCTATGGCAGATCAAAAGATCCGTCTGAACACACCCATACATGTTACATTCAGTGCAATACACTGGATACAATCCCCTTACCCTATCCTCGCACCTCTGTTAAACTTGCCTGTTTATTCCTTTATTCCAGATTCTTTGTCACTGGAGCTGAGACACTTCATCACTGGAGTGGGCCTGCTACCTTGCAGAGCTCCAAAACAAAATTAAAAGAGTTCCTCCTCAATTCACTAAGATGCAATTAATTTATTTTTGTTATTGTGTTCCCACTGACTGATCAACTGCAGTTTTAGTAGGTTAATCTGTCAGTGGGTAAATAAATTAAAGCTTAAAACTCTAAAATGAAATATGTATTTGAAAAAGTGTGCATGCACACGAAAGCTTATACCCAGTATGACACTTTGTTGGTCTTAAAGGTGCCGCTGGACTCAAACTTTCTTCTATTGCTTCAGACCAACATGGCTACTCTATAATTTATGTGCATATAAAACAATAAAAGCAGAAAAACCAAATGCAAATCCCTGCTTAGATATCACTTGTCTAAGTGTCTTTGGATGAGGGAAGGCAGTATGGTATAACCCAGACATGGAAGATAAGCAGAGGCAGTACTTGGAAGGGAGATCACCTAGGAAGATTCTGCAGAGGAAGGTCATGGCAAACCACCTCTGCCTCTAAGTTGCCTTGAAAGCCTTTTGCTGGGATTACCCTAAGTCAGCTGTGACTTGATAGCACTTTACACATAGGAGCATCTTTGGACAAATCATTACCCAAACACCTTGAACTGCTGTTATGAGTTTAAATTTATCTTATACCCACACTTAGACATCCTAATGTTCTATTTGTCCATTATGAGACAGCTTGTTCTTGTAGTCAGAAATTTCCCTTCCTCCCCCTCCTTCCTCCTCCAGGTTTCAACTATTTGAACACACATTCTGTGTGAATTAGATTTTGTTTCCACCCCACAACCTCCCCACAATCCATGGTTTAATTCCAGTTTCAGATCCCAGTTTGTGAGGAGGAAACATATTGGGCAGAAATAACACAAGAAATATCACAGTACAGAAGAAACAGATTCTGCCTTGGCTCAGACAGTGCTGTTTGTACATTTGCATCCCCAGCCTCTATCTGGGAGTGGGAGATGCAGCTTCCACACCCCATCCCAATAAAACATAGACACATAAAATTTGGAATAAATGTGGAATAAAATGGCCACAACTTTTATTGGTTACAGCTGTAAGTAGCATTGGCACAGCATAGGCCTACAGATCCAGCACTGACTGACCCTCCTGCCTGTTGATGCACCCCTGTTGCCCCCCAGCCAGCTGGCTGGATAGGTGGGAAGACCATGGAATGGCAGGTATCTGGGATTCCACAAGGGCAGCCATCACTAGGTGGTCTCCCCTGCCACCTGAGCATGAGGGTGGCCTGTGGGAAGCCCCTGAGCTAGGCAGTCCTCAACCACCCTCACCCCAAGATCCCTTACGGGGATCCCCATATTCTGTAAATGGCATGCAGGCTGATTTTCCCTTAATGGATCCAGTCCCATGCTGTTACCACCAAAAAGTTTTGACAAAATACATACTGTCTCTAGATAACATTCATCTCACCCTGTCCTAATCACCCATCACCCAAGTGAATTTCGAACTAGATCTACAGTACACTATAGCTAGCTGTAAAAATAAAGGGGAGGGATGGTGGGTCAAACTTGGTCCACGTGGCCAAAAGATGCGGGGCAGGCATTCTTGGTCCTTAAAAAAACCCAGAGGCCTGTCCCCTTGCTATCTCCCTCCAAGTCCCAATTTTGCCCAGACATTAGCCCATCAGGCAAGGCGAGGGCTGCAATTTCCCATCGGTCTGATCACCCACCCCCTCTTCAGCCTCTGCAACCCACCCTTCTTCTTACCTGGCTGCAATGGCTGGCTGCTGTCCCACTGACCCCCCCCCACAAGCCGTGCTGCAAATGGGGCTTCTGACCCCACTTCTGGCAAGACCATTTCTGACTCTTAGCTGGACTGAAGAATTATTACATGTGATACTGAGGTGACTGGGTTTTTTTGCTTGCAAGTGTGTGCATGTTCTATTAGAATTTGTTGACAGAACACTTAACCAATGCACATTTTTTAAAAAAATACTCCTAAAGCACACTATAGTCCCCAAATAAACAGGGAAGGCAATTATTTAATAAAGTTTTACTGAGCATGTTAAGCTCTTTGAAATGTTTTATACTTTCTAAATGGATTTCATTCTGAACTCTACAATCTTCAGAGCCATGTGTTCTGTTTGTTAAGTGTAGATTATATCAGGAGGACAAATTCTTTAAATCCCAGAACAGCTGTTTGAAGCTCACATGCATTGTTTACAGAGTCTGTATTCTCTTGATCACCATCTAATGATGGCTTCCTCTAGCATGCAAAGTTTAGGCATGTTCATTGAGTCACTGCTGGAGACGGGGCTTTGAACTAGGTGATTCTTTGGTCTCATCCAGAAAGGCAATTCTTTAATTACTGGATTGGACCCTATAACAATTTTCTGCTACGTGAAGAGCTTTGCTCTTGAGGGAAGGGGTCCTTTCCTGTGGAGCAAGTCTTCTTCCTTTGGAGTAAGATATCTATTTAATGGAAGAGGGTCTTAAGAGCCAAACCATATGTTAGTAGGATCTGGGCATCAGCATTCTGGCTTTTTCTTTGCTATATAATCTTATTTGCATTCTTTGTTTGTCCTTGGTTAAAAGTGAGTCTATGTCCCTATGGTTTGATAAAAACCTATTTTATGTTTTGATAAGAAGGAGTCAAGGCTTTCTTTTTAATGTGTAGGCAGTTCTGACGTGTAGTCTTATATGCCCTTTAGAATGCCAGCCCTTTGGGCTGTGACATACAGTTTCTCTATAAAGAAAGAAAAAAAATGTGAAATTATTGTGTAAATAATCATTCATGATCATCCTTGAAAAAACCACGTTCATTTAAACTAATCTGAGCCTAGTTTTTGACATACGATAGCAACACTACTTCATTTGAGCACCAGGTGGCAGAGTAGCAATGTATTTTCTGGAGAGATGGCTCACTTTTGTATCTCTTACAAAAACTTCATCACCAGTATCTGTGTTTATAGAAAGCAATTATGTACTTGTATGTTGACTAAACATTTGTTTTAAACATGTTTTCAACAGGCAGATATACATAATTTTTTTTGCTTGGTTGAGCTATAACCAACAGATCAAAAGATAATGCTCCTGACCATAATAATCCATAGCATATTTAGGTTGTTGGAAGCTTTACAAGCATAACTTCAGTACTCTTCATAACAGCTACGCAGTGTAGGTGTCAGGTAGCCCTGCCATGATGGATGGAGGGGAGGGGAGGATGGCAATGGGCGCCATAGTGGCGTGACAGGCGGGAGGTTGGAATCCAAGGGGTGTTGATTTATGACTAGGGTGTGAGAGTGGAATGTGCATCTGGTAACCCCTATCTCTCGCAGACTGAACATTCTGACCTTGAGGAGTCAAGCTGCGAGCTTTACTATCGCTTTCAAAGCTCCGGCTTTCCTGAGAATAATGGGGGCGTTGGGAACTTCATTAGCGTAGTAACTTTTGATTCCCAGTCGCATGTTATTCCTTGATTGGTAGAAGGGGGGGTCCCCATTCACCCCCTTCTCGGTATAACCACTTGCTTTCTGTAACCAAGTCATTCTGAACAATGTACCTGCTACAGTGACCTTTCTATTGCAGCTCTATAATAAATGCTATTCTTGCTTGAACCGCAAGGCATGGTGTTTTGCTGACTAGGTTAGGACTTCTGACAGTAGGTCACAAAGAACATGGGAGTTTAGACATGGATGTGTTTTCTCAACATCTGTAAGTAAATTATTGAAAGTCTTAAAACCAGAGCCATTTGGGACAAAAAGCATTATAATATACATAAAATGCATACACATGTGGGGAGCAGAATAACAGGAATGTGGTGGGCACTGCCTTCTTGCAGAGGGTTTAGCAGGGATCATTTGTCAGAGTATACTTGACATGAGAGTATTGACAATGATAGGCATAATTCAAGAGGACAAACTCTCAGTCCAGGAGCACCTTTAAGACCAATGAAGTTTTATTCAAGGTATAAATTTCATGTACACGCACACTTCTTTCGTGTGCACATGGAAGCACATATTTTGAATAAAACTTCAGCGATCTTAAAGGAGCCACTGGACTCAAGTTTTGTTCTGGTGCTTCAGACCATCACAGCTACCCACCTGAAGGTATAATTCAAGTTCAGCCATTTTGCTGAGGCTGAAGTGCTTGCTGGACGCTGTGTACTTATTTTCATCTGGGATAAAATCCCAGCAGTAGAGGCAGTGTTTCTGCAATCAGATTTTACAAGACAGTGTAATTCAGCTCAGGCTGTGTGCTGAAGCCTGCTGTTGTTCCTTGGCTCTCCCTCCGCCTCTTGCATTTAGCTCTTGTTCAGACATTTCAAGCTTCACTTCACAGTGACATCTGAATGCAGGTGCTTCCATAAATAGTTCACTCCACACAAACCATGAGGTTTTCAGGGCTCTGGGTTGGGAAATTCCTGGAGATTTGGGGAGTGGAGCCTGGGGAGGGCCGGGTTTGGGGAGGGGAGGGACCTCAGTGGGTTATAATGTCATAGAGTCCACCTTCCAAAACAGCCATTTTCCCTCGGAGAACTGATCCCTGTAACCTGGAGACCAGCTTTAATTCTGGGAGACTAGCAGCCACCACCAGGAAGCTGGCAGCCCTCGGTTTAATCCCAGTTTATATTTTTAATCTACAAGGAATTCCTTCATTCCTTCCCTTACGTCTCTCTCTTTTCTTTAACAGAGGGGGGAAATCTCTTTCCGAGATTTGTTGTGGCTCTCCTCATCAGACCACTTAGAAGCCTCCACAGACTGACCAAAGCATCCTGGTTCAAAGAAACATATATCTCTATTAACAATGTGAGCCTGGCAAGTTTTGCAACTCATTTGCAAGTTAATTAAGATTCCGTTTCAAAGTCTGAGGTGCTAGATTGCTCAAGTCTCAGATGTTGGAAGTGTCGAAAGTGTAGAGCAGGAGATCTAAACTACCTAAGCTACCTAACTGCCTGGGTTTAGCAAAATGTCTTAATTAGCAGCATGCTGGGCAGTGAGCGTTTGAAGCAGAGAGTGCATGTGCACTGGAATAACATTTCATCCTACAGCTTTTAACTATAGTATGTCTTAAAGTTATAGTGTGTATTTAAGAGCAGGCACCAAGTGGGATACTAGCGAACACTATCCTGACTTTATTTCCTTTCTTGGTGAAACTGGGGGAACAAGAGATGGGCTCTTGAAAGTTAGGGTGTGAAGTCTAGCACTGCAGCGCTGTGTCATAGAAGGGTATAACTTCGTTTAGGATTGTACCATCAAAATCTTTAAAGGTGGCCTAACAGTCATCGTCCTGCTCTGCAGGTAGAATAGGGAAAAGGTAACAAGTCCTCTCCTGCCCTGTGGTTGCAGTTGATTGGATGGGTGGACATAGGTACTGCCTAACAGCAAGCTGCTAATGACCTACTGTAAAAGGTAAAGGTTTCCAGCCAAAGAGCCAGCACTGTCCAAAGACATTTCCATGGTCATGTGGCTGGCGTGGCTAAACACTGAGGTGCACAGGACACTGTTACTTTCCCACCGAAGTGGTATCTATTTATCTACTTGCTTTTGAACTGCTAGGTTGGCAGGAGCTGGGGCCAGAGACGGAAACTAACTCCTTCACACGGCACTAGGGTCTTGAACTGCCAAGCTCAGCATCTTTACCTCTAAGCCGCTGCATAAAGGTCCCCAAACTTTTAGAGCCTGTGGGCACCTATTGAATTCTGACACAGGGTTGTGGGTGCAGCATCTGAGATCTGAGCAATCTAGCACCTCAGACTTTGTAACAGAATCTTTTTTTTTTGGTAAATACAATTTATTATTGGATATATCACATACTCATACATTTTCAACCAACCTATATATCCATTTTTCTAATTTCCCTTCTACCCCCCCAAACAAGACTTCCCGCACTGCTCCAACCCCATTAATATCTCTCTTGTTCTGTTACAGTTACTTCTAAACCTATTTTCTCTTACTAACGGTAACAATTCAAAAATCTAATTCTATTTCATTTTCCTCTTAATAACTATCAAAACAAATCAAACCACGTTTAATGTCCCAATTTTTCAACAAGTATTTTTGAAAGTCTTTCCAGTCTTCAAAGAACGTTTCATCTTCTTCGTTGTTTAACTTTCTCGTTAATTTGTCCATTTCTGCCAAAAACAACGTCTTTTTAATCCATTCCCATGTTTCAGGTACTTTATCTTGTTTCCAACATTGAGCAAAAGTCAATCTTGCAGCTGTAGTCAAGTACCATAGTAATGTTCTCTTGGCTACATTTATTTCTTCCATTTTAAGACCTAACAACATTTGCTCTTTTACAACTTCATCCTCAGTATACCATTTCAATAGCACCTTATACAGTTTAGAAATCATTTTTTTATCTTTCTCAAGCCATACAGTTTCAATTTCGATATTCTTTTCTCTAAAACCATGTTCTCTTTTATCGGTCTTAAATAAATCATAAATCTGTCTAAACTTCAACAAATCATATTCAAATTCAACATCAAATCTATCTTTTAACACAAAATTTTTCCCTTCAGATTTTAAAAGATTTTTATAAGGTAGCCAGTCTAGTCCTTGATTTCTTGAATATGGATTGATCACTTCAGCTGGTACAATCCAAAGTGGTCTTTCTTCTGAGAAGAATTTTCTATATCTCATCCATGTCTCGAACAGTGATTGTCTTACAAAGTGGTGTTTAAAAAATTTGTCCATTTTTACTTTTCCATACCATAAATATGCATGCCATCCGAATTTGTTATCATGCCCTTCCAGGGCCAATAGCTTCTTATTCTCCAAATTAATCCACTGTTCCAACCATGTTAAACAGACGGCATCATAATACAGTCTTAGATTTGGTAGTTGTAGACCTCCTCTTTCCTTTGCATCACATAAAATTTTCATTTTAATCCTTGGCTTTCTTCCTGCCCATACGAATTTGGATAATTCTTTCTGCCACGAATCCAATACTTTCCTTTGTTTTAGTACTGGAATAGTCTGAAATAAATACATCAAACGCGGTAAAATATTCATTTTTACAGTCACGATTCTTCCCATCAATGATAAATTCAAAGTGTCCCATTTCTTCATATCTTGCTGAATTTTGTGCCACACCTTTTCATAATTGTTTTTAAACAAGTCAATATTTTTAATGGTTAATTCAATTCCAAGATATTTAGTCTTTGTAACTACTTCACATTGAATTTTCTCTTGAAGTTCTATTTGTCTTTGTTTCGTCATATTTTTGCACATCACTTTGGTTTTACTTTTATTAACATAGAATCCCGCAACTGAACCAAATTCTTCAATTTTTTCCATCAGTAGTGGTATTTTCTCGATTGGGTCTTGAATCATAAACATTACATCATCTGCAAATGCCCTGTATTTATAGACAAAACCTTTCACTGTAAGTCCTTCAATACTGTTATCTTTTCTTATCGCTGTCAATAATATTTCCAATATCCAAATAAACAACAACGGGGATAACGGGCAGCCTTGACGTGTTCCCTTTTGGACTTGGAAGAAGTCCGTCTTTTCTTTGTTTATATTCAAAGCCGCTTTTTGTTCTGAATATATTGCCACAATCATATTTAAAAAGGACTGTCCAATATCCATTTTTTCAATAACTTGCAGCATAAATTCCCAATTTAAGTTGTCAAAAGCTTTTTCCGCATCTAGGAAGAGGAATCCAACTTCTTTTTCAGGATGCTTGTCATAATATTCAATTGCATCTATCACCACTCTTAAATTGTCTCTGATTTGTCTGTTTGGTAAAAATCCAGCTTGTTCTTCCGCTATTATATCTTTCAGATATTTTTTCAGTCTCTCTGAAATTATTTTCGCAAATAATTTGTAATCATTATTTAATAGCGATATTGGCCTATAATTCTTTACTTGAGTCAAATCCAAACCTTCTTTGGATATCAATGAAATATTTGCTTCTTTCCATGAATCTGGGATCCGTTTGGTCTTTCTTATCTCATTCGACAGAAGAACCAAAATAGGGGTTAGCTCCTCTTTAAATTTCTTATAAAACTTTGCTGTAAAGCCATCTGGTCCTGGAGCCTTGCCCAACTTTGCATCTTCTATCGCCATTGTCACTTCTTCTTTCGTTACTAAACCATTTAATAATTCCTTAATTTGTTTTCCCAGCTCTGGAACTTCAATCGTCTCCAAATATTTGTTGATTCTCTGTTGATCAATTCCTTTCTTTTTGAATAATTTGGCGTAATATTAAAAAAAAACTCTTTTTATACCATTCAAGCTCATAACATCCTTTCCATCTTCAATAATCTTAGTTATAAAATTCCTTTCTTTTCTATTTTTCAATTGCCATGCTAAAAACTTTCCTGGTTTGTTTGCACCCTCAAATGCTTTTTGCTGTAATTTCTTCAAATTCCAATATAATTCTCTGTTTAGTAAAACATTCAGCTGATCTTGCAGAAAGTGGATCTCTTTAATAATCTTCTTCTTCCCTGGTCTTTTCTTTAATTCCTTTTCTTTTTGTCGAATTTTTTCATGAAGGTCTTTCTGTTGTTGGATCTTTTGTTTTTTGTCCTTGGAGTTCAGAGAGATAAGCATACCTCTCATTACTGCTTTGTATGCATCCCAAACAACTTGTATGTCCGTGCCTTTATTCAAATTCAATTCAAAAAAACTTTTCGTTTCCTTTTTTAAGATTTCATTAATTTGTTTTTGATCCAATAAATCTTCATTAATTCTCCAATATAGCTGTTTAGGTTTTGCTTTAGATATCCAAAGTAAGGGATTATGATCAGAATTAGTTTTCGGTAAAATTTGTATTTTATAAGTTTTTTGCGCCATCTCCTCTGACATCCAAATCATATCAATTCGAGAAAAGGAATTATGTCTATTCGAATAAAACGTGTAGTCCTTAGTCTTAGGATTCCACTTCCTCCAAACGTCTTCCAGTTTCTCTTGCTTCATCAGTTGAAAGAAATTTTTTGGTAACTTTCCAACTGTCTCTCCACTTGCTTTAGATTTTCTATCCAATGTATTATTCACTGTACCATTGAAGTCTCCAGCAAGAACCATTTGGTCATAGTTTAAACACTCCAACTCTTTGGTCAAGTCACTAAAAAAGTCTCTTTTGCACCATTGGGTGCATATATATTTACAAGCAATGTCTTTTTTCTATTCATCCATATTTCCACGCCAACATACCTTCCTTCTTTGTCCGAGAAAATTTGTTTAGGATCCAAATCCTTTGAGATATAAATCACTGTTCCTTTTTTCTTATTAGCTGCTAAGGAATAAAATTCTTCTCCCAATTTTTTATTAATCAAATATTTGTCGTCTTGTTTTCTTATATGTGTTTCTTGTAAACAAATTATATTACATTTTTGTTTCTCCAGCCAATGATTCACCAGTCTTCTTTTACCTGGTGAATTTAGTCCATTTACGTTCCAAGATAAAAATTTGTAATCCATAATGGTGTTGGATTAAATATCTTTAAAATCGTCCAGATTGCTCGCTTTAAATCTATATAAATCTCCTTCAGTTTTAAGAGTAGTTCTCACCGAGTTGTACATAAATGTAAGTCCATATGGAATCTCCCATCTAAACCTAATGTTCATTTCTTTTAGTCTGTCTGTCAATTTCTTGAACTTCTTCCTGTCTTGTAGAATCAATCTCGGAATTTCTCTCAAAATTATTATTTTCTTTCCATTTATTTCCAACGGTTGTGTAAATTGTTTCTTGAAAACGTCTTCCTTCATCTTTGTTGTCACAAATTGAACAATCACATCTCTGGGTAGTTGCTTTCTTTTGGCATAAGCTGAATTTACTCTGTAAATCAAGTCAAAGTCTGCATCCAAATCTCCTTCATCTTCTCCTATATAAGTTGTCAATGTCTTAATTACTAGAGCCCGTAGATCCTGATCTTCCTCCTCTTCTATCCCTCTCAATCTCAGGTGATTCTGAGTAGCCCTGTAATCCATCATGGTCTCCAGCCTTGTATTTTCAGACAGAGTTTTTTTTACCTTTTGTTCCATATCTTCAGATTTTGTCACCAGACTTTTGACTTCTTTTTTAAGTTCTTCTGTATCTTTTTTTATCCCTGACACTTCAGTAAGTACCAGTTCTTTCAATTCTTCCATATTTTTTTTCTGTACTTGAACTTGCACTTGTTCTATTTGCTCCAATTGACTTTGCAGTTGCTGTTGCAACTGTGATTCTATTTGTTTTCCCAGGTGTGATTCTATTTGTTTTCCAAGATTCTGCACCACTTCGGTCATCCGTTTTTCCATCGCTTCCATAGCTGCTTGCCACTCTTTTTTCCTTTGCAGTCATTCTTGGGCTGGGTGATGAAGCAGCTCTGGGTCTTGTTCTCAAATCCGTCTTGGAGGGCACTTCACTGCTAATCAATCTTTATATTAGCAATCTCCAAGCCAAATCGCCACTTTTATAACTTGCTTAAACACATTTTCGGCTTAAAAATAACTTTTTAAATTTTAGTCCTCCCAAAAATGTCGGGCGCAATTTCTCTATGGTTTTCCGGCTAGAGTAGGCTCCTTTCAAACTTCCTGTGCCTCTGTCCGTCTCTGTAATCCGACTTCCGATGAGGATAGTGTCACACAGTAAAATGTCCATCCGCTTCAAACACAACAGCCTCTAAAATCTCCACTCTAGCCCACTTCCTGTATCACAGAGTCACAGTTAGTTTCGTTTCTGCTACGTAACGTTTAGACTTGGCTGACCACAGGAATGCAAAACAAAGTCACTTTTCAGCCTTTATCTCTAAAGGAAAGCTTTCATTTTACTTTTAATTCAAGCGGAATAGTTCCTTAAATGTTTCAGCGCTTATCCGTGCGTTTCAATATCACAATCTTCTTTAAACCGGTAAGCGCTTATTCGTTTGTTTGTTTGTTACCTTGCTTGTAATCTCGGGGTTTCGCGGTGCTTCTTCTGTAAACGATGTTAATCTGATGGTAAAGAGATCGGTAGATGGCGAATTTATGCTGAATTCTCAGCCCGGCTGGCATCTGTAGAGTTGATTTACAACTGCCCTCTTCACGGAAGGAGATCAAAGTGTAAACAAGCTTCCTCCGAAGCTTATCTCCACCGATCTCAACTCCCCCTCAGGCTTCGCTGCTTGCTTGCCACTCTCCCGCCTGGAGAGTGCTGCGCTGGGTCCGATAGAGCCCAGACTGTCGTCAGATGCCGCAGTACACTCTGCACAACTCGCAAAGTGTGTCAATTCGCCATTTTCTCCGACCGGAAGTCCCCAGACTTTGTAACAGAATCTTAATTAATTTGCAAATGAGTTGCAAAACTTGCAACAGAAGCAATCTGCCCCTGAATCCCAGTGCGAGGAGGCAACATCAGGGGAAGGCTTCAGCCTCTATGCCCTGTTGCTGGCCTTCCATTGAAACCGGTTGGCCACTGTGTGAGAGAGTAAATTCTGTCTCTTGCTTTTTGTCTCATTAACTAGCTGTGGTTGTAGTCTGAAGCACTTTTTTCTTTTTTGTCTCCTGGTGTGGCTCAGATACCAGATGCCAGCTGCATTAATGATAGGGGAATGTAGTTGCAGGAAGTAACATGGGGAAGGAAAGGATTAGAGCTCAGTGCTCTGGTAGGGTTGTTAAGGGAAATTGTCTTAATTCCACTTTATCCAATTTCTCCCTGAAATCCAACCATCTGTTTCTTTCCCTCTGTTTAGGAATCTGGAGTCAGTTTCTAATCAATTCCATTTTGATCAAAGAGAAAGTCAAAGAGAGGAGGGGCAGGCAGGAAGTTTCTGCAAAATTTCAGAATTTTACTCTTCAGATGCTCAGAGGCGGGCAGTGCCTTCCCAAACCTTTCTATCTTCCTCCCAGAGCACCACATAAAACACTGCAAAGGGCTAAAGTTACAAAAGGGTGCATTGATTCCTCATCAAAGAAAAATGAAAGAGCAATCCTCCTTTTAAAGGGGGGGCAAATAAAAGGAATGGATTGCTACAGGGCTCTTTTTGTAGAAAAAAGCCCAGCAGGTACTCATTAGCATAATTAGCCACACCCAACAGCAGAAACTTATTAGCACATTAGGCCACACCCCCATGTTACCAGAAGTGTGGTCATCCAGCCACACCCACCTTTTGCTTCTTATTCTTACCACGTTTGTTGTCAAAACCCAGGGCTTTTTTTGTAGCAGGAACTCCTTTGCATGTTAGGCCACACACCCCTAATGTAGCCAGTCCTAATGAGTTTCTGCTGTTGGGTGTCACCTGCTATGCTAATGAGTTCCTGCTGGGTGTGGCCAACTCGGGAGCCAGCCAGAACTCCATTCCTGTGCGTTCCTGCCCAAAAATAGCCTTGGTTTGCTATATCTTTAAAAAAGAGAATTTCAGAAAAAATAACTCCACACCCCCTAACAGCACTATCATCTGTTTGTTTTCTGTTAAAATAGACATACACTCCAAGCACACTCTGCCTTACATGTGACTAGATAGCTGGTTCATGGATCTGCCCCCTATGTGTGTCATTTGGTCCTCAGAGGAACAGAAGAAGAAAAAGGAGGAGGAGTAGAGATTGAATTTATACCCCACCCTTCATTTGGAGTCTCAGAGCAGTTTACAATCTCTTTCCCTTCCTCTCCCCACAACAGACACCCTGTGAGGCAAGTGGGGCTGAAAGAGCTCTGAGACAACTGCTCTTGAGAGAACAGCTCTGAGAGAACTGTGACTGACCCAAGGTCACCCAGTTGGCTGCATGTGGAGGAGTGGGGAATCAAACCCACGCCTCCAGATTAGAGTCTGTCGCTCTTAACCACTACCCCAAACTGGCTCTCAGGTTCCAAGAGTTGGTTGTTGTTGTTCAATCGCACAGTCAAGTCCGACTCTTCACAACCCTATGGCCCACATCACACCAGGCCCTCCTGTCTTCTGTCATCCTCCAGAGTTTGCTTAATTTCATGTTTGTTGCATCGATGACACTGTCTAACCATCTTATCCTTTGCCATCCCCTTCTTCTTTGACCTTCAATCTTTCCCAGCATCAGGGTCTTCTCCAGTGAGCGCTCCCTTTTCATTTGGTGGCCAAAGTATTTGAGCTTCAGCTTCAGTACCCAGCCTTCCAGGGAAGAGTCAGGTTGATTTCTCTTAGGATTGACTGATTTGATCTCCTTGCAGTCCAGGGGACTCTCAAAAGTCTTCTCCAGCACCATAATTCAAAAGAATCTATTCTTTGGCGCACGGCCTTCCTTATGGTCCAACTCTCACAGCCATACTTTACTACTGGGAATACCATTGCTTTGACCATATGGACTTTTGTTGGCAGGGTGATGTTTCTACTTTTTAATATGCTGTCTAGGTTTGCCATAGCTTTCTTCCCTATGGAGCAGGCGTCTTTTAATATCATGGCCTCAGTCACTGTCTACAGTGATCTTGGATCCCAGGAATGTGAATTCTGTCCCTGCTTCCATGACTTCTCTTCTATTGGAGCTAGTTTGGTGTAGTGGTTAAGTGTGCGGACTCTAATCTGGGAGAACCAGGTTTGATTCCCCACTCCTCCACTTGCCGCTGCTGGATGACCTTGGGCAAGCCATAGTTCTGACAAGAGCTGTCCTTGAAAGGGCAGTTCTTGAAAGAGCTCTCTCAGCCCCACCTACCTCACAGGGTGCCTGTTGTGGGGAGGGGAAGAGAAAGGAGTTTGTAAGCTGCTCTAAGATTCTGAGTGAAGGGCTGTCCTCCTCCTGCTCCTCCTCCTCCTCCTTCTTCCCAAGGAGTGATGGGGCCGGATGCCATGATCTTAGTTTTTTTGATGTTGAATTTCAAGCCAACTTTTGCACTCCCCTCTTTCACCCTCAGCAAGGGCCAAGAGTAGCCCGTGTCTTTATTTTTTTCTGCAAATTACTTTGGCTTTTGGCATAAAGGAAACAGAGGGAGAGAGTGTGGTGTAGTGGTTAGAGTGACAGGCTAGAACCTGGGAGACGGAGGTTCAGATCCCCACTTGCCATGAACCTTGCTAGGTAACCTTGGGCCAGTCACTCTCTCTCAGCCCAGTCTATCTCACAGGGCTGTTGTGAGGAAGTTAAGGGGGAAGTACAGGAGAACAATGTTCACAGCCCTGAACTCCTTGGAGAATGTTTGGGATTGAAACATACCAAAGAAAGAAAGAAAATAGAAGCAGGAAAGTCATTGAACTATATGCTGGGGAAGAAGCCCAGCAAAAGAGATGCAGCTGGTTAGCACTGATGGCAAAAAACATCAAATGTGCAACAGGAATGACGCTTTTGCTTCTGCACTTCTTGTTTGCTTTACAAAAGGTAATATTAGTTGCAGGAAGAACAGATGGAATGAAAGTGAGTTTTCAGATATGCATTCATTTGGCATTTCATACAAAGGGGTTGCTTGAATCAAAGGAAGCACAAATAAAAAGCTAAGAGCTGGAAAACAACCTCTGAAACCAAGCCTTTCAAATTCAGGGTCATTTTGCAGCACTCTGCCTCTTAAGCACATCACATTTCCTCCGTGTGATCAGGGCGGTAACATAAAAGTGGGATAAAAACACCTGAATGTATATTTCCAAATGAGAAATAAAACCAAAGGGAATTCAAGCGGCTGATTCCCCCCCCCCCCCATACACACACACCAACCAGTCCATCATTTTGTGGGCCTGCCTCAATTGCTTTGATTGTTCAGATGCCAGAAATTTTCAATGCATTGCAAACACCACAACAAAATTACTTATGGCATGCCCCAAAGCATCTCTGTCTGCAACCACCAGCAACTACTCTGCTTTTTTTTTTTTTAAAAAAAGATAAAATATTCTTTGTCCTTGCTAAAGTGTTTTTATATTAAAGTCTGACACAAGTCATGGCCAACTAAGCAAGGTGCTTAAATGGCAGATAGAGTTGCCCAGTCTGAGTTGGGAAATACCTGGAGATGTTGTGGTGCAGCCTGGGAAAGGATCTCAGCAGGGTGTATTGCACAGAGTCCACCCTCCAAAGCAGCCATTTTTTCCCTGGGGAAATTGATTTCTATAGCCTGGAGACCAGTTGTTATTCCAGGAGGTCTCCAGGCCCCACCTGGGGACTGGCAACCCTAATTGTAGCCCCTCTGCTATAACTAGATGCTTATTTTTTAATTTATTTATTACATCTATACCCTGTCTTTCTGTTCTCATTAGGGCCACTGAGGAGCCTAACTGATGTAAAACATGCATTAAAAAATACACAGGTGAAAAACCCTTAAAGCCAAACCAAGAACACATCATTTAAACCATTAAAATCAAGTTAAAATACACATACAATATAATAAAGTACACATATATAAAAGCAGCAATTAAAACCACACATTTATATATCATTATATCTGTTGTAGTGTATTTTACATTTGTTTTATTGCTTCTTTTTCTTGATTATAAAACCAGCAGCTGTTGCAGTATTGCTATTGTTGCTGGGGGCGGGAAAGCAGCATGGCATAGCCCAATCTCATCAGATCTGAGAAGAAGCTAAGCAGGGTTGGTACTTGGAAGGGAGACCACCAAGGACGAGTCTGCAGAGGAAGGCAAAGACAAATCACCTCTGCTTCTCACTTGCCTTGAAAGCCCTTTACAGGGGTTGCCATAAGTCGGCTGCAACTTGATGGCATATCATACATACACACTGTTGCTGGTTTTTCAGCACAATTTTTTTTTTTGTGCACTGTCTTCAGAACTTTGTACATCAGTTAAAAAATCTTTCACCCTGACCTGGATAGCCCAGGCAAACCCAATATCATTAGATCTCAGAAGCTAAGCAGGGGTCAACTCTGGCAAGTACTTGGATGGGAGACCTCCTTGGAATACCAGAGGTGGGAGGCAGGGCAGGCTTTATTCAGCCACCTCTCTGAATATCCTCCAGGCTCCCAGTAGGGGTCAGTCACCAGAGGTCACCATGACCTCCAGGTATGTGCGTGTGCGCACACACACACACACAAATACAAAAATTCCAAAAAAAACCCTTTCAAATAAAATGAAAATACATTATTTTATGCTTCCTTTCCTCTAAGGAGTTCACAGTAGCACACATGGTTCTCACCACCTCCTCCATTTTACCCTTACAACATCCTTTTCAGGACTAGGCCTCACCTAGTCACTAGGCTCACCTAGTCACTAGGGACATCTAGAGATGTCCTGCTGATCTGGTCTGCTATGGAAAGCAGCAACCCTGGGAGACACCCCCCCCCAGCCCAGTGGGCAGCTATGGGAGTTCTGGTCTTTCCTCCCCTCCATCAGGTGTAGGGTTGCTAGGTATTGCCTGGATGCCAGTGGGCGGGTCCCGGTCCTTCTTGATGATATCACCCAGAAGTCATGTCATTGCACATGGCACATTGCAGAGGATGCTCTATCGACCATCCGCCTTGCAACATGCCCTGCACAATGACGTCACCTCCAGGTGATGTTGTTGCGTCAGGCATGTTGTTGCACATGCAGCACTTTGGGGGTGGGGTTTCCCCTACTGGCTGGATTGTGGCCGGCAAATCAAGGGTCATGAAAGTGGGAAAAACCCCACCCCCATCAGGGAAATGGGAACCCTAATCAGGTGGCAGGATGGTGGGCAGGCCTGGACCTCTTCTTCCTTTCCTCTGCTTCACCTAGCTACCATGCCAGGGGATGAGGCAGATGGGCACCTCCTTGCTTTTCCTCATCTCACCTCATTGCTGCCTCTCCGGGAGATGAGGGAGCTGGGCACTGCCTCACCTGACTTGTGGTGTGGTGGGGTGTGGCAGAAGGAGGGCAGAGGCAGCTGCTCCCCCACAGTGAACCTTGCTGCAGTGTGAGGATGGTGGAGGAGGAGGGCAGGTGGTAGCTATTTGCTCTTGTGCAGGGGAGGTAGAATCCATTTTAACACCTCATTATTCTTCTACCACCTTATATAAACCAGGATGAAGCTACCTCATGCTGAGAGCAAATGACAAGTCCAGTCTTACCCAATGAGATTCATGACTGAATAGGAATTTGAATCAAAATTTTCCAGTCACATCCCAACACTCTGCTATCTTAGGCAGATCAGGCTACTGAAACCCTATCTTTCCCCCCAAGACTTAGCTATAGTGACCCACACAATGGCCCCTTCCAGGCTTGATTATTGTATCTTGTTCAACACAGGCTTACTCCTGAAGCTGCTCCAGAAATTACAGCTGGTGCAAAATGTGGTGGCATGCCTGCTGATGTCGATGCCTGTGTGGGCTCATATTTGGCATGTACTTCGCCAGCTGCATTGGTTACCAGTTGAGTACTGGATCCACTTCAAGGTGTTGGTAATAACGTTTAAAGCCTTATACGGCCTGGGACCAACATATCTAAGGGACTGCCTCTTCCCGTATATGCCTCTAAGAGCTTTACGATCTGACAATCAATATCTCCTGGTGGTCCCTGGGCCTTTCACCTTGGACCAGGGCTTTTTCTGCCCTGGCCCCTACCTGGTGGAACATGCTCCCTATTAAGGTCAGAGCCCTGAGGGATCTTATTCAATTCTGCAGGGCCTGCAAGATGGAGTTGTTACACCAGGTGTTTGGCTGAGGCAGCGGGCAGCCACATATGGACTCCCCATTGGAATGGAATACAGGTCTAAGAAGGTGGCCTTGGGACAGTCACACATTCTCAGCCTAACCTACCTCACAGGGTTGAGGATAAAATGGAGGTGAGAAGAATGATGTAAGCCACTTTGGGTTCCCAATGGGACCTTGGCCCGGTCACACAATCTCAGCCTAACCTTTCTCATAGAACTGTTGTAAGGATAAAGTAGAATCATGGAACTGGGAGGGACCTCCAGGGCCATCTAGTCCAACCCCCTACACAATGCAGGAAATTCACAAAGACCTCCCCCTCCACAGACGCAGTGACTGCTGTTCCACACCCAGAAGATGACAAAAAACAACAACAACTCCAGGTTCCCTGGCCAAACTGGCCTAGAGAAAAATTGCTTCCTGACCCCTAAGTGGCAATCAGCATTTCCCTGGGCATGTAAGAAAGGGCCTCAAGAATTAAGCACTGAGGCAACCCATCCAGCCCTCACTCTCATGATCTGCCTAAGTTCACAGAATCAGCATTGCTGTCAGATGGCCATATAGCCTCTGTTTAAAAAGAAGGAGAGCCCACCACCTCCTGAGGAAGCCTGTTCCACTGAGCCTGCTCTGTCAGGAAATTCTTCCTAATGCTTAGCCAAAAACTGTTTTTACTTAATTTCAACCCATTGGTTGTGGTCTGACCTTCTGGGGCAACAGAAAACAACTTCACACCATTCTCTATATGATAGCCTTTCAAGTATTTGAAGATGGTTATCATATAATCTCTCAGTCATCACCTTTTCAGGCTAAACATCCCCAGCTCCTTCAACCTTTCCTCACAGGACTTAATCTTCAGACACCTCACCATCTTCATTGGCCTCCTCTGGACATGTTCTAGTTTGTCTATATCCTTAAACTGTGGTGTCCAAAACTGAACACAATACTCTAGGTGAGGTCTAACAAAAGCAAAGTAAAGGGATACCATCACTTCACATGATTTGGACACTATAATTCTGTTGATACAGGCCAAAATCACATTTGCCTTTTTAGCTACCACATCACACTGCTGACTCATGTTCAGTGTATGGTCTCCTAAGACCCCCAGATCCTTTTCGCATATACTACTGCCAAAACAAGGCTCCCCCATCCTATGATTATGCATTTGATTTTTCCTACCTAAATGCAAAACTTTTTATTTATCTCTGTTTAAATTTGTTTTAGCCCAGTTTTCCAGCCTGTCAAGATCATCCTGAATCCTGACTCTGTCTTCTACCATATTTGCGACTCTTCCCAATTTAGTATCATCTGCAAATTTAATAAGCGTTTCCTCTATTCTTTCATCCAAATCATTTATTAAAAATTTATTTTATTTATTTATCATTGGATTTATATCCCACCCTCCCTGCAAGTGAGTTTCAGGCAGGTCACAACAGTTAAGAAACAATATAATAATAAATACAATTCATACAGAGTTAAAATTTCTAAAACCAACAGATAGCAGAAATTCAATTTCTGGCATCCACAAATGCCTCCCACAAGTGCAGAAAAAAACAGGTCCCAGGACAGATCCTTGAGGCACTCACTCCTCTCCAAGAAGATGAAGAACCATTAACAAGCACTCTTTGGGTGCAATTTGTCAACCAGTTACAGATCCACCTAACAGTAACATGATCCAAACCACATTTTACCCACTTTTCAACAAGATTATGTGGGACCTTTTCAAAAGTTTTACTGAAATCAAGATAAACTACGTCTACAGCATTCCCCTGATCCAGCAAGGTAGTAACTTTCTAAAAAAAAAAAAAAAAAGATATAAGGTTAGTCTGACATGACTTGTTCTTAAGAAACCCATGCTGGCTCTTAGTAATCACAGCCATCCTTTCTTGATGCCAAACTGATGGGTTGGTAGTTACCGAGATCCTCCTTTTCCCCTTTCTTGAATATGGGGACATTTGCCCGCCTCCAATCTTCTGACACCTTACCTGTTCTCCAAGAATTCTCAAAAATAATTGACAGAAGCTCAGGAATTACATCCACGAGTTCTTTTAGTACTCTTGGATGCAGTTCATCTGACCCTGCGGACTTAGTTTCATTTAAAGAAACTAAGTGTTTATGTACTACCCCATGCTGATCCTAGGCTGCAACTTCCGTCCCTCATCATGTGTTCTGTTTTTGCCATGTTGAGCACTGTTTTCCTCACAGGAGAAGACTAAGGAAAAGTAAAAATTGAGCAGTTTTGCCCTCTCTTCATTACCTGTTACAATTTCACTTTCCTGTCTCTGCAGTGGGCCTACCATGTCCTTGCTCTTTTTCTTACTTTGAACAAAGCAAAAGAACCCCTTTTTATTATTTTTAGCATCTGTCACTAGCCTAAGCTCATACTGAACTTTAGCTTTCCTAACTCTCTCTACAAACACTGGTTATTTGTTTATATTCATCCTTGGCTATATGGCCTTCATTCCATTTCCTAAAGGAGTCTTTTTTTATTTATCAAGTTTTTAGAAAGCTGTTTATGGAGCCACCTTGGCTTCTTTAGGCTCCTCCCATTTTTACTTCTCATAGGAGTCATTTGTGATTGTGCCTTCAATAATTCACTTTTAAGAAATTCCCACTCATCTTGAGCTCCCTTCTTCTTAAGTATTTCTGACAATGGAATTCTACTTAGCATAACTTTAAGTTTGCTTTCCTGAATTTGCTTTCCTGAAGTCCAACCTATATGTCTGACTATGTACAGCTTTTCCCATCCCTAAGACTGTAAATTCCAAAATCTTATGGTCACTACTACCCAGGGGGCCCACTACTTTCACCTCGTCAACCAGTTCTTCCCTGTTGGTGAGAATCAAGTCCAAGATAGCAGATCCTCTTGTTTCCTTCTCCACTTTCTGGAAAACGAAGTTGTTAGCAAGTCAAGTCAGGAATTTATTCGACCTTTCATTTTTAGCAATGTTGGACTTCCAACAGATATCCAGGTAATTGAAATTTCCCATGAGCACTGTATCCCATATTTTGAGAACTTTGTAATCTGTTCTAGGAGTGTCTCATCCAAGTCCTCTGCCTGGTTTGTTGGTCTATAGCAGACTCCCACCATAATATCATCATTATTTACTATTTTTATTTTTACCCAGAGATTCTCAACTGAACTTGTATTTCCTCACAAGTATATACCTCCTTTACATATAATGCTACTCCTCCCCCGTTCCTTATTTGTCTATCCCTTTTAAACAAGTTGTACCCCTGAATCCTTATATTCCAGTTCTGAGCGTCATCCCACCAAGTTTCAGTAATGCCTTTTAGGTCATAGTCCCCTTCCCATCTTAGGACTTTGAGTTACTTCTGCTTGTTTCTTCATACTCCGTACATTAATTTTGTGTGCCCTGAGGTTTTAGTTTCTGTGAGTTAATGTTACCTAGCATATGTGCCACTTCCTGCAAAACTTTAGCATTCTTATCTCCTGTTATTGGCATCATACTAGGCTTTGAATTTTTGTCTCACTCCCCCATATAATTTACTTTAAAGCCCTCCTTATCAGGTTTTTAAGGCTCTTACCAGATGCATTTTTCCTACCCTCATGAGGTCCAAACCATCTCCTGATAGAAGAGCTTCATCTCAAAAGCGTAAGCCATGGTCCAAAAATCCAAACTTTTCATGGTGACATTAAAATGGAGGAGAGAAGAACTATGTAAGCTGTTTTGGAGGCCCATTTTGGAGAAATGAAGTAAATAAAATTATTTTTAGTAGTGATGAAGTCAATAAAATTAACTGGTAGTGTGGAAGCGTCTATTGTGCATGTGCTTTCCAAGCTATTCTGTTAAAGTCAGAATTTTCAGGTCACATGGGAGAAACCCACAATGCAGCACTTTACAGTGTCAGCATTGTTCCACGGAGTGCTGACACTGGCATGGGAAGGAACCTGATCTCTGGCTCCTTCAAACAAACAAGCCTCCCTCCCCATTCATATCTCAGGGAGAAAACTCAACTGGAATATGCCCACTGATGTATTTTGTATTCAAAAGGAGTTTCTGTCCTTTCTAAGTATGTTTTTCAAATGGAGAATGGTTGCAGGATAAATGACATGGGCCTCTGCTGTGAGAAACAATTGCAGCAGGAAGATTCCATTGCATCTGGTATTTCATTTTTTTATGTTCTTCTTTTTCAGAGACAGACGGTTGAACTGATTCCTGTGACAGAAGTTCACTATCAATATGCAGGAGAGATGTACCTGTATTATGTCTATGGAATGGAGAACAAGGTGTATGCCCTGGATTATCCGGAGAGGTACTGTTGTGGCTGTACCATTATCTGACAGCAAAATACATGGCAAGGAGGAGGATTCTCTTAGTACAAAGCAAGCTATTTTTTTGACTAAATTATTTGACTGTGAGTGCAAAGTTACAAGAGCAACTTGTAATGCAGTCGCAGAGCTAAGCATCAGAAGACACAATAATTACAACTTCCCAAATCTTGTTTATGCTACAGTTTCCACAATTACTATAATTGTACCTCTTTAGAATTAAGCATAGAAAACTTCATGTCTGAAAAGAAGCACCATAGGCAGAAACCAAGGAAGAGACAACAAGAAGAAAACTACTCCAGAGGAGTATGCCTTCAGAATAAAATATGCTAATGAAGCAAATGTGTACAACAAAAGCACTTGATTTGAATGTATCATATATATAAATATATTTTCAAATAAAGGACTCAAATAAGGGAAGTCAAGTTAATGGTCAGCTCTTTCTCAGAGACTCTATTGTATCATGTTATGTGGTAGTGTGGAGTATGTCTGAGTATTTTATGTTCGTATACAAAGTAAAGTGCATTACCCTGGGCTTGGGATATTTTTATATGAAGAATAGTAAAAGGTAAATGTTTCCCTTGCTTGAAAGCCAGTTGAATCCAACTCTAGGGTGCAGTGCTCATCTCTGTTTCCAAGCCAAAGAGTCAGTGCTGTCCGAAGACGTATCCATGGTCTAGACGCCGAGGCACACGAAGCGCTGTTACCTTCCCACCGAAGGTATTTATCTACTTGCAATTTCTTGCTTTCAATCTGCTAAATTGGCAGGAGCTGGGACCAGAGATGGGAGCTCACTCCATCATGTGGCACTCGGGTCTCGAACTGCTGAACTACCGACCTTCCAGTCTGCAGTTCAGCATCTTAACCACTGAGCAACCACAGCCCCCCATATGAAGAATACAATTATATAAAACAAATATTTATCAGCTCTTCTTTTGTTTGATGACACTCCCCTAGAAAAGGGCAGGGTCTGCCCTGACCTATACAGCCTAGGCTAGCCTGATCTCATCAGATCTCGGAAGCTAAGCAGAGTCAGCCCTGGTTAGTATTTGAATGAGAGACCACCGACAAAATCCAGGGTCACTATACAGAGGAAGGCAATGACAAACCACCTCAGTTAGTCCCTTATTTGAAAAACCTATGGGATTGCCATAAGTCTTCTGTGACTTGACAGTACTTTACACACACACAAGGAGAGGGTCTACAACATTATGAAGGGATGGAGCATCATGAGAGCTTCCTATATGCATTGGGGATGTATTTTCAGAGACTGGGAAAACAAGGCATCAACTCTACAGATAATTTAAGATTGGATATGAGAGACCAATGTGCTCTGGAGGAGGAAGAATACTTCCATAGGTGAACACTGGGAGACCCATACTCAAGTGCCATTCTCTGCCATTCGGTAGTTTCCCCTGGGTAAATATGTGATCAGTTGTATCCCATTGCTGTAGGAAAAACAAATGTTTCCAAATGCAAATGCTTCAATGACTCACATGAATAAGTAAATGATTTATTACAGTCAAAGGCCAACACAGAAGTAAATACAGTAGGAGCATTGATACACAAAAGTGACCCATATGCATTGAGGAATAAGTGCTTTTGAGTACCACGAAATTATCCTACAAAATTCCTGTTCTGGGGCACCTTCATAAGGTTTAAAGCCATCTTACCTTACGTATCTGTTATTTGTATTTCACCTTGCTGGTGATATACATGGCATACAATTAATTGGAATCTGTATATTCCAGTTCATTGCTGAGTGCACTTATTTGTCAGTGTTGCTGATTGGGTAAGTGATGATTTCCAATAAACAGGTCACTGTGTGGTAATTCACACAGTTGTTGCTTTTAAGGAGTATATTAGGAAAGTGTTGGAAGCCTGTCCTTTAACGCCTGGCCACCAGAGAGCAGTAGTGGCAAAGATATGTTCTGTTTCGGTTTGATAGAGAAAATATTAGTAAGACTGTTGCTTTAGCAGCAAAAAAAAAATCTTAGCTGTGGGGGGGAGGTTGTTGCTGAATACCAGCATTTCCCTTGGAAGTCAATTAGCTACACATATGGCACATCCTGCCATCCTGACTTATTCATCTGTGTAGGTATGGGTATCATTGAATCATCCGCAGTATTTAGAAACAAATTCCCAGATCCAGAATACTTCTGACCCTGAATTTCAGGTTTAACAGAGGCCACTGGAGTGTATAGAAACCAAGACCAGTAAATACAGAGAAACTTTGGTGCTCCCATTTCTTAAACTGGGACATAATTAAGTTTAAAGGACCATGCCCGTGAAGAGCCAATGTGATGAAGTGATTATGTAGGACCTGGGAGACCCGGGATTATTTATTTACTCTATTTAGAGTATGCCTTTCTCACTGGGACTCAAGGCAGATTACACAGGGTAAGTCAATAAAGCAACAAGATGGGACATTCAATAAACAATGCAATGGGATTTAGGTTGTAGAAATCTGGAACCAACCAAAAATCTGAAAACAGAATTGAACCAAAGCATAAGTATTAACGTGATGTGATAAACCATACAAAAAGTACACAGTAGGATCCTGCTTACAGCAACATGGACTATGAGTGATACACAGTAGTAGAGACTAGGGGTGTGCGTTTGGCTAAATCCGAGTTGAGAAAATACCTTGTCAGTACTTTTCAGGTACTGATTCAGCCAAATATAGATTTCGGATATTGTTCATCTATCCAAAATGGCCAAGCCCTGAAAACCCCAAAAATATTTGGGATTTTCAGGACCACTGGGTAGATGCACTTAAAGGCCATTTAAAGGGATCTCAGTCCTTTTAAATGACTTCTCCAAGCCATGAAACTTGGCAGCTTGGAGAACCCTGAAGCTGTTTAAAAACTCACAGTCCCTTTCACCTGAAGGCGTTTAAAGGGACTATGAGCTTTTTAAATTCCTTCAGCGTTCTCCAAGACATGGAGTCACATGGCTTGGAGAAGGTATTTAAAGGGACCATGAGCCTTTTAAATGCCTTTTTCCTCCATTTAGAAGAAGAGGAGGAGGAGGAGGAGGAGGAGGAGATTGGATTTACACCCCACCCTTCACTACCCAGAGGAGTCTCAGAGTTGCTTGCAAATTCCTTTCCCTTCCCCTCCCCACAACAGACACCCTCAGCTCTGGAGGAGGAAGAATACTTCCATAGGTGAACACTGGGAGACCCATACTCTGGAGAGCTGAGAGAACTCTAACACAAACTGCTGTTTTTCAAGAACAGTTGTGCTAGAGCTTGTGACTGAGCCAAGGTCACATCAGCAGGTGCAAGTGGAGGAGTGGGGAATCAAACCCAGTTCTCCCAGATTAGAGTCCACACACTTAACCACTACACCAAACTTTAAATAAATGGAGGATGGGGCACCTTCTTTGGGGGCCCATAGAATTGAATCCCCTGGTCCAATCTTTTTTAAACTTGGGTTTCTTTTGCGGAGAGGCACCAGCAGCTAAGCTGCAAATTTGTACCTCAAAAAAGGGGGGGGCAGCCTCAGATACCCCCAGATCAATTCTCCATTATACCCTATGGGGAAAAATGACTATAGTGGTCCCCATAGGGTATAATATAGCTGAAAAAACTCAGGTTTCCCAAATATTTGGGAATATCAGGAAATACAATATTTTTCAGGTTCAATATACCCAAATCCTAAAAAATACTGGAGGTTGCAAACCCTTAGCAAAGACCACATTCCTTAACCCCTTACCCAAGTAACTTTCTGAACCATTTTGTTACCATACATCCCTGTTACAATGTAGGTAAGATCTCTTGAATAATTCAGTTTTGCATAGTTTGCAGAAAGTCAGGAGAGTAGGAGCCTTCCTGACCTTCTCAGGTAAGCCATTCCATAAGGTGGGGCAACAACAGAGAAGGCACAGGTACAAGCCATTGTGGATTTTGCCCATTTGCAGATTGGCAGTTGCAGAAGATCTTGCTCAGATGAGGAAAGCTGTCATCATGGAGCATGGGGGGGGGTGAGGTGGTCCCAAAGATATGAAGGACCAAGGGCTTTGTATGGGATGTCCGGTAGTTTAAATTGAGCCTAGTAACTGATGGACAGCTAATGAAGCTGCTGAGACCTTGAGTTGCTTTCTCTTAACCTAACGTACTTCACAGGATTGCTGGGGAGCGGGGGCAAAATGCAGGAAGGAAGAACCATGTATGTGACTGTGATGGACAGGAGGCTCTTTTGCCCTGAAGGGAAAAACAATGACTCAGCTGAACTTATGGGAGTGCTCCTCCAGCATCCAATTGTCTTTCAGACTGGGGAGGAAATTCAGATTGCCTCAGAGAGACAGTAGTGATAGCTCAAGTCTGGCTCAGCAAAAGCATAGATCGTTTGAAGGATAGCTCTGCATGGTAGTGTAGCAAAGTAGTTTAACATTGCACCTAAAAAACGAAAAGGGCAACTAAAATGACTAAGGGGAAGGAACACCTTCCCTATGAAGACAGGTTAAAGAGGTTAGAGTTCTTTAACTTGGAGAAATGATGATTGAGGGGTGACATGATAGAGGTTTACAAAATTATGCATGGGATAAAGAAAGTAGAGAAAGAAGTACTTGTCTCCCTTTCTCACAATACAAGAACTTGTGAGCACATAATGAAATTAATGAGCAGTAAGCTTAGAACAGATAAAAGGAGGTACTTCCTCACACAAAGGGTAACTAACATGTGGAATTCATTGTCACAAGAAGTGGTGGCAGCTACAAGCATAGACAACTTCAAGAGGGGATTGGATAAACATATGGAGCAGAGGTCCATCAGTGGCTATTAGCCACAAGGTATAGATGGAACACTATGGCTGCGATCACACACACTAAATAATCCACTTTCAATCCACTTTCAATGCACTTTTGAATTGGATTTTGCCAGTTCACACAGTGAAATCCAGTTAGAAAGTGCATTGAAAGTGCATTGAAAGTGGATTATTTAGTGTGTGTGATCACAGCCTATGTCTGGGGCAGTGATACTCTGGTTGAGTTCAGACTGGCAGTTTGAAGCGGGAGCCAGTTGTGGCAAAAAAGCCCTGGAACAAACTGTTCCGGTTTTTCCCGGTCACACTGTGCCGACTGATGCAGGAGCATACCAGGAGGAGGCACATGGGAGCGTTCAGACTGCTGGCCCGGAGATGTGGCTGTAAAGGACTTTTTCCTGGTAATTCAGGTATGTGTGCATGTGTGCGCATGCGCATCAGGGCAATTTGGGGAGGATCCTGTTGCACCAGCACCGCATTGGGTGGTAGAGTGGAGCACAGCTAATCATATCGCTGCTGCGGGTTACTCCTGGCTTTTGAAGGTTGGCGTTCACACTTCCCGAAAGTGGAATGAAGCAGGATAAACGGGCTCTCAGGGATTTGCTACCGCTTTTACCAGGTATCTTTTAAACGCGGGAGCGAAGCAGAACATCACGGGTTGACTACGGATGTGCCTGTGTGAACGCCCCCTTTAATCTGCTTGTAAAACGTGGCTGAAACGTGGCTATAGTGGGGCAAATTTCCAGTCTGAACTCAGCCTCTGTATTCTTGGTGCTTGGGGGGCAACAGTGGGAGGGCTTCTGGAGTTCTGACCCTGCTGGTGGACCTGCTGATGGCACCTGGTCTTGGCCACTGTGTGACACAGAATGTTGGACAGGATGCGCCACTGGCCTGATCCAACATGACTTCTCTTATGTTCTTAGGGTCTATTTCTAAGAGAGAATAGTGTACCCAATTGTTAAGCCTGTCTTTGGTAATTAGAAGACCTTGTATCATTTAGTCTGACTCTTGGAAAAGGGCAGGCTGGTGTGGGGGAAATTACATAAGAACATAAGAGAAGCCAATGTTGAATCAAGCCAATGGCCCATCTTGTCCAACACTCTGTCACACAGTGGCCAAAAATACCACGTGCTATCAGGAGGTCCAGCAGTGGGGCCAGGACACTAGAAGCCATCCCACTGCCACACCCCCCCCCACAAGCACCAAGAATAGAGTGCATTACCTGCCCCAGACTGAGAGTTCCTATCTATATCTTGTGGCTAATAGCCACTGATGGACTTCTGCTCCATATGTTTATCTAATTCCCTCTTGAAATTGTCCGTGCTTTTAGCTGCCACCACCTCCTGTGGCAGTGAATTCCATGTGCCAATCACTCTTTGGGTGAAGAAGTACTTCCTTTTATCTGTTCTAACCTGACTGCTCAGCAATTTCGTTGAATGCCCACGAGTTCTTGTATTATGAAAAAGGAAGAAAAAGACTTCTTTCTCAACCTGCTCTATCCCATGCATAATCTTATAAGCCTCAATCATGTCACCCCTCAGCCGTCATTTCTCCAAGCTAAAGAGCCCCAAGCGTTTTAACCTTTCTTCCTAGGGAAAGTGTCCCAACCCTTTTATCATTCTAGTTGCCCTTCTCTGCACTTTTTCCAATGCTATAATATCCTTTTTGAGGTGTGGCAACCAGAACTGTACACAGTATTCCAAATGAGATCGCACCCCAAATGAGATCGCACCAATGATTTATATAGGGGCATTATGATACTGGCTGATTTGTTTTCAGTTCCCTTCCTAATAATTCCCAGCATAGTGTTGGCCTTCTTTATTGCAGTTACACATTGTCTAGACATTTCCATTGAGTTATCTACTACGACTCCAAGATCTTTCTCTTGGTCAGTCTCTGTCAGTTCAGACCCCATCAACATATATTTATAGTTAGGATTTTTGGCTCCAATGTGCATCACTTTGCAGTTGGCCACATTGAACCCCATTTGCCACGTTGACACCCACTCACTCATCCTCGACAGATCCCTTTGGAGTGCCTCACAATCCTCCCTGTTTTTCACCACCCTGAACAACTTCATGTCATCTGAAAATTTAGCCACTTCACTGCTTACTCCCAATTCTAAATCATTAATAAACAAGTTAAAAAGCATCTGACTGAGTACTGATCCCTGTGGTACCCCACTGCTTACCATCCTCCACTGAGAAAGTTTCCCATTTATACTCAATCTCTGTTTCCTATTTATAAGCCAGTTTTTGATCCACAAGAGGACTTGTCCTTTTATCCCATGACTATTGAGCTTACTTAGGAGCCTTTGATGAGGAACTGTATCAAAAGCTTTCTGGAAGTCAAGGTAAATAACATCTATTGGGTCCCCCTTGTCCACATGTTTGTTCACTCCCTCAAAAAACACTAACAGGTTAGTGAGACAAGATCTTCCCTTTCAGAACCCATGCTGAGTCTGCCTCAATAGTTTTTATTGATCAGTGCTCCTACTGATTCTTTCCTCAATAACAGTTTCCACCAACTTACCCAGTATCGACATCAGACTGACTGGCCTGTAATTTTCCGGATCTCCCCTGGAGCCCTTTTTAAAGATGGGAGTGACATTAGCTACCTTCCAGTCCTCAGGAATGGACTTTACCCCTTGTTCATCCAAGGGCCCCACTGCCTCCTTGGCTGGTTTCCTACTTCTAATGTATTTGAAAAAAGTTTTATTGTTGGCCTTTATGTTTTTTGCAGTATGCTCCTCATATTCCCTTTTTGCTTGCCTGATCACAGACTTGCATTTTATTTTCCACAGCCTGTGTTCCCTTTTATCAACCTCACTGAGACTAGCTTTCCACTGCTTAAAGGAATCCTTCTTACCTTTTATAGCTTCCATTACTTTATTTGTTAACCATGCAGGCTTTTTTCTATACCTATTTGTGCCTTTCCTAACCTGCGGTATATATTTTTCTGAGCTTCTAGGATTGTATTTTTAAATAGTCTCCAAGCTTCCCCAATGGTTTTGACCTTTTCCACTTTTCCTTTCAATTTCTTCCTCACGTGTCCCCTCATACCAGAGAAGTTACCCCTTTTAAAGTTAAAAGTGATTGCATCAGTCTTTTTGGGCAACTCCCTATTTGTACAAATGTTAAACTCAATGACATTTTGGTCACTGTTCCCAAGTGGTGCAATCACTTTTACTTCTCTCACCAGGTCTTGGGTGTTACTTAGGACCAAATCCAGGATCGCCTCTCCCCTGGTGGGATCTGTGACCATCTGTTCCATAGGGTTGAGCTCATGTATTATTAAACAGTTCAAAATTTAATAAGGTGTACACAAGTTAAAATACGTTTAAAATCCACATGTAAACAGAACTTTCACACATTTATACACATGATGGGACAATACATATGATACTGAAGACCAAACGCGTTTCGGCCATGAAAGGCCTTCTTCATTCGTCACAAATACAATCTTATCTAGACACACATTCATACAATAATATACAAATTCTTAAAAACCCTTTCTATAAAAACCAAATGTGATGCCTGCAAATCAAAAAATCAGAAGAAGAAAAATCAATTATTATTGCATTGTAAACCAGATCTTAATAAATTGAAAACTATTTTTTTTAAAATTACCTTTTATAGATGTAATTTAGTTACAGTTATGTAAAATGGGCCATACCTATGCCAATATGTATTCTAAATGAAAAATGAAATAATTATATTAATAATTCATATAATATATAATCCACATTAGAGATATGTTAAATTATGTTTGTAATAACCAGCCTGGTAGTCAGGGTATCTAAGGTATGAATGTGTGTCTCTCCATCCATGCAAGAATACTGTTGTAAGTTACTGTGTTAGCCACCTAAAATAGTAGCTCAAAGATGATGCAATCACACTTTGCCATTGCCCTATACTAATTAAGAGAGATACAGAAAGGGAGGGAGAGGAGGTGTAAAAAAGAGAAGGTCAGGACCTAATTAGGGAGGAGGGAGAATACCTGTCAGTAAACAGTATTATACACTTTAAGACAGAGGCTCCAACCATTTACATGCAGCGGGTCCAATCTACTTCTTCATTCAGTCCAAATGGAGCTGAAGTTTGTAGTGTGTGGATCCAGAATAATTCTCTTCTTAGAAGCACTTTGCACATGTTCTGATTCTTAGTCCGTACAATCTCTATGATCCAAAATTTTAGCTCTTTGTCCGTGTGCCCTTTGTCCAGATAGTGACTCACTAATGGAGCTGATCTTCTGTGAAGCTGAATATTACTTCTGTGCTCACCCACCCTCACTTTAACTGGTCTTGATGTCTGCCCCAAATACAACATGTCACATGGGCACCGGATGCAATAAATCACCCCTTTACTTTGACAGTTACAGAACTCATTGATCCTGAAAGTTTTTGTCTTGAAAGTATTTCTAGCATTATCTTGGGTTGAGTTTGTTTTTCTGTCCCCCTTCCCCTTTTGTGTAGTCTGCATCTGTTCCATAGCACAGTCATTGAGAGTATCTAAAAACTCAATCTCTTTTTCCCAACTAGAACTCATATTGACCCAATCAATGTGTGGGTAGTTAAAGTCGCCTATTATGACACAGTTATTTCGTCTAGCTGCTATCTTTAATTCATTCATCATTTTATAATCCTCCTCTATCTTTTGATCTGGTGGGCGATAACAAACTCCCACTGTTAAGCCTCCTTTTGGACCCACTATTTCAATCCATAGCATTTCCAGAAGCGAATCCAATTCTCTTACCCTCTCAGTCTTACTGGACTGTATACCCTCTCTGATATACAGAGCCACCCCACCTCCAACTCTTCCCCCCATCCTTCCGATATAATTTATAACCAGGAATCACCGTATCCCACTGATTATCCTCATCCCACCAAGTTTCTGAAATACCCACAATGTCTACCCCCCCCCCCAACACCAAGCATTCCAACTCCCTGATTTTACCTCGGAGACTTCTAGCATTTGTGTATAAACACTTATAGTTTCTCATGCTTGTTAAGCCCACAACCTTCCTCTTGCTGCCTCGAGACCTTGCCAGGCAGTCCCTATCGTTAGCCACAGTCTCAGTGGACAATTGTAATCCATTTTCTTGTACAAAAGTAACAGCTACCCCTTAATCTCTTTGAGATGAGCTATCTCAAACCAGAGACTTTTCATCTCCTGTCGGCTTTCCCCTATTATTCAGTTTAAAAACTGCTCTGCCACCTTTTTTGATTTTGAGTGCCAGCAGCCTGGTTCCTTCTCGGGACAAGTGGAGACCATCCCTTTTGTACAGCTCCCTCTTGTCCCAAAAAGCATCCCAGTGCCTAATGAACTTGAACCCTTCCCCCCTACACCATCATCTCATCCACGCATTGAGACTCCTGATCTGTGCCTGTCTTTCCAGCCCTGTGCATGGAACAGGTAGCACTTCTGAGAAGGCTACCTTGGAGGTCCTGGCCTTGAATTTCCTGCCCAGCAACCTAAATTTCTCCTCCAGGACCTCACGACTGCATTTTCCCACATCGTTGGTGCCGACATGCACCACGACCACTGACTCCTCCCAAGCACTATCTACCAGCCTATCTAAAACATGCATAATGTCCGCTACCTTCGCACCAGGCAGGCAAGTCACCATATGGTCAGTATGTGGGTTCGCCACCCAGCTGTCTACCTGCCTAAGGATTGAATCACCAACTACCAAGAGCCCCCCTCCCACCCTTCCCAGGGATGGTTCCTTGGTACAAAAGGATACCCATTCACCAGCTGAAGAAGAGGTCCCTTCTGAGGGCACATTCCCCTTATCCTCAGCATGGTGCCCCGTTTCCCCTTGACCCTCATGCTCCCTGATGGTAGCGGGCTGCCAGATCCAGAGTGGGACATATCTAACAAGTCCCCCAGAGTCTTCCCTGTGCACCTAACTGACTGTCTCTGCTTCTGCAGGTCAGCCACCTTGGCCTCAAGGGAGCAAACTTGCTCCCTGAGAACCAGGAGCTCCTTGCACTGAGCACACACCCAAGACTTCTGACTAGTGGGCAGATAGTCATACATGTAACACTCCATGAAAAATACTGGATAGCCCCCAACCCCCTGCTGGCATTCTGGCTTCATAACTGCTTTTAAAATAATACTTTTATATAATCCTCCTTTTAAAACCCTTTGGATTTGTGTGATTCCTGTTATAGCAGTCTACTTACCTTACTGGGAACCCAAGGAGCCTAGGTCCCTGGCTTTCTGGCTCTTCGTGGGCATCTTACAGAGCCCCTAGTCTAAGAGTCCCTAGGCTAAGAGCCACAGACAAAAAGCCTCACCCTTTGGCTCGTGCCTCTTGCAAGCTTCCTCCCTTAAATAGAAGCTTCCCCCAGGAAAGGGTGTGGCCAGCAGCTATTCAAATTCACCCAGACACTCAATTACAGGCAAACAATGACCCTTTCACACCCTAACTTGAGCAGCCAGGATTCTGCAACAACTCACAACTCACCCACACACTCCCAAATACAGTCCCCCACACAGTACCTTCTCAGCTAAAGCACCTCAGCTGAAACTAAATAAAAAACAAAAAACACTCACCCCTCTAGCAGCTCTAACTCCTTGCTCCTTCTCAGAGCTCAGCTGGGTCTGTGTGGGTGAGAGGATCCAACCTAGTAACTAGTCAGTAAGAGCCTGTTTTTACCTGAAAGCATTAAAGAAAATTCAGACAATTCTCTGGAGCCATCACTAGCTTAAATTTATTAGTTTCAGCCAGGTTTCTCCTTTTTTCTACCTGGAGACTTGTTCTGCTGATCTGTTCTTTGAAAGCAACATGTAAATAAACAAATCTGAGTTGTATATATAAAAATCCTGCCTCAATTATCTCTGTATTCTACTTGTGCACTACAAATCTTACCTCCTAGCAGCAAACCCATTCCTATACACTTGCTACTTTAAGGGCACCTGGTAACTGAGAGGAAGATTTAAAGTTTGGGAGAAAAAACTGGTTCCCCAAAATCATAGGAGGCTGTGTGAGTTCCCTTAGTTGTGTAGAACATGCCTGTTTTATACTGGGCACACTGAAATCCAGAAATGAATAACGGGGCCTAATCAACAGATCAGCACACTTCCTAATATGAACCTGATCACTGCTGCTAGCCATGACTGCAAGAGACCCTCTTGGAAGTGACTGTCCTCCCATCCACCATTGTCAGGTTGCATGAAATAGAGCACACTTCCATTGAGCTATCACTTGTCAGCCTCTTGCCTGTCTGGCCTCTTGCCTTTTATTGTGCCTCCCTACTTGCATTAAAAGTGCCAGCCCATTAGCTCTGTGACAGATACTTACTCAGCACATTGATGCCTGCCTTGAAGGGCCCCCTCAAGCACAAGAGATTAGCTGCTTGGTCTGAGAATCCCATACAAGGACTCCGAAGCAGAAAGAGGCCTCCAACAGTCTTCTACACAATAATGTTTTGCCTCACAAAGCCTCATTTTTAGGACTCCCACCTTTTTTTTTTGGGGGGGGGAGTAGTCCTATCTCTTTCTCCAGCACTTTATGGTGGCAAAGTTTCACCAACCAAATTCCAAGTAGATTCAGGTGGGTAGTCACATTGGTCTGAAGCAGCAGAACGAAGTTTTTAGTCAGAGGCACTGAAGCATGCATGCAGGTGAAAGCTTATACTTGGGATAAAATTTTATTGGTCTTAAGTGTGCCACTGGACTCAAACTTTGTTCTTTAAATTCCAAGCAGTTACTAAATATACAGAAGCAGCAACAGTAAAAATGGGGCTGCCCAAGTCATTTTCTGTGCAACAAGTTACTTCTATATGACCATCTTCTTTACCTGCAGCTGTTGGGATGTCGGGGACCAACAATGAGAGAAGATGAAGCTTTTCCAGCATGGTGCTGGTGGTGCTGCTGGTGGTGATTATTATTTCATTCAATTTGCTAGGCTGCCCTTCCCAGAGACAGGGCTCAGGGTGGCTTACATTGAAAGTGAATACAATATATGAAAAAATTAAAACATTAAATTTTATTAAAACAATTCACCAAAAAACAATACTGTGTCCAAGATGAAAAATAATTTCAGTATCCATCTGCCCCTTGGATGGAGGGAAGGACAGGGAGAAAAAGAGGGGAGGTGGGAGTATGAGAGTGCCAGACCGTTGCGGTCCTCAACCAAATGCCTGGCAGAACATCTCTGCCTTGCAAGCTCTACAGAAAGGTAGTAAATCCCATAGGGCATGGATGTTCTCTGGCAGAGAGTTTCACCAGGTGGGGGGGCAGGGCTGAAAGGTGTCTGACCAGGTTCAGGGAGACTCAGGTTCAGATTTAATCAGCCATGAAACTCCATGCATGGTACTGGGCCAGTCACACTTTCTCATATGATAGGGAGCTGAAACAAAAAGATATTCAGATTGAGCTCAGGGTAAAAATTAGACAAGATCACACATGTGAACATAAACTGCTACTGTTATGCTCAGTTGGTTCAAACAGACATAATAAAGATCATGCATCCTCATCCACCTATAAAATGAAAAATGAAAGACTCACACAGTCTCAGTTTGCCCCAGGGCAATATGGAGAAAAAAGAAGAGGTTTAATGCTTTAAGCTTCACTCGTTTTGATAATCAAAACTGGTTCACCAGCTCCGTAATTAGCATTTTACAGAGGGAAAAAGATGTTTAAAGTATTTTAAATAAGGTATAAAGAATAAATTTAAAAAATGTGTTTTTAAGCACATCTTTCCCCCTAATGGTACTTATGCCACCAGGAAGTTCAGTTTCAATCACCAAGCCTGAATGGATGTTGAGGCATTGAACCTGCTCTCCCTTCCTCACACAGTCCTGAGGCAAACTGAAGTTTCACAATTTGCATTTTATAGATGGCTGGTGACATTCATTTATTTATTATGCCTATCAAGGTGGATTTCAGTGATCTGTCTGTCTGAGCCTGCGTATCGTAGAAAACAAGCTGTTGTAGAGTTAATTATTACAATGTACAGCAGATGGCTCCTGCCAACCTAGCAGTTCGAAAGCAAGACATTGCAAATAGATAGGTACCACTTTGGTGGGAAGGTAACAGCATTCCATGCGCATTGGTATTTAGTCATGCCGGCCACATGACCACGTAAATGTCTTCGGACAGCGCTGGCTCGTCGGCTTTGAAACGGAGATGAGCACCGCAACCCTAGAGTCGGATTTGACTGGCTTTCGAGCAAGGGAACCTTTACCTTTACAGCAGATGGAGAGAATCCTTCAGAAGTTTATCACAGTGAAGGAAGTGAAATAGTGATTCATGTAGTGGTCTTGGTGTGAGAAGAAGGTTGTACTGAAATGTGTCCATATTTTCATTTTCAAAATGGAAACCTCCAAAGACAGTTATACATCTGAACTGATCTTTAAGAGGGCAGCACTTAAACTGTACACTTCTCTGAGTGCCATAACTGATGCACCGTGGACTCTAAAACACCTGATATGCTTCCTGACGGGGGTGTATATTGTACTGAGTCATAAAAATTTCCAGTGTGAACTTTTGACACCCACTGAAAAAAAGGACAGGATTCGTTGAGAAATCCTACCTGGCACCTCCTTTGCAATGGTGGCATGAAGCCTGAAACTTTTTTTTCTCCTCTGGGATTTATCAGAAGGTTCTGAATCTGCAGTTTCCATTGGCAGGTATTTGCTATCTGAGGAAAATACCAGGGTCATCTGACCCTAATATCGTCCAGCCCTAGATATCTGAAGGTTGTATTTTCTGATCCCTTGGGATGTGTAGAAGGAAAGGAGCAAATCACGCCGACATGCTAGGGCTTTCAACTCCAGCTTGGGAAATTCCTCCCTTTTTGGGGTTGGAGTCCAGGAAGGGTGGAATATGGGGAGGGGACTTTTACTCAGTGGGGATGTAATGCAATAGAGTCTACCTTCCAAAGCTGCCAGTGCATCCAAGGGAAATCTGCAGTCTGGGAAACATGATGTGTGGAGATGAACTGTAAGTCTGGGAGATCTCCAGATCCCTTTTGGAGGCTGGCAACCCTATTGCATGCCTAAAGAACAAAAGCTCCTCCGTGCACTGCAAAGTCTAGTACGTTTTCTGATATTTACGAGCCAGTTCATCATGAAGATTCTTCCCAGGCTCCAAATGAAGTGATAACCAGGCTGCTAAATAATCACCCATCAGTCCTAATGCCACACATGGCAGCCCAGCAAGAACTCCTTCATTGTGCTGCTTGATTGAAACTGGGGAAGGGAGGCCCGCATGCAGCTTGGCTAGAGTGTCTGTACAGGGAGGCCTAAGCTAGGCTGTGGGAGCAAAAATAATGCAGCTAATGAACTTCCTCATGGGAACTGTATTTATCTAATTCACTCAAGTAATATTTTACCACTACATTTATCATATGTAATAAAGTGCTTTTAAAGTATTGCATTTTGGGCTGTGCAGCATGCAATTTAATTATAATATTTCACTGACAGTATTTCTGAGGAAGGGAGAGAGCCCTGCTCCTCAAATCCATTAATAACCCACTTAATTTTTCTAAGTTACAAAACCATATTTCTTTAGCCAGCTGATTTTGTCCCCTTGAGCATATTCCAACATTAAATCTTTCACTAAACCACCTTTTAAATCATCAGAGATGTGATTTCCTTCAATAAAGATGACAAATTCATCACCAAGGCCATTCTTGGGGTGCCTGGTCTTCTTCTCTCGGCACTGGAAGGTCACAAATGAAAGACAGGAAGTCAATAATTTCTCTCTGGTTGTTTTGCTTGGGTGGGTAAAGCAGACTCTCCTTCTCACATGTCACTTAGGTCATGGGCAGCAAAACATAATTATGAACCTAAGGAAATTCTTTTTAGAGGCAAAGATTTTCAGGAAAGGAGGACATAAGATTTCATTTTTGTTACATGTTTGTGCAGGACTGTCAGCTCTTTCAGCCTGGAATCTAGACGGAGATAATTTTATTTGGATCTTTGACATGGTACAAGGAAGGCATTCTCAAGCTGTCTTGAAATAGATTTCATCCTGTACATTCAGATTAATGGAAATGTATGTGCACACTTAACAGCATCCTGTTGTTAGGGCATGAAGTCAAAGCACCAGCACCACGTTGATCCACCTGCAGAACTTCATGAAACAACAGTACATGTCTTTGCAAGTAGAGGCAATATGTTGATGACTAATCAGTAAAAGTTGCATATGCAAAAGCAAAAAAGGGGGGAAGAAAATCTTCAACCCAGAAAAACCAGGTAATGATTTGTAGCACTGTGTGGCCGAAACACATTTGGTTTTAATGGAATTTTTATGATTTATTACTCGTAATATGTGAAAGGTTTGTTAATTTAACTTATTGTACCCCATTACAATCTATCCTGTTTAGGCTTTTCTTTCAAGCTCTTTTGGTTATCAAAGTTGCAAAGTTATCCCTATTTACCAGGGACAGACCCTATTTTCCAGTATTTGTTCCTAGTAACTTCTTGTCCCTATTTTGTTTTTACAGACACCTTGTTTATTTTTTTAAAAAAATGTTGCTAGAGTTGTCATTTTTCTGGGCTTAGCTCCATCCCCAGGGACTTTAAGGGTTAAGTATTTCAGAGAGTACTGGACCCAGCTTGTCTCTAGAGAACATAAATGTATGCAAATGAACACTAAAGCACTATGCAACGCACAGCCGGCTATTTCACACTTTGCAGTGTCTCATGCAGATTCTGAGCTATTAACAGGGGATTTTTTGTAGAAAAAGCCCAGCAGAAACTCATTAGCATAATAGGCCACACCCAACAGCAGAAACTCATTAGCATACTAGGCCACACCCCTGACAGCACAACACCCTCCCAGGATCAGCTTCCTCAGGTGCCCTGCGGCTTGCGGGGTGCATGGGGAACCCGAGGGAAGGAAGGCAGTTTCTAGATCAGCTTCTCCAGGGGAACCCAAGGAGGGGAGGCAGTATAAACAGCCTTCCCTCCCTAGATTGGCTGGATCCTCCTGAGGGGGGGGGAGGCTGTAGGCATGGCCAACTCAGAAGCCAGCCGGAACGCTGTTCCTGTGCGTTCCTGCCCCAAAATAGCCCTGGCTGTTAATAATGTTGTTCACTATATATTTAAGTTAAAGAATAAATACAGTCTTAGCTTTTAGATCAGTGGAGGAAGGCTACGGCACAATAAACTAATACATAATTAGCCGCCTTGACAGAAAGGCGGGATATAAATTTTGCCATTAAATAAATAATTAGTGGAGGCTTCATCAGTGCATTGCAATGTGTCTGTGTAGGGGTTGACAGAGTAGGATTCCCAACTAAAATTTGGGAAATTCTTGGTGCCTGGAGAGGGTGGATTTTGGAAAGGGGAAGGAGCACAGGAGGGAAGTGATGCTATAGCTGCCATTTCCCCTACAGAAACTGATCTCTGTAGTCTGGAGATTGGTTGTAATTCCAGGAGATTTCCAGGTGCCATCTGGTGGTTGGTAGCTCTAGGAATAAGTAGTGATCCTTCATATGAGAACTGGAGTGCTATATACTCATCTCTGAACTGTGTGTATACAGTGCTGTAAATTTATGATGACCTGTAGTATTTTCAAAGTAAGAGACTCACAAAGGTGGTCTGCTATTCCCTGCCTCTGTGTAGCAGCCCTGGATTTCCTTGATGGTCTTCCGTCCAAATACTAACCAGGACTGACTCTGCTTAGCTTTCCAGATCTGAGTATTTTCCCTTTTCCACTTTACTCACTGCTAAATGGTATCTACCTGAAGAACATTTCCCCCCTAATAACAATACTTTATTATTAATACTTTAATTTAAGAGACCTGCTCATATGTCCATAGACAACATCCATGTATTCATGACTGGGAACATGCACACCTACATACATCCTCATGTTGGATGACAATGGGACTATTTATATTGTTGCAGTCTGGAGAATCTTCTGTTCAACCACACATGGTATAGAGCAAAAGATCAAGAAAAGAAAAGCTCCCTGTCTAAGCAATGCAGAATCCTCCTTCATATTGTTATCGGTCTATCTACCCATCTAGCTCTGAATTCTTCACATACTAACCTCCTGACTTAACTCATTTTTGTGGAGAAATTTTCCCTGAATTGGGCTGTTTTTCCCTTTCCAAAGCCTAGTGGGTTTCCTCCCACCTTACACTGGCCAGTAGTTAATATTCTTAAGGGATTGTACATTTACATTGTGGTCTACCCTGTCTGAAGAGTGCTGTCATTAATCTCAATCCAAAATCCCATTTTAGGACACAACAACTTCTTCTAATAGACTGCCATATTTGGCTTTTTCCTTTTGGAGATGCATATTTTCTTCCTAGTGAAACAAAACACGGTGACCTCATCCACAAAGCAGTTGATTTTTTTTTTGTAAAAAAAATTATACCCTATCTAATTGTTAGATAGGACAGTAAATTTCTCAGAATAAGAGGCCTGAATGATACAGATTCAGAGCAAATGTCACTCCTCCAACAAAAGTCAAGAAGAAAGGTCTGTAAATGTGTGGCCTCATTATCTGAAAGTTATGGAGAAAAGATGTCCACATAGGTCATCTGATGTAGGTTCAATACTGTTATGAAGTGGCTACTCCCCCCACTTCCCCACAGCATCATGGTGCATTTCTCTGAAGTTTCTCAAGCCTACTTTTCTCCGTTGTTTTAGGAAAGATTGCAGTAAATGCTAGATGACTGCTATGTGGTTGGCAAAATTCAAGTTTCCCTGCCCACATGGCAGTCAATTTTCCTGGACCCTGTCTCCATCGTGGCCACTTCCTCCCCTTTTCTCCAGGGACCTTTTTAATTTTTTTTTAAAATGGCACTAAAGTATTATACTGACAGAATGTTATACAAACTGGTGTAACATGTTTTCTGAACATGTTCTATAAAGTAAGTATCTAGCCCATTTCCTTGTGGAAATACAAGGGGAAAGGCATATCTCTGCAACAGTAGGCACTACTTGGTTTTGTTTTGTTTTTTAATTAAAGCTGACAATTCATAGAACCTTTTACACCTACTGGTATAACAACATATTGATATAACAGTGTTCTACTAATGAATTTTTTTTAAAATTGCAAAAGCCATGGTGGCCAGGGGAGGGACTAGGGCAGGTAAATTGTGGGGAAACTTGCCATGTGGAAGCCCTGTTGTTGCTGAACTAACGGCAGCCATACCATCCACAGGGAAACCACACAAGTCTGTCCCCCGGTGGAAAATACTCTAAAGTGATTTTTAGGGGGTTACAGTATCATGAAAAAGTCAAATAGCTTGCTGCAGTCTTCCTTCAGCAGAAATTAAAAGTTAATTTTTCCAATGAGACAAATACATTTATGATTCCTAGCTTATTTATTTAGAAATTTATACCCTGTTTTTCTCCCCAGTGAGGGCTCAAAGCATATTACAACACTGTTCTCTTCTCCATTCTGTCCTCACTACAACCCTGCGAAGTAAGTTAGGCTGAGAGAGAGTGACTGGCCCAAGGTCACTAGGCCGATGAGGTTCCATGTCAGAGTACAGTCATGGATTCCCCAGGTCCTAGCCTGACATTCTAATCATTGTCATTTGAAGCCAAGAATAGGTATTTCTCATAAGTGCCTTCAAACCATATTTTTTCTGCTAGTGTGCAGAGTCTGTTTGCCACATTTGTAGGATTGTCGTAGGATAGACTTTTTTAAACAAATAATAATAACAGCACAGCTATTGAGTGAACTGGCCAGCCCTTTCAACATTATCTGAGGTATATCTCTATAATTAGACATCATACACTTGGGGAGCTGTGTACATCCACATGGTGGATTGATTGTGTATTTCTGTCCCACAGAATTAGCATCCCCACCAAGCAAGGGGAATTAGTTCTCAAGACTCAAAAGATCAGATCCACTCATGTGGTTGAATTTGCCAGTTCTGCAGGATCTGTCCAAAGGGAAGATATTTAAAAGGCACTGGGAAGGATTTGTATTGGAAGCTATATTCCTTAATTTTACACAGTGATTTCTAATCTCTGTGGCTCTGTTTAGGAAAAGAAACATCCAGGGCTGGCGCTTCCATAAGGCGAGCTTAGGCAATTGCCTAGGGTGCCACCAGCTTGGAAGAGTGTAGCACTGGCCTGCCGTCCCTCCACCTCCCCGCCCCTCGCCAAAAGCCCTGCTCCACTCTGCTTGCCCTTAGAAGAAGTGGTAATCCTATCTGAGCACTCTGTTGCAGCCCAAAAGGACTTTGTGTTGGGTGAAGGGGAAGCACAGTTTGTCCTGGCCCCACTGGTGGACCTCCTGATGGCACCTGGTATTTTTGGCCACTGTGTGACATAGAGTATTGGACTTGATGGGCCATTGGCCTGATCCAACATTGGCTTCCCTTATGTTCTTATGTTCTTATAGCTCGGGTTTCTAACTGGCCATGGGGGTGGGGTGGGGAGAAAAAGAACTTGTATGGCTTCGACTGTAGCTTGATGCGCAGGAAATGGCAGGTAAATGATGTGGAGGCTGCCGATGAACCCCCCTCCCCTCCCTCACCAGCCCCCAAACCCTGCTCCTGCCTGTTGCTGTTGGCTCCTCAGCAGGAGGCATCATGATCTCCAGCCAAGGGTGTTGAGCCATCCTCTCACTTTTCCTGGCTCTCCCCTCACCTCCTTCCTAATGAAATTACCCACTGATGCCGCTGCTGGCTGGAGTTGGAACAGTTGAACTCGTGTGGCTGAGCAAGCTGAGGCACGCTAGAGTTGAAGTGTACTTTGCTCCATCCTGGGCTGTTTGGAGGGGGACTGACTGAGCTGGCAGAGTCTCAGACCACAGGGCAGGGGTGAATACCGATAGGGGCTGAGAGCAAAGCAGGAGGGAGGGGGACACAGATATGGCTCTATTTTCTTTTGAACACTTGTAATAAAACATGCCCTCAGAGCTGGATTCCAGTCCATCCATCCCTTCTGTTCCTGCTGAATTAAGTTTCCTGTTGTGCTTTGCCATGGCTTGCCATGACTGTGTGTGGCTCCTTGGGGGAAGAGCAAAGGCTGCCTTCTTTTTTTGTTTGGGTTGGTTCTTAGAGACAAGAAAAGGGCTTCCTGATTTGCATTCCAAGAGGGAAAAGTGGGACCAATGTTGCACCAGTGTTGTAATTCCCTGTAACTAATGCCACCCAACAGCATTTGTAAGTAAGCCTGTTTTCCCCCTTTCCTAATTTGCCTTAGTAGCTCTTAAGACAATCTTCAAAAGATTTCAATGACAGTGAGCTAAAAGCAGCAGGTTATAGTAGATACTAATGAAGTCATACTTCATTAGTAGAAGAGAAAAATGTGGCTTTCAAGCCATAGTATGACTCCCATGCTAGAGTAATGATAGCAGAGTAGAAAGGAAGTAAGTCTTTTAATCACAGAAATAAGATCATACAAGTACAGGAATCTTGTTATATATACAGGGTTTAGAAGCATTTGACCTGAAGGAATTGGTAACAAAATTTACTAAAGAAAAGGCATGCAAAATGAGATTCTGATGTGCCTGAAATGGAAACATTAAAGAGACTTAAAGTTCAACATCACAATTAACAGGATTTTTCAAAATGCTTTGTGATTTGTGTTTTTCTGTTTGAGAGAGAAAATCAGAGATTGTATTACTTGTTCCCACTATTAAAAAAGAGAAATTAGCAATTTCAAATTATGTTTTTTTCATTCTTCCTAAAATGCATTTATGTTTGAAAATTGGTGGGTGCACCGGGGAGAGGCAGAAGGTAGCCTCGCCTAGTGTGCAAAAAAACCTGGCACCGGACCTGGAAACATCTCTATCTTCTAGATGTTTCCATCACTTTAGCTTACTTACTAGAAGAAGAATGTGCTTTCAAGTAGCAACTGACTCATGGCAAACCCATCCACAGGGCGTTCCAGGCCACAGAGGAGCAGGTGGTTTGCCATTGCCTTCCTCTGTGTAGCAACTCTAGTCTTTCTTGGTAGAATCCCATCCAAGTCTTAGCTGTGGCTGACCCTGCTTAGCTTCCAAGTTCTGACAAGCTTGGACTACACTGGGCTATTCAGGCTGGCGTTCCCAATCATGCTGCCAACTTGGACACCAAACAACTATACCTTGCTCAACTCCCTGGATGAGATACGAGGTGTTGAAGTTTATGTCAAAGAACTTTGCATCTGCACAGTACCCACTTCTAGAGGTCCAGGTCACTGCAGCTTCACTAGGAACCTGTACTTTTGCCAGTGTCTGTAAACTGATAGAGAAACAAATTCATTACCATTTCAAGCAGAGACCAAAGGCACACAGAAACATCTAAGCAGTCATTCTAAATTCAAAAAGTGTTTTTTAAATTATGCATTTCTTAAAAGGCAATAACAGAAAAGTAGGGGAGCTACTTGTGAAAAAGTGCTGTGACCACTGAAAAAAAGCAATGTAAACACACAAAAATAGACACATCTGAATTCATTAAGAGTAGTGTTGCCAACCTCCAGGTTGATTTCCAGGTGACCAAGATCAGTTCCCCTGGAGAAATAAGCTGCTTTGGAGGGTTAACTCTATGATACTATACCCTGCCCTCACCAAACCTTGAGCTCCCCAGGCTTCGCCACCCCAATCTCCAGATATTTCCCAACCCAGAGCTGGCAACCCTAATTCAGAATTCAGACACATCTGAACAGCTAGTTAAAGAACTGGCTTCCAGCTTGAGATCAGCAAGCAGGACATGAGGTGAACCAGTGGGTTCTCAACTGTCTCTTACTAACTGTTACGCCTTGAAAGCTAGACCTACCCAGTGCTTCCATTCAATCCAGCTCCCTTTTACTTTTGCTGTCTCACTGGAATGCCAGGACTTTTGTCTGTATAAACACATCATAGTTGCTACACAATTACTTTGATGCCATGCTCACTTGGTAGAATTTATGACAGGAACATAACTGTTAGATGAAGGAAGGTGATTCAGGCACTGCCAGAAAAGGACACAAAGCTGAATCGGGGCACAGCTGTGTCACTCTAGGGTTGCCAGCCTTCAGAGTGTGGAGTCCTCTCAGATTTACAAATGATCTCCAGATTACAGAGATGAATTCCATCAGAGAAAATGGCTGCTTTGGAGGGTAGATTCCTATGGCATCACATGCCTGCTGTTTCTCCTCCCAAAACTCTGCCTTTCATAAGATCCCCTCCCCAAATTTTTAAACCAGGAGTTGGCAACGTTACAGCTCTTCTAAATGTAAGGCTGCTTCCAAAAATCTTCCCTGACAACCAAACTGCTACTCGTATTTTATCTACCATGCATTTCAGTTCTCTGTTCATCTGTGTTAAAGTACAGCCAAACAATCCAATCTATTGGCAGGTTTCCTGCCCAGTTTAGCAGTGTTCCTCTGATTAATCTGTACAATTAGTTGATTATGGCCTTGGTTTTGTGAAGCATATGTTTATGGTAGAACAATCTGCTTCATTAAAAATATGCAGCTAATTGGGAATCTGAATAGATGGCTTGGCATAAAATCACATTTAAACCCAGCACTGAAACCTTTCCAGGGAAATCACTCATCCATCCAGTATGGAAACAATTGACATAGATTCTTCTCTGCCAGACTCCTATAGCCTACTATGGGGCCTGCCATTAACTAAACATCTTGGGAGCCATCCAATTTGCAACTTCAAGAACACACAGCAACGTGTCTCCATGCACAGCTCTTGATCTTTCCAGAGCTTTGCACTTGCAGGACTGTGGTCCAGTTGAGCAGCAAGATATGTATGGAAATCTCTTCATATGCATAAAGGGTTGGGTCTTCTAGGGGCTGGATTCCCCTCCCTTCAGGTTTGTTGACAATAAGGAAAAAGTGACTGGAAAAAATTACAATAAATTGCTAATTATTTTATTTACACTGTGAGTCTCAGGGAAATTAACATTGTTTATCCCCTTCACCAACAGTTGTTTCTTCCAAGATCTTCTGTGGAGTTATCAATATCATCCTGAGGTCCTTTAGAAAGAAAGTTGGAAGGGCTGGTCTAAAAGTAATAACAATGGGAGATAAAATTTATCCTCCCAAGACAAGGCTACAGTACACACACACACACACACACACACACACTTAATGAGAATACCATGAGAAGAGAACATGTAAAATAGCTAGACAACATTGTAGACATCAAACCACTCAAGTTCCAATTGTAACTTTCAAAAGTAACTCTCAGAACTGCAAAAGACTCAGAACTAAAGGGCAAACTCTAGGGTGTTACATGGTGTTGTATGTTTACTTAGGCCCAATTTTTAAAATTAAAAGCAGCTGTGATTTTGATTCTTGAGAAGAGGTGGCAGGAAGAACAGAGGCACTTAACCCAAATAAGCCATTTCTCTTCCTATGGGAATCTAGATACGGATAACACATTACTGTAAACTAAACAGAGGGGAGAGAGGGAGGAAGGCTGGTGAGGGAAATTCTGAGCAAAAATGTCAAGTGGGGAAATAATTACGGACCCCTAGCCTCTTGGAACACCTCCACTCAAAATTGCAATTTCCTGAAGCTGAAAAGACTCTGGGCTGTTGTTGTAGACATTTGTATAGAATGTGTAGTTTGCCCCCAGTCCGGTTTTCATTAATAATTTATATGGGAGAGCTGTACATATATCAAAGTGTGTTAATCAAATTCTCTTTCAATTAATCAGTACTCAAAGTCAAGATGGGAATATTGTCCCCCCCCCCGAGAGTAAAGGATATGCATTTGCCATCCTGGCCTGTCCAGCACTGATATCTATGGGTGCATTCAGACGGTCAGCTAATCCCGCCATTGGCCCGGCTCTAATTTGATCTAGATCTTTTTTATCTGGCCTTGCACAACCAGGCAGCTCCCCTTACTGCACGCGTATTCTGTGGTGGATTGTCTAGACAGCATTCACCTGAAGGAGCCGTGCAGTCGGTTTTTTAAAAAAATTCTGTTTGCGCATGCACATCTGTGCCTCAAAGTGTACTTGTTTTTTCCACACATGCACAGAATTGAATGGTTAAAGCACCGCCAGTAGTACCTCTCTCTAGGTACCATTTCAATTAACGCAGTTCATAAATTTCATGGGCCATTCAGAAACATGAAATTGTCCAGAACATTTGAACAGAGTTCTGTGGCTGTTGCACATTTATGCTTTTATGTGCATGTTGCTAATTTTTTTTTAAATGGCAGCCATTTGGGATGGTCTAGAGCTGATTGTACACTGGAATGATTAGATGGAGGAAAGTCCGCCATTGGCCCATCGGCAATCAAGAGTACCGGATTTTCACCATTATCTTTTAAGTATGGCTCCCTGGTGGGGCTAAATGGGCTGATCATGGAAGTGGCCCCTTTCCCAGATGTCGCTGTCTGATTGTTCCCTTTAAATCCATCAGGCACCTGTGCCTGGGGCGGATGTAAAGACCCGTCTGATCAGGACCTATATCCCCCCCCCCCCAAAAAAAAGCACCCTGTCACTTTTTAAGTACTGGCTTACAGTTTGAGGTCACCATCTTAAACAACTGATTTCACTCACAGCTGATACTGTGTGGTGAAATTTTTGACAGTGGCTATCATAATGCCAAAGAGACCAAGGAATATTTGCACTGGCATGTTACCATGTTCATGTGGTAAATTGTTTAGCAAATTAAGGCTTAGATCTAGCGGAACATTTCTGTGCGCAGAAGGATTTCCATCTACAGGGCATGACTTCCTCACTTCCTCCCTCCTAATGTACCCCAAAATACTCCTGAAATGCTGCTTCTGGGGAACATATCCCCTGGAACAGCATTGGAGGGGGTTACACTGGACAGGAAAGCAACAAAAGTCACAGTCTGTGGCCAGAAATCCTTCCACATGCAGTAATGCTCTGTTGAATCCAAGCCAAGAGTGGCTATGCAGGTCAACTTAAGCTTTGGAGGTTTAAATGTGTAAAGCAGCTCTGTGATGCAATTCAGACTAGTATGGGCTTTGATTCTGTTGCATGCTACAGAGAGAGAAACTTCCAATACAATCCCATATTTACTCATTAATAGGGAAGCCAACTCGCCCACTTAGACAGGACACCTCCTGCCTCCCACTGGCTTTGCCCACCACTACTCAGCGGGGTAGCAGTGGAAAAAGACTCTGGGGGGTGGGGGGTGCAATTGGCATTGCGCCAGTGCCTTGATGTCTTTTCTGGTGAGATCTGAAAGTGATGTCATTGTGTCTAGTGATGCTCTAGCATTCCCCCAAACTTCGTTGTTTAATTGTAGAGTTTTAGTAGAGTGATAGAGCATTGCTCCTACTTGATGATGCCACTCCGATATGGAAGTGACATCACAACACTTCTGGTGCCATCATGACATCATCAACAAGGGCCCCAAAAGCTAGGGACAAAGTGAAGCAGAAGTTCAGTTGTCACCACCATGAGAGCAGAACCCCAGATTACATCAAATTGCCAGACAGGAACCCCAATCACAAAGTCCAGTAATAAATTCTGAAGAAACAGAAGCCCAAAATTATGCCAAAAAGTGAAACAGCAGCTGAGGTCATAAGGAAAAGACGGAGAGCACAATCAGCACACCAGGGAGAGTCAGCAGAAGGCCTTGGCCTCATGTTTGTTTGGCCCTCCAGGGCAACTGGCTGGACACTGTGTGAAACAGGTTGCTGGATTAGATGGACCACTGGCCTAATCAAGCAAGCTCTACTTATGTCGTTATGTTCTCATGACCAAGTGGTAAGATTAATGGTTAATTAAACATTTATAATGCTCCCTTCTGCAGTGAACCAATGGGCTCTGTATGTAGGCAGTCTCTTTGAGACTTATAGCCTCTGGGAGTATGTTTTTGCCTTCTGTGCCCCGTCATTTTAGGCAGCAGAGCAACTCCATCAAGGGTTACCAGTTCAAGCCTCACTGGTTCATGACGGTGTCACTGATTTATTGTCATGAACAGTATGAGTTGTATCAGTTCTGTGAAGGTATTTAGAGGACAAAGTTTTATATGGCCTCGGATGTACCTGCCAAGCTGTCTGCTGTCGTTAATACTAGAGTTCCATGCCTGGATTATTGTTTTCAGATTTGTACTGTAATGATTTATTGGTCAGCCATTCTGGGCATGGGAAGGGAAAAGCTATAAACAAACAAATAACATAGGGTAACTTGTTTTTCCATATTCACAGCTTGGCTGTTGAAGTGCCTTCTCCCCTGCATCCACTCTAAAATTTGGTTTTAGCAATTCACCTCCTACAGCAACATGCCTGAAGAATGGCCTCCCTTCATAACGGTGTGATCAAAGTGTCCAAGATTTATTTATTTATGGTGGAAGTATGTACAGCCCTAGCAGCTGACCTAGCCTTGCTATCAAAATATTAGTTTTAGACATCAAGTGCAGGCAGATTCTTCCATGCTGGAAAGCTGCTTATCTTCATAAACAGGAAACAGAGAGGAATAGGGGAGCTGCGGTAAAGCAATTTTAAAAAATCCGCCTCACATTCACTGGTTCAAAAAGAACTCGTACCGATGAATGTAACCATGTGTGCAAGAAAAGATGGTTTCTGGAGCTGATATAGTAAACCATATATGTTTGGTCTTAATTTCTTTGCTTCATTCTTTCCTACCCTCTTCCTTTGGTTTCCCAAGACAGGTGGCATTTTCTGTGCCTTGAGCTGCAGCTGGAAACTTGTATGTTTTTATCCATTATTAAGAGATACAATAGCAGAAGAGTGATTTTTATCTGGTGCTAAAGTGCTGCCCTTTTTAATGGCAAAAGTGAGGCTTTATGCTTATCATCAAGCTTCCAGTTTGACCAGACTGCTTAAATACTGTTCTGATATGATGTCACTTAATTCTGCATTATTAGTGATTTTGAATTGCTGGCAGGGTACACCATCCAGCTCTGATGGGAAAACTCCCATGGATCAAAATAGAATTCTTCAGCTGAGCTGAGGAGGATAAGAAAGGGGAAATCGGAGAGGGGTGCAGAAGAGTGCTGCTGGGGCCTAGGAGCCTGGGCAGCAACACCAAACTGTGGGAAGCACAAAACTTTCTTGTAATAACTGTTGTAGCCAATGATCCTGTAGAGTCTTGTGAGCAAAAATTCTACTTTGTGAGCTACCGGCATTAAAGCTGTGAGTGAGCGATTTGGCTACTGCATAAATTAGTTTGCTCTGGAGACATCCTTTCTGAGCTAAGACAAAAAAGTGTGAGCCGGAGGCTAAAAAACCTGTGAGCTGGCTCACACTAACTCAGCTTAGAGGGAACACTGGCTGTAGCCTTTTTGAGGGGTGTATAAGTTAGCATACCTACCATGACTCTTCCCAGCCTTGTCTCAAAGCGCATGAAGATTTTTATATCATCATGTTGGATTTCACTGGCAGTTTTAGATTATGCTCTTAAATTTTAGTGTGTTTTTAATAATGTTTTTGCATACTATCTTTTATATTTTACAGTGCCTGTGCATCATTTTGCCTGAGAGGCAATTTATAAATAAATAATAATAATAATTATTTATAAAGTATCTCCAAAGATAGGCACTGCACAATGATTAAATGAACTGGAAAAATTCCAGAAGAGTGCCATGAAAAAATAAGCAGATATTTAGTGGCTCCTTAAAGACTAACAAAGTAATATTCCAGAGTGAGGTTTTTTTCCATCAGATATTCTAGCCAATGAAAGCTGGAATAAAATTTTGTTAGTCTTTAAGACGTTGCTTTGTCCCTATTTTATTTGAAGTGGAGCCCACTGCATAGCGTACTTCCCTTCCTGTATGAGTACCTGATACATCCTCAAAGAGTCAGGGCTCTACAGAGTGGAGTCACAAGGTCAGTTTTGTTCCCCAATGCACATAGTTTGTAATTATAACCCCAGTTATGATTTGTCTTCATTTTTTAAAAAAAAATCTTTTATTTATATATTTTCCAAAATAATACAAAAGTAATACAAAGACAAAGAAATACGATAACCTCATTTGAGATTACAATGGGTAGTTTTTCAAACTCTCTTCTCCATCCATTTATAAAATTTTCCCCATCTATTTGCATACAATAAATCATCTTTCCCTGAGAGAATAATGTTTAATTTATCCGATTCAGCAATTTCTAGTACATTACTAATAATTTCTTCCCTGTGTGGGAGCAGTTCTTTCTTCCAACATTTTGCCACTAGTATCCTTGCCACTGTAACTATGTACAGAGTAATTCTTATATGATCTTTTCTAAGTCCTGTCGGGAGAATATTAAGCAAAAATGCTTCTGGTGTAAATTGTATATTGACATTTAAAATTTCTTCTATTAGTTTACTAATCATTTTCCAGAAAGGTCTAATATTCTTACAATTCCACCACACATGTAGGTAGGATCCTACCTCTTTTTTGCACCTCCAACAGATATCGGAGTTTCCTTTATAGCATTTGGCTATCTTATCAGGCGTCCAGTGCCACCGATAGAACATTTTATAAATATTCTCTTTATAGTTTGTCGCTCTCAGAAATCTAAGCGATTTCCATAAACTAGACCATTGATCCAATGTGATATTATGTCCTAATTCTTGATTCCAAGCTATCATGTTTGGCTTAAAGACTTCATTCAATAGTTCCTCTGATAGTAAAAATCTATAAAGCTTTTGAATCAACGTATCAGCAGAGGAAAGCCAAATCTTATCCAGTTGGGTATTGGTATCCTGAAAACTAATTTTTTTATCCTTAGTATATCTGGAATTTATTTGGATTTTTTCCCATATGGTTAATTTTGCTTTCTGAAAAACTTGTGAATCCAGAGGTTTAAGATCGTTATTTTCTGTCAATAACATCTCGTAAGTCAATTTTTTATCCTTCCCCCATAAAGAGGGGAGAATAAAAGCTTCCGTTGGGGACACCCACTTTGGTATTTTATGGTAGAACTTATTTTTAATTTCCTTCCAGGTTTTAATCAGGGGGCCCCTAAAAATATGATCTTGGAAGATTTGCTGTCTTTTATCTAGATTATACCAAATATACGCATGCCAACCCATGGGTAGATCAAATCCTTCCAAATGCAAAGTCCTTTCCTCCTCTAAAAGGATCCAATCTCTGATCCAGCCCATTGCTGCCAGTTGATAATATAACTTCCAATTTGGTAGATCCAGACCACCCTTTTCTTTACTGTCTGCGAGTAATTTCCTATTTATTCTTGGCTTTTTAGCATTTTTCATATGATTTGTCTTCATAATAGGCTGACAAATATGCTCATATGACATATTATGTTAGATACTTAGTGCCAGCCTAGGGTTTCCTTTGCTCGAAAGCCAGTTGAATCTGACTCTAGGGAAGCAGTGCTCATCTCAGTTTCCAAGCCAAAGAGCCAACGCTGTCTGAAGATGTTTATGCCATGGTCATGTGGCTGGCATAACTAGATGCTGAGGTGCATGGAATGCTGTTACCTTCCCACCAAAGTGGTACCTATTTATATACTTGCAATTTCTTGCTTTCGAACTGCTAGGTTGGCAGGAGCTGGGGCCAGAGACGGGAGCTCACTCTGTCATGCGGCAGTCTCGGGTCTCGAATTGCCAAACTACTGACCTTCTGGTCTGCAGTTCAGTGTCTTAACCACTTGTTTTTCTCTTATTTTTTCCCTTTAGTTAATGGTTTATTTATTTCTAGTTGTTTATTTAGATATTCATACCATGCATAGGTACCCAAAGTGACTTTCAATTTCTCCCCTCCTCTGTTTTGCCTCACAATAACAAGTCTATGAGGTAGGTTAGGTTGAGAGATTGTGACTAGTTGAGAGTCATCAGAGATTCCATGGGAGAATGTGGATTGGAACCTGTATCTTCTAGATCCTAGTCTGACACTCTAGGTTCACTTTTTTCTTGTACTTCAGTAATCATTTAAAACAGTTTTTTCCCCTTCGTTGCTAGCTGTGGCTCAGTCTGTTTTTAATTAGTACTGTTGTTGTGCTGTATTTTTTACAAAACTATTTCATTGGGTTAAATCCTACCAGCTCTCCCGATGGATCTCTTGCAATTCCCCTCCTCACTGTAGCCACCATCCCATGTGCCTTTTATCCATAGGGGTCCCCCAAATGCTGGCATAGTCTTTTTGGTGGTCACAATGGGTCCTTTCCTCCCTCTTTCACCAGTGGAAAAGCTGGCAGGATATAGCTCATTTTCTAGTTTATATGCTGATAGATCAAGATGGGTAGCTGTGTTAGTCTGTCTGTAGCAGCAGAAAACAGTAAGAGTTCGACTGCCTAGTAGCACCTTAAAGACTAACAAAATTTGTGGTAAGGTGTCAAGTGTGCAATTGAACAACAACAACAGCAACACAAATGAGCTGTCATGAGTCAAAAAAAATAATGATTCACAAAAAAATATGTGTGCAGTTCCATTCTGTGTACAGCTGAGATCCAACTGTATGTTCTTTGGAGTATTTCTATCAGGGAGGAATTAAGAAGCATCTATAGGAAGAAAATACCTGCATGAATATCTCTGAATGACCAGATGTGTAGAGAGCTATCTTTTGGCTATGCTCCTGCAGAGTGCAGGGGATTGAACTAGGTGACCTGCAAGGTCCCTTCCAACTCTAACATTCTATGATTCTATGATATTCTGGGGCCACACCATCTTCTATGCTGGAAGAAGGTGCGGCCCCAGAATATAACATTTAGATTATCTGCAATAGCCAATTATCTTTATCCCATTCTGGTGTCAACCGTAGAGTGCTCATATTAAATGCTAGAGCAATTTTATTTTTGATTTATGAAGCATAGCCTTTTATGAAAGTGGCTGGAAGCACTAATTCATTGCTCCATTAGTGTGAATATAGAACCACCTGCATGCTGTGCCCAGTGCACGTGCTCCAGTGCTCTCTGTCTCATGATTGCATTACTTCATGTGCATACCATTAGGCATTAGATTGCTTGGATGTGCTCCATTTTGAATGGCCAGGACCACCACATCTCTGATTGAAACAAACAAAAGAAAATCATGTCTACATTTCTTTTAAATTCAGAGCAGTAGAGTAATAATATCCAGATGTTTTGAGCAAGGCTGGTGTACCAGATTATTTAATGCACTCCACCCTGTACTTGAATGAATTAAAGGAAGTATCCCAAAGGGAGTGAGCAAAAGTTAGTGTAATACTTCTAGTGGAGCCCTGCATAGTGACTCTAGCTTTAAAGGGCTGAGGTTAAAAGGACTATATGATGATAAGGAGTGCATTTCTAATTGCCATAATGTAGGACTGATGTGATTCAACTGAGCTCATGCCAATGCTTAATTCCCATAGTTGATTATCTTCCTGTATCTTTAACCAATTTAAGATTAATCAGTTATATGGGGGTGCAGTGTAGCAATTATAAAAATAATGAGAAGGGGGGGGCATTTCTATCCATATTTCTCATGGCAAACAGTTTTAGGTTGCCCACTTCTGTTGCTGGAATAGACAGTTAAACCATTATGTATTTTTACATAATTTAAATGAAATTTACACCTAAAAGTATGTCACACACACAGAGGTACAGATATGCACAATATAAGGCAGAAAGAATAATAGATTAACACACGCATGTTGCAAAAAAAAAAAGTCTGAGAAAATATTAAAAGGCATGGAATTAGACTCATGGGTTAAAGCTGCATGAGACAGAAGGAAAGCAGAATGATGTATGAAACCAGCAAGCTAAGATCTGTACTTCATGGGGTTTTTTTTAATCCATAACCATTATGACAATCTTGGTAGATAAACCAGTATTACAGCCCTCTTACTGTACAGAAGAGGTTAAGTTCAAGAGATGGCAACTGAGCTAAGGCCACCCCACGAATGTGTAGCTGTGCTGAGATTTCACATGGACACTTCCTGCTCATAGTTAATGTCCTTGATTATATCAGTGGTGGAGAAATGCCCTCCACCCAAGGATGTACCCCAATATTTCAATTGCTGTAACTACCTGGCTACAAACTGTTAGCTGGCAGAAAGGAGAGGGCTGGAGGAAGGAGCCATTCAGCCCCAGGCATAGGACACTCAAGCTCTTGGTTATGCAAATTACTCTGGCTGAGGTAGGATAATGGTTTACCCACCCCACACCCTGATGGAAGGTGATGCACAAAGTTACAGAGAGGGAAACAGCTGAAGTATTAAAAGGTATTTCTTCCTCTAGTGGCAGGAAGATCAAACCAAGGTGGGACAATCTCCAGGGTGGATTATAAATTCCCTTAGCACAGAGAAGAAATGCATCTTGCTCTTGATTTATAGGCACAAGCCACGAAGGACTATGCCTGTATCTAGGGTCTCCAACTTGTCTGCATGGCCAGGGAAAATGGGTAGAAGACCCACCCATGAGGAGGAGGAGGAAGAGGAGGAGGAGGAGAAGGAGGAGAGGAAGAAGAAGAAGAAGAAGAAGAAGAAGAAGAAGAAGAAGAAGAAGAAGAAGAAGAAGAAGAAGAAGAAGAAGAAGAAGAAGAAGAGAGAGATTGGATTTATACCCCACGCTTCACCACCCAAGGGAGTCTCAGAGTGGCTTACAAAATCCTTTCCCTTCCCCTCCTCACAACAGACACCCTGTGAGGTAGGTGGGGCTGAGAGAGCTCTGGCAGAAACTGCTCTTTTTCAAGAACAGCTATGCCAGAACTGTGGCTTGTCCAAGGTCATCCAGCAGGTGCAAGTGGAGGAGTGGGGAATCAAACCCGGTTCTCTCAGATTACAGTCCAAACTGGTTTAGGGAGAACTAAGGTAATGATAGACTTTAGTACAACTTCAAGTAATACTAGCCTTTAAACTGAGGTAGAATCTCCAAGGCACCCCTGAATTCCCCCCTTTGCTGTCTTACTTAGGTAAGCAATAAAAGACCATCACTTCCCTTCAGAGCTGAAAATCTGATGAGTCCAACTCCCTGACACAATGGCATGCTTAGAGCTTTGGGCCTGAAGGCACTGGCCATGAACCATCAGAACAAGTGTCAACTTGCAGGTCTTTCCTGACACTACAACCTCTTCCCATTATATTTTGCTGGTGGTGGTGGTGGTGGTGGTGCATACAGTCAACCAAGATACCTTGAGAGAGCTTTGGAACTGAAAAGCTTCATTTGTCCATGGGGTTGGTGCTAACTCAACAGGCAGCCATTATGCTTCCCAAGTCCTACCGCTTCCTTATTTACATTAAACTACAATCCTCAGGAAGCAGTGCAAGACTTGGCATGCATGAATGGTTCCAGATCTAGTCAGTTTATTTGTCTGTTTCATTAACAAATTAGGCACCCATACGGGAAACACGTCACATCTATATATCATAATGCAGATGTTTTATGTACTTGAAAAAATGCATAAAGAGCACATTGAGAGGGAGGTAGCAGATGGGAAGTGGAGTAAGAGGGAGGTAGCAGATGGGAAGTGGAGTAAGCCATGGGAAAATGGGCACAGACAATCAGGGTTTTTTCCTCTTTTGAATGGATATATGCAAAGTGTTCAAATGCAGTTTGTTGAAAGATCAACCATTCTAATAGTGACTTGTTGCTAGCATCCTCAGCCCTGAACATGGGATGGTCTTTCCTGAGAGAGAGATACCCCAAAACAACCTCTGAACCTCCACAAACAGTGCCCTTAAAGCCAGGCTTGGCTTAAACAGTGGCTTTTGCTGGGAGGCTAGGAGAACCACATCTTGGCTGGCAAAACTCAGGCCAAGTGAGGACTCTCCAGGCTGGCTGCACTGCCAAACAGCCTCCATGCAAGCAACCTTCCCCTATGGCTATCCTATCAGCTCAGTCCAAAAAGGGCTAGAATGGGTGATTTGGTACATGAGAGCATAACAAAGAAACAACTTTAGACTTACCAATAAAAGTGTAAACTATGATAGACCTTGGTTGTACATATAGTTTTCCCTTGACCTATGGTCTGCCAACACAGCTGAGGCAAAAAGTGGCGAGGGAATAGACAGATGCACGTTTACTGAATGGTTCTTAGATGCAGACAAGTGTACAAAGAATTGTAGGACTTAATCACATTACTTGCAGCTGCTGAAATTTTTACATATATATGTGTGTGTGTTGGCACACTGACTGTCCCAGTCTTCTTTTATTTTTTTTTTAATGCAGGGAACGTTTTACCTCCCAAGGTAGGAGGTTTAAGTTCAAACATGTTTTTGTTCTTGGAATGTGCTCTAGAGAAGTGGTTTTAAGTTATAGGAAGTGGAAAAATGGTCATGGAAAAACAATGCTTGGAAGAAAAGAGCTGCATTACAGTACAACTTGCTGCAGAGATGTCTGAAATCAGCTTTGTTCCTGCAAGTCAGGGGATGCAGTTGAAAGGTTGGGCATTTTCTCTAGGCCATTCTCTAGCAGATCAAGGAAGGTGCTAAAATAAGAAAACAATATTGTCAGTGGCATGCTTGATTGGAAATATTGGCTTAGATCCCATGGTAAATCTCTGCTGGTGGAAAGGATTTTTCTCAGGGTTGCCAGTCTCAAAGTGGAGCCTAGAGTTCTCCCAAACTCACAACTGATCGTCAGACTACAGAGATCAGTTTCCTCAGAGGAAATGGCAGTTTTGGAAGGTGGACACTTTGGCATCACATGTCTGCTGAACTCTCTCCTCTCCCCAAACTCCACCTTCTGCAGGGACCACTCCCAAATCTCCATGGATTTCCCAAGCCAGAGCTGGTAGCCCTAATCAGCAGAAGACTAGTCAGCAGGAGATCTGCTGGTGATCCCAGGCACTAAGGATGTACACTTAGCCTCACCCAGAGCCAGATCCTTCTCGGCTCCAGCACTGGCTTGGTGGAACATTCTCCCTATTGAGATCTAGAACCTGCAGGATTTAATGCAATTCTGCAGGGCCTGCAAGATGGAGATATTCCACTGGGCCTATGGTTAAGGTGGCAGAGATCTATTTATATGGGCCTCCCCCTGCACTTCTGTCAACTGGTGTTATTTTTTGTCCATCTGTTCCCCCCAGTACTAGTTGCCACCCAGCTGTAAATATATGAGGAACCTGCATGGGAGCAGACAGGGATGGATTAGATAAATGGTGCCATCTGCTGTGTATTATTAATATTAATATTAATATTAATTGATCTTATTATTGCTTGGGCTTTAAGAAGTGCTGCTTTATATATTGAATCATGTTATTTATTGTTCTATTGTAACTGGCCCTGAGCCTGCTTGTGGGGGAGGGCAGGTTAGAAGCCAAACAAAAGAACAAACAAACACACACTTTTAGGTGAGCAACTGAATGTCCTGGAAGGTTAAAATGTTCCCCACTGTCTTGAATGTAGTGGTTTCTAACGTCAGACTCATGTCCATTTATTCTTTGTCTCAGGGACTGGCCTGTTTGTCCAATGTAGAGGGTGGGAGGGCACTGCTGACATATGATGGCATAAATCACATTAGAGGATGAGTAGGGGTATGAACCTGAGATGTTATGGCTGATGTTGCTGGGTCCACTGATGGTGTCGCTAGGATCTATAGGAGAGCAAAGCTGGCATCTTGGTTTGGGAAATTGAACAGTTGTTCTGCTTGTGCAATAGACTCACTACACATGGTAGCAGGTTGCTGGAATGGGAAAATGTTTTATTTTTATCCAGTTCGTCCACTGAAGAGCTCTGGGTGGCATAAATGGTTCCCCACTCCTATATTCAAAAGTACCCTGTAACATAATTTAGGCTGTGAGAGAATGACTGGCCCAAAGTCATCCAGTGAGCTTCATGGCAGCATAGGGATCTGAACATAGCCCTCCTCTCATGTGTCCTAGTCTGACATTGGATCCTAGGGTTGCCAGCTCCAGGATGGGAAATACCTGGAAATTTTGGCGGTGGAGCCTGAGGAGGGTCGGGTTTGGGGAAGGGAGGGACTTCAGTGAGGTATAATGCCATAGACCCCAGCTTCCAAAGTGGACATTTTTTCCAGGTGAACTGATCTCTGTCACCTGGAGATCAGATTTAATCCCAGGAGGTTTTCTGCCACCACCTGGAGGCTGGTAACGCTACCTGTAACTCAGGAGTTCTGCACTTTTGTTCAGCCTGGAGGCACCTTTGTAAAGAATGGGGAGTGGGTGCCACTATATAAAAAAGCAGTCATGGGGAAATAAGAGAAAATGGCTGCTATGTGGTGCTACGGCCACTCATATTTGGAGGTTGCAGGTTGTCCTCCTACAATGGAGGTGGCTGTTTCTGAATTGGTGCCCCCTGCAGACAGAGGTTCTTCTAAAGCAGCTCTTACTCCATTGAAGTAGAAAGATTGTGAGCCAGTTCAGTGTAGTGGTTAAGTGGGAGAACTCTAATCTGGGAGAACCGGGTTTGATTCCCCACTCCTCCACTTGCACCTGCTGGATGACCTTGGGTTCTGGCAAAACTGTTCTTGAAAAAGAGCTGTTTCTTTCAGAGCTCTCTCAGCCCCACCTACCTCACAGGATGTCTGTTGTGGGGAGGGGATGGGAAAGGAGTTTGTAAGCCACTTTGAAACTCCCTTGGTTGGTGAAGGGTGGGGTATAAATCCAATCTCTTCTTCTTTGGCTTTTTGCTTTCGGAATGGAAAAGCAAACTGATGCCAGGAAATCCTTCAGCAATAGCAATGGCTCCCATGGAAAGCACATTAGAGATCACCACTACCCCACAGGCAGGTCCCCTTTTTAACTCAATTTACTGTGCCATCATTTCTCATACTGCCTTCAAGGTAATATTTTTAGGCACCAATTTTGCTTGGGATGGTTCTTCGACAAGTGGGCAGAAGTATACCTTGGAAGTGCTCATATGTGATTTTCCAAATATTATTTATCTTACTAGGGGTCTAATATGCACTTAAATTAATGTGAAACCCTCATAAACAAACCACTGTTATGCAAGTCTGATTTGTCACTGTATAGGTTTTCTTTCTTTGTTCACTTTTCCTGCAATCTTTTTTTTCCTTGAAGTTCAAAGCAATTTTTTTTTTATCACCTCAAGCTGTCTTGCTGAGATTTCAAGGGGTAACAGTATGGAGGATTTGCTCTGACTGAAACTCTATGAAGTACCCTTTTAATACTGGGACTCCAAGATACACTGTTAATCTCAGCTCTGTGCAATAAATCATTCTGAGTAAGTCACCGAACATCAGGTGGGAAACCTAGTGCTTCTCGAATGCTTAATAAAATAATTTTTTAAAAAAAATAACTAGTTTTTCTGTTAAGGCCCTCTTGTCTCTCCTCATTTTAATGACCTGTGGTGAGACTTGAACCAGCTTTTTCTAAAACAGTCAATTCTTCTCACCGTGCAATGAATCTCTCCCACATAGCCACTAAAAAAAAAAAGGGGGGAAAAAAGGCCTGGTTGTAATTCCAGTCTGCGGTGGCCAATATGAAACAGATGAGGCTATTACATTTCTTTCCCCTGATTAATTTAGCTGTGCCAGTTAGTTTAATTTTTTTTCCAAAACACTGTTTGCCCTGGAGCCTACCATAACACTGAACAAATCTGTTGTTTGAGTCAACGTGTTCATTTAGCGCTTTCCTTTGAGAAAGTGCATGTAGATCTGATTTTGTCCCTGGACTTAACCAGATGCTAATAAGACAATTAAAATCTACCATACAATAATGTGTGGGTGTAATCTACTTTGACCTGGTACACACTGAAATGCAGACCTGGATTTTAAAACGTGGCAGATCTCTTACGGTTCTAGACAGTTATCCATGGGTTATCCATAGAATGTCTTCATGGATAGTGGGAAAGCAAATATTGGAGGGAGGTTAGGCAGAAGAAAGCATGAGACTTCTTGTCCCAATTTTCTGAAGTATCTGGAAAGTTAATGAAACATAAAGAGAAACATCCTTCTGAAATTCACTTTCCCCTGGATAAGTTACTTACTAAGGCCATGGTATATAAAATATGGTGAAACAAGAAGGCATTTAAATACATAGTAAAGTCATTCCTCCAGGAAACTGAGATACCTCCCGGGACACCAAGCTGCTAATATCCTGAGGATCTTGGTTTTAAATTTTTTTTTTTTAAGAATAGGATTTGTAACTTAAAAAAAAAGAATGACAAGACCGTATAACATGGATGAAAGCCCTAAAACTACTGCCCTAGCCATGTGATCCAAGAAACATGACCTACGTTAAGCTATTTCACCTGCACACATACTGCAAAAGACACTCCTTACAGCCACATATAATGGCAATTTAGACTTTTTCAGCATCAATAGGCAATCTATTGGTGAAAGGAGGTAGTGTTAAACTCAGAGAACTCACTGGTATCAAAACCCAGCAGAGGTGGAAGGAAAAACTGAAGTACACAAGTATCAACAGGTACTTACTGCCTACCAATGTAGTGGATGCAATTAGGCTATTTATTCAATGCATAGCCTGTGTACAGATTGTCTCTAATGCAGCAGGAGAGACTTCTGGGTATGTTTGACCATGGTAACCCCAGTCCTGCTTCAGTGACTTGAGAACTGTAAAAGCATGACAGGGGGGAAAGGGTAGTCTTGCCTGGATCTATATAATTGGATGTTGTGCTGCTGTAGTCTTCACCTCCTGGATTTTCCACAAGAAACTATATGAGAGCACAATGTGTGGTTCCTCCTTGGTTCACATGGTGTAGCCTTGCTGTTGTGCGCCTTTTAAAAAGACAGGAGATTTTGCTTCTAATGCCAGAGGGTTGCACCACTCCCCCGGTAAAAAAGAGAAATGTAAAGAAAATGGGTTTTGAAATTGTACTGCACTGACAGGAAAAGTGGAATTCGTCAACTAAACTCTTAGTAGTTATAAACGATTTCCCTTAAATGTTCAGAGTGTATCACATTCCTTTTAATTTCAGTCATTTTCACAACAACTATGTAACATAGGCCAATATTATTGTAAGAGAAGGGAGAAGTAAATGGCTTGCTTATAGCCACACTGTGAGGTCCTGGCACAGAGCAATAGGAGTGCCCATGTGGGTAAGCATTAAGAAAATGACATCTCTCCTGCATAGCACTAAAAAAAATAATAATAGAGATGTTTTAAAAAATAATCTATCAGTAAAAGCTGTAGTAGCCGCACCTTTTATGGAAACTCTGACCAGGTGAAATTATGCTTGTTGTCTGGAGCATCATCTCAAAAGAGTGCTGCCATCAGGGAGGCCAGGTGTGTGGCTACAGTGGGAGGCCTCCCAACCAGCAGCCCTGATTGTGTGCTGCCACTCCATAGAGTGACGGGGAAAAAAAACAAAGGGGAAATAGGCATTGTGCCATACCTGGACATCACTTCCAGCATGAACCTGGAACTGACGTCATTATATGGGTGCAACACTGTAGAGTTCCCAGAGCACTGTGCCAGTGTGATGACATCACTTATGGGTTTGCACCAGAAGTGACATCATGGCATTGGCATGATGCGCCCCCTTGCCCAGATTGCCTGGAGGTATGGGCTGGGGTGTCACCAGTATGGTGATGAAATCCAGCTCTATCTGATGTTGGGTGGTCGGTCGGACTCTAGCCCAGAAGATCTGGACCGGGCATTGCAAGCTGTGGCTGGTTGGCTTAGACTCAGCCGACTGAAACTAAATCCGGTGAAGACGGAGGTCCTGTGCCTGAGTCAGGGTGGGTTGGGGATGGGTTGGGATACAAATCCAATTAATATAATATATATAATACAAGGAATAAGGCCCATTGTGGAAATAAATACAACGGCCTCTAGAAAGAGGCTCTGGGAGAGAGCCCCGGCTTTGGGCACTCAGTGACAATTTGCTGTGGCAATCTCAGCAGGGTATAATGACAGAGTCCACCATTTTCTCCAGAGGAACTGATCTTTGCTACCTGAAGAGCAGTAGTAATTTTGAGTGATCTCCAGCCCACCCCCAAGATTGGTAACAGTGGTTCCCCAGGAGGGAGTGGCTGGTTTGGAGGGTGGAGTCTATGGCATTGTACCTGTCTGAGGTTCCAGCCCTCCTCAACACTCACCCTCTCCAAGTTCGACCCCTCAAATCTCCAGGAATTTCCCAACCTGGAGTTGATAACCCTATCTCCCTCCCAGCCAACCATCAACCTACCTTTAGTTTTCCATCTCCTCCCCCCTCCCTCCTACAGAGCAGTTGTAATTTTGAGTGATCTCCAGCTCCCACCTGGAGATTGGCAACAATGGTTCCCCATCAGGGAATGGCTGGATTGGAGGGTGGAGTCTATGGCATCGTACCTGTCTGAGGTGCCACCCTCTTCAAACCTCACCCTCTCCAGGCTCCATCCCTCAAATCTCCAGGAATTGCCCACCTGGAGTTGGCAACCTGATCAGGGCTGGGCCCAATGAGTTTTCTCCCAAAGGCCAACATAGGTGTGGAAAGGGCCTTTTACTGACAGAGGAGAAAGTACAGGTGCCAACTCTGATTAGGGAAATACCTGGAGATTGGGGGGGGGATCCTGTGGAGGGCAGCATTTGGGGTGTGTGTGGAAGGACTCAGCAGGGTATAATGCCATAGAGTCTACCCTCCAAAGCAACCATTTTCTCCCAGGGAACTGATCTCTGTCATCTGGGGGTCAATTGTAACAGTGGGAGGTCTCCAGGTCCCACCTGGAGATTGGCAACCCTAGGGGAAAGTCAGCTGCACAGCGGGGAGTTGAAAAAAATGGTTTGATGGTCACTGGCCCACCTCGTTAGCCAGCCAGCCAGCCATGCTGAAGCTAAGCAGGAGAAAGAGCCTTTTTCCATTTATTCTGAGAGGAAAGTGGCCATTGGGGAGGGGGTTATGGGCGGGGGAGCAGGTTATGCTGAAAGTCCTTTGTTTTTTTATTCACAGAACCAAGCTTGGCTGCCTACCAACAGCCACTGAAGGGACAGTCCCTCACAGGAGTCAAGAGAATTGTCTTCCTCAGGAGAGAGAGATGGTCTGCCAGTAAATCTGTCTGAAGGGGGAGTGGGTGGGGAAAAGGAGCAGACCCAGCACCTGGCCAATGGCACGCGAGTACTCTTGAGTGGCAGCTGATGAGCCAATGGCTGAGGGAGGGCATTTTACAGCCAATGGGAGCGCATGGAATCTTACGAAACCAAAATATAATTATTATATAAGGAGAGATAATATGCTATGTCCTTAGCTCCTAATTCTCCCATTGGTTGCCAGTCTTGGGCTAGCAACTCTAGCTGCCACCCAAGCTTTTAGGACTTCTCCATAGGTGCCTCAAGTTATCAGTGAATCTTGTATTCTGCCTCACAGTTTTCTAAGTGCAAATGTACCTTCAGAAAATAAGAACATAAGAGAAACCAGTGTTGGATCAGGCCAATGGCCCATCCAGTCCAACATTCTCTCACACAGTGGCCAAAAATACCAGGTGCCATTCAGATTCAGCTATGTGCAGAATTAAGTGGCATACATTACTCCCTGCTCTGTGTGGCTACCATGAAAAGCCTTTCTTGGGTAGTCAAGACTGCCATCACAGAGACAGTGGTTGGATCTAAAGGAAACTGCCTGTTTGCACTAGATCTCTTGCACAAGCAGAAGTGCAAGTAAAAGCATACAGTAAATGTGGTGCTCATTCAAATTTATTTGATGCCACTTGTGCAAGAAATTCCACAACCAGCCCTGTGTTTTTGAGAACTGAACATAGCAGCTTCTTCTTTCTGAAAATGGCTCCCCAAGGTATAATATGGAAGGGAGTGGAGATTATTACCCTTCTCCAAGCCATTAAATAAAGCCCTGGAGTTTCTCTGCTCATGACTAGCTCTTCACATTGAGATATTGCAAGGTGACATCTGGAAGATGCCCAGAAAACCCGCATCCAGGCACTAATCAGACCTTTTATCAAAGCTGCTGTATCATGCAGCTTTAGTTCACACCCCAGGGATCTGAAAGAAATCCCTACACTGTGGAAACATAATGCTGCAAATAATGGTAAGTAATTTATCAGCTGCAAATTACTAGCTATATTCTTAACCAATTGAGAACCATTGGTGATTTTTCATTTTTTTAAAAATATAGTACATTTTCCTCAATTTTTTCTTCCAAGTTGTTCAGGGTAGAGTGTGTCATTCTCACCTCCACCATTTTATTGTCACAACTACCTGGCAAGATCGGATAGACTGATGCACACAGAAAGACAGGGTTTGGCCTAAACAAACTTCATGACAGAGGATTTTAATCTGGGTTCCTCAGATCCTAGTTCAGCACTTGAACTGCTACACCACACTGGCTCTTGCAGTGTTACTGGAAAAGAAAAGTTTTATGCTTTGAAAAACAAGTGGATTTTGAGAGGGAAAACAGGTTTGGCAGATCTTGGTTCAGTAGATTTTTTAAAATCTTATTTTGCTTCTACACATTGCCTTTCTCTGCCTTGTCTGTTGAAAGAAATTTGTTCAGCCTGACCCTAGGGACACAGCTGGCAACATATCAATATGTCTATTTTATATGGAGAGCTTTATTCACTAAGCTGAAGCTGTGCTCAAATACACACATTCTGTTTTCTAAGGGCTTCTGTCTGGATCTCCAAAGGACTAGCCTCAGATATAAATAGTTAACCCCTGAAAAAGAGGTAATTCAATGCAGGCACAAGCTGTCAGAGGAACTGGTTTGACATAGGGCTTAACCCGAAGTCGATTTGGGTATTCCCTAAACACCCATAGTTTGACTAAAGTGGTGAAAAGTATACTGAGAGTTGAGGAGAGCAATTGCTTATATTCATCCCCTATTATCCAGCCTGTCCACCTTACTAGATTTTCATGGAAGACACGCGGCAAGAATTTCATGGTAGCGAAGAACCTATTCTGAACATGACTGGTGCTGCTAGTTTGTCTATCATCTTACTGTATTTACCCCAAAATGTAAATATAGTAGTTCTTTTCTTCCAGATGTGCTATCAAGAAAACAAGTGTGTTTGTGGTGGTCATCTTAATGTAACTAATACAGATCTTCCTGTGTATATTTTTTTGAGGGGGGGGGTTATTTTACATTCAGGGTAACCTTGCTTTGAGGTATATGAAAGGGCTCACACTTCAGCTGCAAACTCTAGTATGAAAGCATAACTAGAACTGTGTTGCCTCACTTTCCCAGAAGTAAAAGGCATAAAGCAGCAGCTGGTAGGAGACTGATAAATGTGAGCTTAATTTGACTAAATGTGCAGGTGGGGTGGGCGGGCACAAATACCCTGGCCCTACCTCCCTGTAATTGCCGGGTTGTCTGCACAGTGCATACGCATGGAGGAAGTGTCCACTGATATGCTCCCTTCCCATCATCAGGATGCTACTTTTTGACTGTTGCTGGTCACAGTATAGGAGCATACTGTGTTCATGGGCCAGTGGTCACACAGAGATGGTTTCAGCTTACTCCTGCCTACTCTCCTTCTTGATGTATTCAATCACTGTGAAGAAGGGTCATGTGTTCACGGCTATGGAGTAGCTGGTGATGTTGTCTTTGGTAATTTTACAGTGTAAGCATTTATTTAGTAGAGAACAAAACCCAACCATATTTTCCTCAGTTTACAGGATGCAAATCTGCTAAGACTTCCATATATGAAAGTGGAAATAAATCACACAAACCACGTGCCAAATAAAATGTGCCTGACATCCAACAAAAGTAGTCAGTGCTTTTTATTCCTGTGCAGCAGGTTTTCTGTGGATGGAAAAAAACACCTCTCCCAAAAGCTTTCATTTTGAATATTTTATTTATTGAATACTTTATTTTTTATTTAAGCAGTTAGAAACATGTTCATGTCTTGTCAGTTAACTCTTAGGGGGAAAAGTGTTAGATATTTGTAAGTTACACAGCTTAAACATACATAATTATTATTCACATACTATACATGTTGACTTGATAGGCAGACTCTCCCAAGTGCTACTGAACCTGTAGTCCCCCCACTGAAATGAAATGGGGCTTCAGATGGGAGTGGGTCTTTGAACTGTGCCCTATCAAATCAGTAATTAAAGTTCCACGGGGAAGAATTTCCAAAGCACCATAATGTCCCAGTGATACAGGACTCAGTGATGTGCCATTTGAAAATAAAATCTCCCACAACAATCAGATATTAGCATAAAACATCACCCTCTTTCAGTACTGTGGTAACGGCCATGTGATACTACTATACCATCATGAGCTCCTATTTTATTCGCAGGCTGTGAAAGCAATGGGATTTGCACAGTCTAACCATGTAGGACTGCAGCCATATTGTTTATAATTCAACCTAAACCACTATGAAGATATCACAGCGTATCACAGATTAGGGGATTTCCTACTTCTGACACATGAGACATTGGGCGGACCTATGCCCCCATAATCCATCTCAGTACAGAAATGAAGAGGCCTAGGATGTGTCCTACTGTGTTTATAGTGTGAAATGCTGGCTTTTGAGGATAATAGTATGCCAGACATGCTTCTTTACCCTCATACTGCTTTTCTGTTCCTCCCTGGTATCCTGGTTTGTTAGTTCCTGTTGCTCTATTTAAGAAAAATGACAGAATGCAGAAGAGAAAGAAAGAAGTGACCAAATGTGTGCAATAGGTGTGGCTGGATCTTTATATGAGGGACTTGAGGGGGGCAAGGAAAAGAAAGGGATCCCATTAAACTTTGACAGTCTCACAAGAATGGTTAGTGCCAGTAATTTCTATCCTTTGCTAGAATAAAGAATAGTTTTCTTGCAAAGCAGTCCACAAAGTTAGTCTTGTCAGGTTTACTGCTGACAATTTAATAGAGATACAGACATTTATTGTAGTCCTCAATCTCACCAATGTGCAACAAACCAATTAAGCACAAAACAGAGCAAGCTTAGAATGCAGTTGATCAGATCGAAGCACTTGACCATGCCCTGACTTCCCAGCAACTTGCCAGTTACTGGCTTTACCTTCCACAATTCAGTACTTACTACTATGAAGCAAATACCAGATAATGAACTTTCTCCAACTGCAATTTTCTGTCAGTGGGATGACACTTCCATCAGTGGAGGGGAGGGCATTTTTGCTAACTCTTCCCTTTCCACTGCTGGACCCAGTTGGTTCCCATGCTGTATGTGAGAGTTTCCCACTCCCCGAGGCAGAGCAGAATTTCAGTGGGACTTAATAGGAGGGGCATGTAGGAAAGCCCCATTCAACGAACTTTGCTCACTGCTTTTCTGATGCAACCCATTGTTTAGATGCATAGTCAGAAAATATAACCATCTTCATGCAGTACTATGTTGTTACCCCTTGTGGAAGCATTTAGAGTCAAGATATTAAAAACTTTGAGACTGCTCTACCGCTCCCTCCATTCTCCAATACTGACTTCCTTGCTGTCTCCTCGAAACTTCCCATGCCTAGGCTATGGCTTCCCTGTCTATTTCCTGTTGGAAGGCTAAGGTGGTAAAAATCCAGGCTTGTCTTAGTGAAAGTAGAAGTGGAAAACTTCTATTTTTCTATTTAATAGAGTCCCTCTATTTAATAAGGAAACAAAACGTTCATACACTATACTGTAACATATCCAGAGGAAAGATCTGAATGGCCCACTATGCTGAGAGGTGGTAGAATTTGGATTCTATCCCTTCAGCATACAGGCAAGAGCTCACTGAGTAGGATTCTTATGCCTGTAGTCAAGGATCTTTTCCACCGGCACATCTTCTGTAGCCAGAGCTTCTTGCATTAAGAGAAACACTACTGGTGGAAGAGGAACATTGCCCCATTCCTTGCCTCCCTCTTCACAGGAGTACTCTATACTCCATGGCATTTTGTCTGTGGGATTCCAGTAATAGAACATCAGATTCTTAAAAGTCTCAAGAGAGCACAAAGCCACCATCTGTTAGTAGGAGACGATCCATAGATTTTAATGCTCCCTCAAGGTAAGAAGCTCCCTACACATAGTGCCCATCACACTGGGGAAGAAGGCTGTGCTAAACTACCCTCCCTTGTGCTAGGATATTAAATGCAGGTTCTTTTTCTATAATGGAGGAGCAAACAAACATGCCACTCCTCTGAAGGGGAACAGGTTAGAATTCTTCCGCCTCCTTCTGTGTAATGTGTAGATCAGCTCTTCAACTTAGAAGCTATGAATGAGTTCCATATAAGAGGTAAGGGCTCTGGCTCAGTGGAAGACCCTTTGCTTTGCATGCAAAAGGTCCCGGGTTCAATCCCTGGCATCTCCAGTTAAAAAAGGACCGAGTAGAAGATGATATGAAAGACTTCTGTCTAAGGGTCTGAAGAACTGCTGCCAGTCTGAGTAGACAATACTGATCTTGATGGATCAATGGTCTGCTTCAGCATAAGGCAACTTCATGTATGTATCTGCTCATGTATTGAAAATCACTGATCTTGTGCAGATGAAAGTTTTAGCAGCAGAGGTAGCATATTCCATGGTAGAGACTATTTATGGAGCATGGAACTCATTCATAGGATCCAAACCTAATTTGCTAGTTTATGGGGGTGGGAACTACTAGGATAAGATTCACATCACACTTGTATTAAGACCCTTTTGATACCAAGTTAATGGGTTTGTAAGTTTTTTTACTGTACTGATTTTATACTGATCATCTTTACATGATGCAAGGGCTCTGTTAAATTACATATAAAATGTTCTATTATAACAGTGATCACCTGCTAAGAAGGGCTGTTTGAGCACAAATGTCTCCTGAGAAGACAATTTCCATATATACTATTGACTGACCAAGTTATATGCTTGTAAATGTGTTCAGTGGAACCAATTATTCATAAATACATTTCAGTATGCAGCCTTGGGGTACAATCCTACAAGACTTTCTCTAGTATAAGGATCACTGAAGTGAATGAGCATGAAAAAAGGTCACAGGGGTCCAATTCAAAAGGGCTTGTACAGATGTGCTGGTAAGATTGCATTATGCCCCTGATCTACCTTTGCTGGCTCTACTGAATATGAGCCCATGTACTACAGTCCTCTTATCACTGATAATGAGTAACCTGAATAGTGGCTGCCCTGGATTTTTACTTTTATTTTCAACCTAGAGATTCCCTAAATGAGCAGGAATGCTAATGGGTATGTGGAACTCTCTTGTGTGCAAGGGCTTTCCCCTGTGAATATAGTTGACTGGTCTGCTAGAATTTCAAAGTTGTCTAGTGTTAAAATGCATGAGAAAGCTTTGTGCTAAACAGGAGCTCCATGTGCACTGGTACAATTTAAGACTGTAACTATGCTGGAAGAAAGTTTTGGGTCTTGTGTCATTTGGAAGAATATTATGGGCTTTTAGGTGGGGAGATAAGGCTGGAAACACTCAATATAATTCAAAAACCAAATTAATAATATCAACAGAACATCAAATTAAATTGATTCTGTCCACAGGAAACATGTTCCTCAGGATAACTAATACACTGAACTGAGAAAATGGCTCCAAGTAGTCCTACCAGTTTGTAATGCATTTTACTCGTATACAACCAATTGAATATGCTGGTAACCTGTTATACATTGTCAAAAAGTAGGTTTTTTTAAAACAGTCTGTACTAATGTGTTTAGATAGTCATAATTTAATGCAGCCGAACTACTAGATATTCCCCTTTTCTGGGTACTTGCATTTGAACATTCTGCATCCAGAAAAGAAAATCTTGAGACATTACAGCCAAGCATATGAAAAAAAAAATCTTTTGAGGTTTTTAAAATCCATCTTGTTCTATTGCCATATAACATTAATGTTTTTTTTCTGTACATTCTTTAAGCAAAGTAAGCTTGCTGAGTGGATGTTTAATCAGTTGTGGTAAACATTCTATATTTCTAAATCAACATTGTTTTCCAGTTCTCCCTGTCAAGTAATTTCAGTTCCTGTTGTATTATTAAAGATGCGTATAGTCATAGGTAACTGTTGCTAGGTGGCAGAAACCAAACACCATTTAAAGGGTTAGTAACACAGTATAGTTTCTGTAACTCACAAAGACTGTCTAGAGATTATCCATTATAAACAAGCTTAAACCAGCAACCTCAAATTGTAATATCAACATAAATCCTACTACTAATCCCATGGGAAAGATCAGGAAACAGGGTGGACCTTTAAAAATTTCACTATGTTCTTATCAGACAAGCCAGTCCTTAGTTGTTGGAGTGCTATGAATACAACTATTTTAAGGTCAGAGTACTTGTTGACAAGCTGTTTTCCTAAAATCTCAGTGTTTAAGTGGACAAGAAGCCCACATTTGCTTTGTGTGGAGTATTGTAAATAAGTAGAACAGGTTCTTGTAGTTCCAGATATACATAATGAAAACACTACTCTAGTTCAGATATTTAAAAATACCCTATGGGAAGCATTAGTAAATTCATGAGGTAAACAAGGAAAGTCATACCAGAGCTTAGTCTCTGGAAGGACCAGATCACAGCAAGTAGAGAAACTGATTTAATAGAGCTTCTTGAGATCCAATATCATTTAATTTCCCAACACAGTTATGGTGATGATCAGTTGCATGTGTAGGGATTCTTGAAATATGAACCATGTCATTGTGTTTTCAGGCCAAGGATCAATCAGTAAAGATTTTCTAGATACCATGAGTAGATACGGTAAGAAAGGTGACTTAATATGCAGGATACACAGATCAAAAACACTGCAAAAGAAATGACAAAATCCATTCCAGGGAAGCCAATTAAAACTAAGAAGGAAAAAGCTAACTCGTTTTCCTTTGACTGTAGCCATAGCTACCATTTTCATATACTGGTGCAGTCCACATTGTTTCCAATTAGCCTGCTTAAGCTATTCTTGCAGTGTTTTAAGATGTTAAAAGAGTTTACTACAGCAATCTACCAGTATTCAAATAGTCATCATGTGTTAAACAAAAGATGAGAAGCAACTTATTGTAACAAACAAGGAAAACCCTTGCTCAAACTCCAGGGTTATGTATGTTTTGTTCACCCAGACGATCCCTAAGCTATCAGTCCATTCAAGTCACGAGTTTGGCTGCAGTAAGTATCTGAGGGTTTAAGCTGCAAATATAGCACTTTAATAAAGAGCAAGATCTGACAGGCAAATTAAGGAATCTGAATAATTTTAGACAGCCTACCTTAGCTTTTTAAAAAGCTTTTAAAAAACAAAAACAAAACAAAACAAAGATGCTTCCCCTGTAATTGAGCACAGTGGCTCCTAGGTTCTGCTCAATGTCTCTAGAAAGGACTAGAACAATCAATTTTCTAGATTTCACACACAGCATGTTTCCCACCATGTGATCATTCTCCATCCAGTTTCCTATAAGTTTGTGCTTGTGAATAGCCCAAGAAGTCTGAACCGAACATGAAGTGACTTCTTTCCCTTATGACCCAACTCCCTACCATTTTCTGGCCCATTAAATCATATCTTCTCTGAGTCATAAAACAGACTTTGGGTTTCGAAAATGCATGTGCTGTTTAAAGTTGCTTGCTTTTACTGCAAGTTGTACACAGCAGGTTAGCACCATCCAAGATGAAGGGTTTGCCAGAAAGCAATGTCTCACACTCCAAGCAGGCAAAGTGCTTCTTATGCCAGGTGAAGCTTTCAGCTTGCTGGTAGTCCTCAGAAAATATGATCTGTGGAAGTAAACGACTTCATCTATCATTTCTTAAATAGGCCAAGTCCATTGTACAAAAGAAAAGGGAATAGTTAACAAAGAATGAACACATCACTAGTATTTAGCATTGCATAGAAAGGGAATGTGTAAACATGCACAAAGGGAACATTTTGGCCTAGTTAATACAAAGCCACATAAAAGGTTTATATTTAGATTTTTACAGGGCACCTCCCACATAGCTTAAAGCAATATGAAAATCAAGCACATTCTTAAAATGCTGACGGTTACTGAAATGCAACTTCATTTCAAATTTAGTATAATATTTTGGCTATCTTTGTGTGTGCTGTGTGCCATTAAGTTGCTTCCAGCTTATGGCAATCCTATTAATTAATGGCCTCCAAAACATCCTATCATGAAGACCTTTATTAAGTCTCTCATCTTGGGTCTTCCTCTTTTCCTGCTGCCTTCAACTTTTCCTAGCATTATTGACTTTTCCATCGAGTCTTGTCTTCTCATGATGTGAACAAAGTACGATAAGCCTCAGTGTAGTCATTTTAGCTTCAAGGGAGAATTCAGGCTTGATTTGATCCAGAACCCACTTATTTGTCTTTGTGGGTCCACAGTACCTGTTAAACTCTCCTCCATTACCACATGGCAATTGAAGGTTATCTATACATGGATTAGGATTGCCAAATCTTACCTTGGCTTTAGCAGGGGGAGTCCTGGACATGGCCGGGAGTCTTCTTGCGTGCATGCAAAGTGTGCACGTCATGCTGATGTAAGCCAGAAGTGACATCATCACTTCATTATGTAATAAGTTTCATATACCCTAGCTCATCTCACATGTTTACATTCTGCCCTTTGGAGCACTGCACTATGTGGGAACTGAACTGTATCAAGTTTCGTCATTTAAAACCTGCAGGGATAAGTTTTTGAGTATGGAAGTCAGAGAAGTTCCTTAGCCCCTGCCATAATTTCACCATCATACCCACATAAAACAGCTCACACCAGCTTTTGCTTTTTTTTTTTTTTTTGCAAAGCATACTTCTTTTTTCAAGAAAAAGGAGCATGAGATCATCTGCTCCTAGAAGAAAGGAGTACACAACAGGCAGCAATAAATCTCCCCTCCCCCCAAACAAACAAGGGAGGAAAATGTTTGAGGTTCTCTGTAAACTAACACCTTTTGATAATTCAAACAAAGATGGGCAGCTCATCGAGCACAACCCACTCTAATAATTAATAATCTAAAAATTCCAGTCAGTTCAGTTAAAGGAAGAGGAGGAATCTTGAAATATTGAACTGAATCCCTGGTCTGGTGCAAAAAGAAAAAGAGAGAGAGAGAGAACCATTTGCACTATCCTTAATCCCATTCCAAGGGGCCATGGTGGCTTAGAGGTTAAGACACTGAGCTGCAGACTGGAAGGTCTGTAGTTCAGCAGTTTGAGACCCATGTGCCATGTGACAGAGTGAGCTCCCATCTCTGGACCCAGCTCCTGCCAACCTAGCAGTTCGAAAACAAGAAACTGCAAGTAGATAAATAGGTACCGCTTTGGTGGGAAGGTAACAGCATTCTGTGCACCTTGGCATTTAGTCATGCCGGCCACATGACCATGGAAATGCCTTTGGACAGCACTGGCTCTTTGGCTTGGAAATGGAGATGAACACCACCCTCTAGTGTTGGATTTGACTAGCTTTTGAGCAAGGGAAACCTTTACCTTTACCTTTTTAAACCCCATTCCACGCAGATCACCCATAAACTATGCTGAGGAGAAGAGAAGGAAGAAAGATTTTGTATAAACTTCTAGCTCTTTAGCAGCTGCTTCTTAAGGAGGGGACTTTGAGCATCAAAATCAACAAGCGACCCTGGGTATCATACCTCATCACAGGCTGTGCAGCGTGGCCTGATGTTCTCACAGTAATGGCGCCCACACCAAATGGCTCCATTGTTCCAGAAGTAGATTAGATCAACGAGTGGTTCAGAGCACTTGGAACACACAAAGCAGGCAGGATGCCACTGGTGATCATAGCCTGCTCTGTCTGCATAGACCACAGGGCATTCCATGGGCAGTGGATGCTTGCACCGGTCACAAAACTAGGGAAGAGATTGAAGTCCAGAAATTATTGCCATTCATTTACCTCAGGCATAGCTATACAGACACCTCCTTAACTTCTGACAGTTCTGATTCACAGTGACTTTAGACCACATCCTCCATATGAAAGTGCTTATAATGGATTGTGTGGGGGCAGATGGTACTAGAGTTCTTGCAGTCATGTCAAGCACTTGATAACATAGATCACCTCTTTAAGCAAGTGAATGGAAGGGATACTACACAGAATATGTTCCACAAGAGTGCAGATTTGCCATCTTGGTTCTAGAGCAAGTGACTTACAATATTACATTTTCTCATGGCTGTGAACCCAATGTAACGCTTCATACCAAGCAGAACTACATTTAATTTTAAAATTGTTCTCTTATACTTTCAACAATAGCATCACTTCTGAATAGCAGTGTTTCTAGAGAGAAAAAGTCTTATCACAGCTTGTGAAACCATCCTACCCGATCCAGCCACAGGAGAACACAAACGGCTGGTGACAACTACCTTTTCAATCTTCAAGTGAAGCTTAGAGTGGCCAAAACAGGCTGAACTGGATGTCAATATAACAAAGAGGTTCTAATGGAAGTGAGTCATCCTACAGCACACACTCTTCAGTCATCTTTCTGCAGGTGGCAAAAGCTTTTTCAAGAACCCTCAGAAATACCTCCTAGCCATTTGCCTAAGGGTAGCTTTAAGAGGTCATCCACAGAACAAGCTTTAAGAGGTTAGCATGATGCACATTTTTCCTTTTGAGGAGGACAATGACATTACTGCATGTTACCTTAACCCATGCATCAAGATATGATTTTACTGGGGTATGCTGTTGCCCTGCAAGAGCCTTATGCAGCATCTATAAGGCTATGGACTAAAACTGTAGGCTGGACTATACAATAAGTGTGCTAGGATATTGGACCAAAGGGGGTGCCAACCTCCTGGACTGCAGACACATGCCCAGACAAGGGAAGCCTCACCCTGAAGCAGTGAGCCAAGCCAGACGATGGACCCAAGGAATACCGGATGCCTCTCACCCCTGCAGGAAGCCAACCAACCTCGCTGACACCACAAGCACGCAGCAACCAGCAGCAGTTCTCTATGGAGGAGCCATGCTCTGTGAAGGAAGCCTGAGCATTCCTGCAAAGACTCCATAGTGAGACTCCTTCTCCATCACGCAGGCACCTTTCTCCCCATCATCACCTTCGCCAGATGCTGCACGTACTCTTCATTGTAAAACAAAAGGACTTACACCATGAGAGGATTAAGCAGCTGTCACGTCCACCCACTGCCCATTCTGATAACGCAGCTGTCGATCGTTGGGCCATTACAACTAACGGCCATCCAGGAGCTGGGACATCACTACTCCCTTCTTACTTTTGTCTTTCTAAAGGTGTCACCATTAGCTGAATATCACTGCAATTGCCTAGCCATTAATTCTATTCTCCTGGTCATCTCCTGACCATTAGCAACTGGATTTTTCTAGATTTCCTGGGGACTACATGACTGGTAAAGCATCCCCCTCCCAATCCTTTGAGGGTATATAAAGAGAACCTCTCCCCATTGCTCTCTTTCTCTCATCTTACCTACCTGACCCCGCCCTACCATTTTGGCTCTTTTATTAGTGCTGCTTGGAGTCTCCCACATGACCCCTTTCCTAGTATTCTCCCTATTTTCACTGCAGGATCTCCTTGTTGCGTCAGACAGGTAAAGTATCACCCTCATCAATGATACCTTCCTGCTAATGCAGCTGTCGATGTACCTTCCAATCTAATTTCTTAGCTCTGTGTCATTTGAGTGTATGATTGTTTTATTTTTATTATATGTATGTGAAAATTATTAGGAAAGAAATCACTATATTTTAAGATCTAGCCTCTGCGTTTATTTCTGGAGATCTGGAGAAGTTGGACTCCAATATACATAGGTTATTGTTCCCTTAATTATAGCCATTGCCATTTAATATTCAAGTTCCCCATTCCATTAAAGAAAGAAGGCAATTTGGCTAACAGTGCAGCAGCTTACAGTACATATAAGAATTGTCAGAGTTGGAATACAGTCTTGACATTCCTAAAACAAGACCTAGTGCAGTAGACAGCATGCTAGCCCACTGCCCAGTGAACAGTACTGGCAATATGAATTCCTTTCTCAGCAACACAGCCAACTTTTTATCAGCTTGTCACCAAGAAAGTCTTATGTGCAAGTCATGCTGAAATGAAGTCTTCTTCTGCTCCCATTCATTTCAATGGTTTTTCTGCAGAAGAACTTTCCACTGGACTGAGTCCAATGCCAACTTAATTCATTTATTTGGTCTAGATGAATCTCAATTAACCCAGAGGAGTAATTTCATGAACTACATCTACAGCCTGTTTCACACTGAAAGCGTAAGACTTAAGGACAAATATAGAATCAATGTTTAATTTTAATATAGACTATAGAATATAGAATATTAATATAGCATTTTAATATAGAATTTTATATATACATAGAAATATATATATATATACACACACACACACACACAGAATTTTATATAGAATTTAATATAGAATTTTTATATAGAATCAATGTTTAATTTTAAATGATAGATGAAATGCCATTTCCCTCTCTTTGGATCTGATAAACACTATCCTCCATACCAGTTAACAACCAAAGACTTCTGAAGGATGCTCAGATGTTGACAGGTTTCCATTAAACAAGATTCCTTAGCTGTGTAACAGCTATCAAGAATGCAAACTAGAGCCAGCATGGGGTAGTGGTTAGAGCACTGGACAAGGATCCAGGAGACCCAGGCACTCTGCCATGGAAGTCTGCTGGGTGATTTTGGGGTCAGTCACACTATCAGCCTAATCTGATTTACAGGGTTGTTGTGAGATTAAAATGGAAGAGTGGAGAACAATGTAAGCCACCTTGAGTCCCCATTGAGGAGAAAGGCAGAGCATAAATTAAGTAAATAATCATTCAGTGGTGCCAGGGTGGGGGTGGGGAGATGGCATATGGTTAAGAGTGCATCCTTGCTTGATCATGGCGATTCTGAAGGAGTTTTCTCTTCAAACTGGAAATGCTGTGGTTGGACTCGCAACAGCTACTGTGGAAACACATCTTTAGCATGCAAGATATCACACTGCAATGAACCGTAATTTTTTTTTTTTTTTGCAAAGGGAAAAAAGCTTCTTATTTCAGTGGAAATAATAAAAAAAGAGATTCTCTAAAAGCATCCCAATTTCTCGCAAGCACACACACCGCCCTTTTCCTGTGAAGTTAAATTTGGACAAGAACTGAATATTTCTGTGGAATATTTTTCTTAAAACGCTGGCCAAATCTCTCTGAATCAAGAGAACTCAGAAAAACAAGATTAGAAATTTGGCGTTCTTCAACTAGACTAAGATTTTCAGCACAGCCTCCTGTTTAGTATTGCTATGCAGGTACAGACAATCTTTCCACATTGCTGCAGATCTAACGTCAAAAAGAGAAAGTAAAAAGAGCTTGCAACAGAGCTGAGAGAACTTCCCAGTCTGTGAACAGGCTGATACACACTAACAAAATACCCAGAAAAGTGACTGAAAGTGGCCTCCCTGTTAAAGTCACTTCATTGCATCAGCTCTTAAAGTCAGTGGTAGTGATGGAGCAGGGTCAGCACTCCAAGGGTCAATGTGCAGTGAATGTGTTAGTGCCTGGCATCTTGCTATGGCCAGCATCAGAATCTGGCATTGCTGAATTATCTCTGCATCTAGCAGTGCACCCAACCTACTTTGTTTGCTGGTGTTTCAGAGCACTATTCAGCATGCAAAGCACCCTGAATCCTAGCTCCTCTGTTAATGCCAGTTAAAATATTTAGAAACGTTACCTTGCCTCCATTCATCTGACTGAGTTGCCTTCAACAAATTAATTTAACAGCTAATCAATAAAGACTGAACCTTGTCCAACATTCTTTCAGATTTCCAGGCTTTTATTCACTTGATGGCACTATAGATGACAAATCTGACTCCAGTCTGATTCCAAACCGGAAGATCTGGACCAGGCATTACAAGCTGTGGCTGGTTGGCTTAGACTGAGCTGGCTGAAGCTAAAGCTGATGAAATCAGGGTGGACTGACAGGAGGGATCCTGCTCCTGACCTTTGATGGGGCTCCTTTGGTGCCACCGCCGGAGGTTAGGAGTTTGGGAGTGCTCCTAGATACTTCCTTAACAATGGAGGCCCAGGTAGAAGCCACTGCCAAATCAGCCTTTTATCATCTCTGGCTGATCAGGCAGTTGGTTCCCTTCCTCGAACGCAATGACTTGGCAGCAGTGATCCACATTATGGTCACCTTGAGACTGGACTACTGTAATGCTCTCTACATGGGGCTGCCCTTGTCTCAAATCTGGAAGCTGCAGCTGGTGCAAAATGCCACAGCCAGGCTTTTTTACATTACATTAGCGATTTATATACCGCTCTCTCTGTACGGCTCAGAGTGGTTTACAGAGTACATAATTTTTGATCTATACTAAGGGCACAGTGATAAGGGGAGGTGTATGCCTAACACGACACCCGACAGCAGGATCTATTGGCTTCAGTGGTAGATTCTCTCTCTCTGATGGGACTCCCTATCCAGAAACACTAAAGGTACTGTGCTAGCTGCCAATAGCATACTGGATCCATTTCAAGGTGCTGGTTTTTACCTTTAAAACCCTTTATGGCCAGGGACCTGCATACTAGGGACTCGCCTTTCCCCCACATGTTTCCCAGAGAGCAAAGTGATCAGGGGCCAGAACCGACTGGCCTTCCCAAGTCTCAAGGAGGCCAGATTGGTAACAACCAGGGCCAGGGCTTTCTCGGTGGTGGCTCCACTCTGGTGGAATGAGCTCCCAGAGGAGATCAGGGCCCTGCAGGACCTCATGCAGTTCCGCAGGGCCTGTAAAACAGAGCTCTTCCACCAGGCTTTTGGAGCCGCCACCACTGTTAACCACTACCATTAACCACCATCGTTAACAATTAACAACTGATAGCTGAAGGTGAGAGAGCCCTTTGTTTTCCCAGAACTCTTAATAACAGCTTGAATCAGCCGCTGGAAGGACAATTAAAAGATTGAGGAACCAACTCCCTCGCCAGGAGCACATTCAGCCTGTGCTAAGGGCATTGCACTGGCTGCCTATAGCATACCAGATCTGCTTCAAGGTGCTGGTTCTTACCTTTAAAGCCCTTTATGGCCAGGGACCTACATTCTCCATATGTGCCCCAGAGAGCACTGCGATCAGGGGTCCAGAATAAGCTGGTCCTCCCGAGCATTAAGGAGGCCAGGCTGGTGACGACCAGGGCTAGGGCTTTTCCAGGGACAGCTCCACTCTGGTGGAATGAGTTCCCAGAGGAGACTAGGGCCCTGCGGGACCTTTCATAGTTCTGCAGGGCCTGTAAAATGGAACTCTTCCGCCAGGCTTTTGGAGCCGCCACCACAACCATGATCAATACCATCTCGACCGCTAATGCCACTGGCAATGGCAACTGATACTGCATGGTGAAGAGCCCTGATCCACTGGACCCTAATTTCTGACTGTGCCAATTCCTCCTCCTCTTATGACATCTGAAGCTGCACTATGACATCCAAAGCTGTTTTTGACATCTGAAGATGAATTAGTGCCAATAGAAAAGACTAGCACTTTATTATTATGGTTTTAATGTATTTTAATATGAATGTTATTGATGCTATCTATGTACCTGAAATTTTATCTGTTTGTAAGCCACCCTGAGCCAGCTACAGCCAGGAAGGCAGGATAAAAGTTTAAACAACAACAACTACAACAACAACAAGAAGAAAAGTGGATTGAGTAATCATAGCCATCAGGAATTAATGCTACTAGCACTTTATTGAATTGTATAGTTTAATGATTTTAGAATTGTTTTAATCTAAATTGACTCATGTTTAATTGTAAATTATGTACTGATTTTATGTAAGCCACCCTAAGCCAGCCCTTGGCTGGGAGGGCGGGGTAAAAATCCAATAAATAAAATAAAATAAATCTTTAGTCTTTTATGTTATGTCACCCAAACCTGTTTTAAGAGCTGGCCACTAAGCAATATCTTTGTTGTTCTTTGAAACACAATCTTGAATGGTTTTTGATAGCTCTGGTGGTGACTCCCTTCACCCCAAGTAACCTTTGCCACATTCATAGCTGGTGTAGAAAACGTTTGATTTTTCACTCTGATTATGTTCAAAAATTAGCTGGGAATTTCCTGTTCGGGTGTTGTGAGATCCCTTGACACGCCATCAAGCTAATGCTGCAGTGGAGCACTACAGTCTTGCAATTGTTGGTGCATGTCACAAGACTTCTAAGAAACAGAGAAGAGTAGCCAGTGTGGCACAGTGGGCACAGCATCATACTCGCCTGGGAGAAACACAGTTGAAGTCCCCAAATTTTGCTGGGTGGCACTAAGTGTGTTATACTCTCTCAGCCTGATCTAACTCTCAGACCACTGCAAGAATAAAATGGGGAATGGACAGTTTGTATGACACCCTCTCTGGAGAAAGTGCAGGATAAAATATACTAAATCGAATTTCTGTTTTAATTACAGCTTCTCTCAAGATGCTCCAATAAAATATCATTAATGTCATGGCATGCTTCTTGCATAGTATCAAAATGTGTTTTAATCAATGAGAAAAATCCAGCATTCCCCATAAGGTTAGACATTTTTTAGAATTAACAATTAGGAACTGGGCTACTATTGTGAGACAGTAACCTTTCAATGACATTTTCCCAGCATTATTATCCTGTGAAATTTTAACAGGTACGCATTCAGAGCGCTACATCTGCTGCGCTATAAAAACAACCATTAACATGGGGGACACTTTGCTAGTCTACTAAAACGTAAGTTTGTTTTTTGGGATGTCAAAACTGCTTGTGGAGCTGCCTCACAGTTTAGCTGTCTGCAGCGTCGGCACAAATGAAGCTTTTGTAATGATTTTTTGAAAGAATTTCACTTCTCCACTGGCGCACGACGAAAAAAAATAAAGCTTTAAATTCTTCTGGAGAATAACACCACAGATATGTATTTACTTGGAAGGATGAACTTGCAGTCAAAATAAACCCTCCCTGCCAGTTTTTTTACAAATGTGGTCAGTGGAAGCCTTCTTTTTCAGCTGCTTGTTATTTTTTTCCCCTCTTTAAGCCAGAGGAAATCTTTGCTTGGACTGAGCCTTTGCTGTATTCAACAATATCTGGTATACAAGTGTTAGGTCTTCAAATTTGAAAGACTCTCTCCAAATTCGTGTTCCCTGGCTCCGTAGAATGGGCTCTGAGAAGACCACACAAAGGTCATTTTGCTCAACGTAGGGAGGCATCTGGCTTAAAGCAAAGGAGGCTGGAGAAGGCAGAGGAGCTGAGTGAGAAAAGGGAGCTCCAAGGCCCGTTCCAGTCCCCAGTGCGATCTTTAACACTGGAGTGCAGCTTCACAAGTGACGCCAACTCCTAGGTGGGGCTGGGAGATCTCCTGTAATTTCAATTGATCGCCAGATGACAGAGATCAGTTTGCCTGGAGAAAACAGCTGCTCTGTGGCCACTCTATGGCATTATACCTTGCTAAGGTCCCTCTCCTCCCCAAACCCTGCCCTCTCCAGGCTACTCCCCCCAAATCTCTAGGAATTTCCCAGTCCAGAAGTGGCAACCCTAGCTGAAGGGATCCGATAGAGGGGGATATTGAGCTCAGAGCTCCCCTCATTCACTTCTCAGACCCAACATTCCCATCTTATCTCTTCAGATAATGCTGGTAGTTCCAGGCTCAAGAACCCTACCTACATAATCAAGAGACTTCTGTTTCTACAGTGAATAATCTGAGACCCAGTCTTGCATTTTTTTGGTATGAAGCTTCCCCATCAAGATTCACTAGAATGTCTCCAGGAAAGTCAGTGAATACTTACATATCCTTGTCCCTTGGCAGCATTTGCCAGTGTTCCATTGGTTGAAGCTGCTTCCTTGTTTGCAGGGACATTTTTATCATGTTGTTTCCCTTCATCTTTGGTGGCACCTCCTTGACCTGGCAGAGCAACTTCTCCAACTCCAAGGGCCTCACTTTTATATTGCTTCACAAAGTCTTCCATCAGCTTCACTTCATTCTCAGAAAGACCACGGCAGTGGGAAGGGTCCTGGTCATAAATAGGAAGCTGTCTCATCATCCTCCTGCGCCGATAATAAGCTCCTTCTGTACCAGCCACTGGCTGCATTTCTTTTGAAATCAATTCCATGTACTGGGTAGCCTAATATAAAGAAACAGAAGACAACAGAAGAAGTCACTGTAATATAGTACATATACAACAAGCAAGCAGAACTCTCTTTCAATACAACCCTCATCTTATTCTGAAGGCAATGTACCTCCTGGGGCTCAGCCCATCACACAGTGAGAAATTGCTTTTTAGTGTAATGCAACAGTGGCTTCAGATTTTTTCCTGCACTCCAGCCCCAGAAAACTGCATGGACATGTGGCTCAGTGGAAGAGCATCTGCTTGGCTTGCAGAAGATCCCAGTTTGGTGTAGTGATTGACAGCCAGTTTGGTGTAGGGGTTAAGAGCACGGACTCTAATCTGGGAAAACCGGGTTTGATTCCCCCCTCCTCCACATGCAGCTGCTGGGTGACCTTGGATCAGTCAAAAGTTCTCTCAGAGCTCTTCTCTCAAGAGCAGTCCTCAAAAGAGCTCTATCAGCCCCACCTACCTCACAGGATGTCTGTTGTGGGGAGGTGAAGGGAAAGGAGATTGTAAACTGCTCTGAGACTCTGGGTGAAGGGTGGGGTATAAATCCAATCTCTTCTTCTTCTTTCCTGGTTCAGTCCTCAGCATCTCCGGTTAAAAGGACCTGGCAGTAAGTGATGTGAAAGACCTAAGACTCTGGAGAGCTGCTACCGTTCTGAGTAGACAATACTGATTCTGATGAACCAATCTTCTAATCCTGTCCTTATTAATATTTGAATTTTGGTTCTGCAACGTTCTATGGTTACCATAATTGATTGGGTGCAAGAACTGGCAGTCAAAAGATGCTGGCTGGCGCTGACTGGCTGCTTGGCGAAGTCCTGCTCACATCAGCCCCGGCCAGTGTCTTCAGCTCAGTCTGCTCTGGTCCTCTAGCAGGAGAGGACCGTCTGCAAAGTGAGTGCAGGGACAGGCCCTCAAGGCTGAGGCATGTGAGAGAAGTCTGTTCCCCCCCACTGTCCTCTGGGCCTTCTATGCGCCCAGTACACCCAGAGAAGCCCGTTCTGCCCCCCAACACCATTCTCTAGGCCTACTTAGAGCCCAGTAGGCCCAGAGAAGCCCGTTCTACCCTCCCCACCATCATCTGGGCTTCCTCTGGGCCTTCTGTGGGCCCAGTAGGCCCAGAGAAGCCCGTTCCGCCCCCCCCACGTCATCCTCTGGGCTTTCTCAGAGCCCAGTAGGCTCAGACAAGCCCTTTCAGCCCCCCATCCTCTAGGCCTTCTCAGAGCCCAGTAGGCCCAGAGAACCCCATTCCGCCCCCCCACACCATCCTCTGGGCCTTCTTAGGGCACAGTAGGCCCAGGCAAGCCTGTTCCACCCTCCCACACCATCCTTTGGCCCTTCTATGGGCCCAGTAGGCCCAGAGAAGCCCATTCCGCCCCTCTTCCCTTCCTTTCCCCTCTTTCCTTTATTCCTCTCTCCTTCTTCCTTTCACTCTTCCCCCTCTTCCTTCCTTCCTTTCTCCAACCCTCCCTCCCTTCCTTTCTAGGGCCTGTTGTCTTCCTCCACAACGGGCTTTTCTCCCTAGTTCAGTATAAGACAGTTTCCTGTGTGTTCAGCTTCATGATCCCTCCCTTCACACACAGCCCTGAGCTTGAAGATTTCCTGGTTTAACAAGTCTTCCATCTAACCACAATTTGTTATGACACCCAAATTTTGGTCCTAAAATAAAGTGGGATCTCATGGACCCTTGCTTGAATGGTAAGGTTTCTTGTCCCAGGTTCAACTCCTGGCATCTCCAGTTAAAGGGTCAGGTAGCAGGTGATATGAAAAACTGACACCCTGGAGGGCCACTACCAGTCAGAGCAGACAATACCAACCATGATAGAACAATGATCTTGTGTGTATGAGGCAGCTTCATGTGGTTAGATGAAAAACTTCTCATTTAGCAAGTCTTCCTTCTCACTTTTTCTTGTGAGCAATGGAGGAAGTCACAAGGCCAACAATGAACTATGCTAGTTCTCATCACAAGCCTTGGATTATTCCCAAAGTCTTAGGATCGGATGGGAATTGAACAAGAAATCTTATGCTTTGTGTTTGTGACTCCTGACATGATCCTGTATCCAGACACAGAGCATGCAATACAGATATTGTATCATAAAATTAGAGAACATTCTCTTTCTAAAAAGTATGAGACTAACACAGGTTTCCCTTTTTGCTATTCCTGACTTGCTGACAATACACCCCTCTGTGCCAGATAAGAACGCACTGCTCTGGCTTCATCACTCCCCAGATCAGCCAACTTTGTTAATATCAAGCTTGGAAAAGGTCAAGAAAATTCACAGCACACATCAGACACCACAAGGACTAAAGGCTCAGGCAAAAACTTCGATCTCTCTTATGGTTTTTGGCAGCCCTGGCTTCTAGCATGTACTAAGTATCTGCCTGGAGACATGCTTCCTATTTATGAAAGATTACATGCTGGTGGTTGCCAATGTTTTGCTGGCTACAAGCCATTCAAGGCAAGCTTGTTATAATGCTACAGGACCAGCTGCTGTACCATAAACCTTGTAGCACTTCAGTGAGATGTTAATGATACTTGTTTAATGCCTAGAGAGGAAATTGGAAGAAAATTACCCGGGGTTGCATGCTGTTTTCTATTTGTCTTCTATAAAGACATTTAAGCCAGTGTATAAACCAGCCATTTCCTGAGGCTACACCTTTGAATGTAATGGCCACCCACATTACTGGGAACCCCATTTTATTACTCCAAATGTATAGTGATATTTTAATAGTGTTAAAGACAAAGAAGAATGGAATCCATGTACTTCTTTTAGATCATTGTTTTTAATATCTGACAAGCCAGTTAGCTGGCAATTAACTGGCCACTGGCCTTTGATGTGTAGTCAAAAAGTGTCTTAGGACAGGCCAGTCTCATCCCAAATGGAGCATTAAAAGAGGATGTGGGCAGCAGAGTTAATTTTTTTTCTGGACCAGAATCAAAAGTAGAGGGAGTTTCCCTGCTGGAGATCTTCTCCCCATTAGAGTGTGAATTTTTAATAGGCAGCCAGTTGGCCATTCACCCTTCTCTTTTAGAAAACCTGTTTCCAGCTGCATTCAATTTTATTTCCAACTTGGTCAGCATTTGCCCGATGAGCAGTATGACTATTAGGTTTTCAATATATACTCCTGATAAGGTGGAGAAATTAGTGACATGGAATACGTAACACAGCCCACTAGACTTTAAAGGAAAGTCTGTTCCCCAAAGAGTAAAGAACAGTTGTGCAAGCTAAAAATCAGTCATGGATCAAATCAACATGAGGCTCCTGTGACTGATTAGATGCAGCATTCACTCAAGATAGCCATTTAGTATTACACAGATGGCAAAAAACGATTTGTGCAAATTTTGTATTGGGCTTGTTAGAGACAGCACAAGAGACTGGAGACATAAATCTCCAACTGAAAGGTCTGACATGACATGCAGCATGGAGACTTGAGTGGATGAAGAAGAAATCCATGTCTTCCAGCAGTACCCACTCAGGTTCTCAGTACAAAATCTGCCTAGACCTGATGGTCAGTGTGGAGGAGTTTCAATGGGCTCTCCAGATGACTGGTAACATCAAACTCCACCATACGTCTCTGGGTGAATGGCAGGTTACAACTCCACCCTAATGTTCCTGTTATAATGAATTTGGGACTAACTGGGAATTCTGTTGATATATTTCACATGCTATTGCATTGCACTCTCTCTTCAGAAAACAGTCCTATACTTGGTGCCCTAGGCTTCTATTTAGGTACTTATTTTTACATGTTATGGTTAAATTTCCAGTAATGAAGAGGGGGCTGATTTTTTGCATATTTCCCCCTCCTGAAGCAGAGCCAGTTTAATGTAGTGGTTAAATGCAAGGACTCTAATTTGGGAAAATTGGGTATGATTCCCCACTTCTCCACTTGCAGCTGCTGGATGATCTTGGGCGAACCATAGTTCTCTCAGAGCTGTTCTCTCAAGGACAGTTCTCTCAGAGCTCTCTCTGCTCCGCCTACCTCACAGGGTGTCTGTTGTGGGGAGGGGAAGGGAAAGCAGTTTGTAAGCTGCTCTGAGACTCCGAGTGAAGGGCAGGGTATAAGGAAGCAATGGTCCGCCCCCTCTTGAAAAAACCATCCTTGGACCCGGCCGAATTGGCCAACTACCAGCCAGTCTCTAATTTGTCCTATTTGGGCAAATTACTTGAAAGAGAGGTGGTGATTCAGTTGCAGAGCTTTATAGAGGACACTTCCACACTTGACCCATTCCAGTCCGGCTTCCAATCAGGTCATGGGACTGAGACAGCACTGGTCGCCCTCACGGACAACCTCCAGAGGCATCTGGATCGAGGCGGCTCAGCAGTACTGTTGCTGTTAGACCTGTTGGCGGCGTTTGATACCGTCGACCATCAGTTACTGATCTACCACCTTGCCGACACTGGGATTCAGGGGCTTACATAAGAACATAAGAGAAGCCAATGTTGAATCAGGCCAATGGCCCATCTAGTCCAACACTCTGTCACACAGCGGCCAAAATATACCAGGAGCCATCAGGAGGTCCAGCAGTGGGGCCAGGGCACCAGAAGCCCTCCCACTGCTGCCCCCTCCAGCACCAAGAATAGAGTGCATCACCTGCCCCAGACTGAGAGTTCCCATCTATACCCTGTGGCTAATAGCCACTGATGGACTTCTGCTCCATATATTTATCTAATTCCCTCTTGAAACTGTCCATACTTGCAGCTGCCACCACCTCCTGTGGCAGTGAATTCCATATGTTAATCACTCTTTGGGTGAAGAAGTATTTCCTTTTATCTGTTCTAACCCGACTGCTCAGCAATTTCATGGAGTGCCCATGAGTTCTTGTACTGTGAGAAAGGGAGAAAAGGCTTGCCTTGCAATGGCTTGTCTCCTTTCTTCAAGGTCAGGGACAGAGGGTGGCTCTAGGGGAGCAGACATCCCAGAGGCACCCACTGGTTTGCGGGGTGCCTCAAGGGGCGGTACTGTCCCCAATGTTATTTAACATCTACATGCACCCCCTTGCCCAGATCACCCAGAGGCACAGGCTAGGGTGTCATCAAGATGCAGATGACACCCAGTTATATCTGTTGCTGGGCGGCCAGTCCAACTCTACCCCAGATGACCTGGAGGGGACACTTTGTGACATGGCGGGTTGGCTTAGGCTGAGTCAATTGAAATTGAATCCAATGAAGATGGAGTTCCTGTGCCTGAGTCAGAGTGGATTGGGGGTAGGGATCCCACTCCTGACCTTCGATGGGACGCCATTGGTGCCAACGCCGAGGGTTAGGAGTGCTCCTGGACGCTGCCTTAACAATGGAGGCCCAGGTAGCAGCCACTGCCAAGGCAGCCTTTTTCCATCTGCAGTTGATTAGGCAGTTGGTTCCCTTCCTCAAACACAATGACCTGGCAACAGTGATTCATGCTATGGTCACCTCGAGATTAGACTACTGCAACACTCTCTACATGGGGCTGCCCTTGTCTCAGATCTGGAAGCTGCAGCTAGTGCAGAATTTGGCGGCCAGGCTGTTGATGGGTCTCTCTATATGAGACCACATCCAGCCTGTACTGAAAGCACTGCACTGGCTGCCAACAGCTTACCGGATTCGTTTCAAGGTGCTGGTTTTAACCTTTAAATCCCTTTATGGTCAGGGGCCTGCCTACTTGAGGGACCGCCTTTCCCCAGAGAGCACTGAGGTCAGGGACTCAGACTCACCTGGCTCTTCCTGGCCCAAGAGATGCCAGGTTGGCTGCTTCCAGAGCCAGGGCCTTTTCAGTGGTGGCTCCATACTGGTGGAATGAGCTCCCGGATAACATCAGGGACCTGCGGGAACTTTTACAGTTTCGTAGGGCCTGTAAAATGGAGCTCTTCCACCAGGCTTTTGATTAGGAGCCGCCACTGACTAATGTGCCACTGAAACATGCTATGGCCACTGAAACATGCTATGGAATGAATATCACTTGGATACTGCTTCTGGTGAGGGGATTGTATACTGATGCTGGAATCAGTTTGCACTGTACTGTTAGATTTTATGATGTTAGGGATTTGTTTATGTATATTTTATTGTATTTTACCACATTGATTGTTTTACTGTTTGCTGCCTTGAATCAACTCCCGGCAAGGCGGGATATAAATTGAAAATAATAAATAATGAATAAATCCAATCTCCTCTCCTCCTCTCAGATCTCCAACTCCCCCTTTATGCAGTTCCTTGGGTTCCCTGTCCCCACAGGAACAGCTTTTTGGGGTCATTTTAGGCTGTAGCAGGTATAGGGGAGGCAAGCAAGTTCAGCTCTAGAGATCCATTCTATCAGTGGAGTTTACCACAGGATCCAACATAATAATAACAAAATCAACAAGATTAGAGCAAGCACCACAGAGAATACTTACATATCAGGAAACAATACCCCTCCCCAAACAACCCTCCCTGCAAAACCATAGTATAAGTTCTTCGATTATAACTAAAAGAAAAAACATATTCTTATTTACATTTATACAACCACAATTTCTAACATAATCTAAAGCCTTTGGATTTGGGATTCTGTAACTATTATAATTTTGTTCAGTACTGCATAAGAAAGAAAACCATGTTGCAGCAAAACTATTTGGGTCTGCTTGTTCTCTGTCTAGTTCAAGCTAAACCAGCTTCTTCTTGGCTAATGATTTCCAGATGAACTAAGTTCTCTTTATCAAGTATCTCGGATTCTTCTGCTGAATAGTTTTCCTTCTGCCTAGAGGAGATAGACAATAGACCTCTGTGTGGTGAGCTTCAACATTCATGCCAATGTTTCCTGTGTTACTTATCACAGTCAGCTGAGCTTCTGAATGGCGAGGTGGCTTTTATCCATAAATTAACTATTTCTAGTCTTGGTTCATTACATTTGGTTGGGTGAAAGGAACAGTAAATGCTTCATTCAAGAAGGGGTACTACTGTTTCCCTTTCAGATAGTCAGGTCATAAAATGTCTTCTAAAAAAGCTGTCTCTGGACCTCAACAATGTTAAAAGGAATGGCCAGGTGCTACCTGCAGCCTTCCCCATATTTTTTGCAAATACTCCATCCTTGTAGCATGGACATTTGAACAAATGGTGACTGTGCGGCTTCAAGCTTAGGTGTAATGATAGTATGCTGATACCAACCAATGCTTATTTCTCATTCTCAGCAAAGTCAAGGGAGGCAGACATCTCCTCATGCTGAAGAAAAGCTTTACAATTAGCTGAGTGGAATGGCAAAATCACCCATTAATTTTTCACAAAGAAAGAGGTTTCTTCCCCCCCTTCAAACATTTTACTGTGTTTTAATTTCCACAGTACTAACAATTGGTTCTCTCTGTTATTTTATGGGCCAATTTCCTAGAATTTCAGCTATTTATATCACAGCAAAGCTCAGGGGTACTTCAATTCCTGTCCTTTCCTCTTTGGCTTAACAATATACACTGATTCTGAAGCCAAAGTTTACCCTTTTATTGACAAGAATAATTTCCAGTGTGGTGAATGCCACACACACACACACACACACACACACACACACACACACACACACACACACAGGCTGCCAGTTAGACCAATGTAAATCTCTCCTGACATTTGAAATTTACAAAGTAGGTCCCAATGGCTTTCTGCAACAGAAGCAGCAGCTATTCTGTAAACAAACATCCATTCATTTCAATGGTAGCCATTGGAAGACACAGAGTTTCCTTATAGTATGCCAAAAGTTATGAATGAACTCATGGCAGGAATTGCAAGGATGAGGTAAGTAGAAACCAAATGAAAACAACGATAAAAACCTAATTCCTTGTATCATGGCCAGCATCTTTCACTAGGAATGCCCAGAAATGCTGCTTTTGTGCACTACCTGCCTGCAGGTCTTCCCCATTAGTCTACATTCTATTTCTACTCCCTCCCCTCATTTGGAAGCTTTATTGAACCATTCACAGACATTGCTTTTTTCTCTCCCTGACCCATAAATCAAACCTTTTCCAAGGACAATGCCTAACCTTCTTCATAACTAAAAACTGGATTTTTGTCAAATTAGATTTGGCAACGTATCTAACCCATCAAATTTCCCTCAAGGAACTGCCCAGATTGTTCTCTGCAGCCTCCCATCATGTTGCCTGCCTCTCTGGGGAATTATAAAAGATAAACATTGGTTTTGCAGACATTCCAATTGTGTTAATGTTTATGCAAAGGGGGAAAAAAGAGAGGAAACAGAAAGCTATGATCGTGTACAGCTTCAGGCTATAACCATCAGAAATCCCAACAAAAGAAATATTTTTTTTCTACCATACAGAATACTTACAAATTAGGAACATGGCTTAGTTAAGTTGTTAGGCTTATGCAAACCTAAGCAGATTTCCCCTGATATGTATAACAACATAGCCTATACTGCTGAGCGTGTTATCCAAAATAGACCTATACCCTTCTAAGTTCATTGACTTAAACTTTGCTTAGGAATGTCCTGAGTACAGAAAGAAATGATTGACCATTTGGGGGACTTGTTAAACTCCAGTTGGGTAAATTCAGCAAAAGGTGAATTATGGAATCAGCAAATCAAAGCCATGAACTCACTAGATGACCAGTGCAATCCCAAACAGGTACATCCTTTTAACTCAGTTGAAGTATATAGGCTTTGAATTAATCTATCTCTCAGCTTTCTCCCAAATGGGGACCCAGAAGGTGCTTACACCATTCCCCTCTCCTCCGTTTTATCCTCAAAACAACCCTTTGAGGTAGGTTAGACAGAGCGTGTGACTGGCCCAAGGTCACCTACCAAATTTCCGTGGTAAAGTGGGAATTTCAGTTGGGGACTAGCAGATCCTAGTCTGACACTCTAACAACTGTACAACACTGGGTTTGTTTAAGAATGCACCAGAAGTAGCCTTTATTTTTGGAAACAGAAAAGAAACAACCTTTATCATATTATTTTCTTTCCCTGCCAACATTCCTGGCAAGGGGTATCTGCCTAGGACCCATACCTTTTATGAAGCATTATAATTTGGATTACACAAACTCAATGATATATGGAATGAAAGGTTTAGCCTTGATGCTTGAGGACAAGGCTAGAGTACTTGAATAAATAAAACAAATGACACATTTTTTTAATATCAGGAATTGCCCCATGTCACGAGAACAGAAAATATAAAAACAAACACATGATAAACCCAACATGTTATGGGCTGGAAGAGATAAACAAAGGGAAAAAATGCACTTGTTGACCAAGTCAGAGATGAAATTCAGTATAAACCATGCAAGTCAAGAATGTACAGAGAATGAAAGGTTATTTGGTCACCAGTTGTCACAAAGATCATTAATAAATCTTTCCCTAAGGTTCCCAGTTTGTCAGAGTGTGGAGACATTACTATATGGCACTTACTGGGGTCATAAAAATAAACATTGGGTCAAAATCTGTATCCATAGTCAAGCCAAAGCCCCACATTTATCCCGTCCCTTTAAAAGACAGAAAGACTTCAAGCTCTGACTTCAATTTTTTGAAAAGAACATGTGTAAACTGAATATGCCCATCTGAAGCAAACCATGGGATTTTCAATGTAAAGACCAAAAAATCATGATCTGGTAACCTGAAAAGCATGTAGTACAGAATCTTTTAAAAATTGTAAGGAAAAAATCTTCAACACAATATTTTTAAAAAGCTTAATTCCCTTAAAACAATGTTTGTGCTGTCTTCACAACTTTAAAGCCCACACTTCTGATTATAAAAAAGAAGACTTCAAAGTTAAATGAGAGGGGCCCTAAGAATGAATGAAACAGGCAAAAATGAAGAGTCTTATAGTCACATTACTAAAAATTCATGCTGATATAACAGAATCACAGTCTCCATATAGGGTTACCATTCCCTAGGTGGGGATAGGGCTCCCCCATTTTTGTGGATTCCTGCCCACTGGTGGCCAGCTGGCCATCAAGAGGAAATTCCCCCTACCCCTCAAACAGCAACATCATATGTGATGCACTGACGTCACCTAGAAGTGATGTAGATACATCGATGGCATTAGGAGGGGATGATGCTCTGGTTTTTGGGTCGAACTCTATGGTTTGAGGGCAAGTTTACCAGAGCTTTGCCCCAAAACCAGAGCTTCGCTCCTGTCACTGGTGTCCCTATGTCAGAGAATGTTTCTGCCCACTTCCAGAACAACCCCCCCTCCAATTCCCCTACTGGCGTGATGATCAGACCTGACAACCCTATATGCAAAACAGTCATTCTAGGTTAACTGGAAACCTTTAACTGAATACCCATGCATATAAATGCACGATATGCCTGTTTATTTCAAAATAGTGGGATAAGTCCTAACAGAGGAAGAAGTTTGCTTTGGAGAACTGGTATGATAATCTTTAGATAGTTTTTAATCTTTTGCTAGTTCTGTCATGTGAAAAAGTAGTCAGGAGACACAAGGAATTCCACAGAGAAGTTTTCATAATCTATGGTAAACAGAGATCAAGATTATAACTGCTGGTGGGATTCAGTGTTCCCCGTTCTTGGGATAGAGAAGTAGGGTCTATTTATTGTCACACTATCATTCATTCAACTCCTGAATTCTCTTGTGTGAACAGGAAAATCTGAATGATGAACAATTATGATAGCACAATATCTAGAAACAAGGGGATCCAGTGTTTATGAAGCGATTTTATAGTGACAAAAAAAATCAGTCTCCAAAGCACAATAAAAGTTTTCAAGAGAACTGGACCAATCCAGAACCGGTCTGGCAACATAACTGTGCTCCCTTTTCAAGAGCAACAGGTGTGTCTGGGATTAAGACATGCTTCTGGAGTTTGACAGGTGTCCAGAGAATCCAGGCTTCATTCCTTTCAAGTGACCAGCTTTTATAAACATGCAGATTTGTTGAACTGTAACTTTAGAAGGTCATTGAAAAGCCACATTCAGATTTTATATAAGGTATTTCTTCTTGATCGCTACTGCCTGTTTTTAGACACTACTGTATCTTGATGTTTGATAAGGATGAACAATAGCACAGGGTCAAGACTCAAGACCAAAATGGTCAAATGGATCCAGTTTCAGAACTAAGGTTCACTTACTGCTTCGGGGAAGGGGGAAACAGGGAGAGTGAGTGAGTGAGCAAATAGAAAAGCAGCCATTAGAATAATCTTCTTCCATGGGGAAAATGAATAGGAGCAGCACTGCTGAATCAGTGGTCCATCTAGTCCAGGACCTGTTTTACATAATGGGCAACCAGTTGTCCTAGAGGGCCAACAAACAGGGCATAGAGGCCAACCTTCCATTGCCTGAATGCATATTAGCTTTTTGCCATTTACTATGAGCATGGAGAAAGATTAAACATCATGTAATTGATATGTGAGTTATTTTTGGCCCAATCAAGCAATACAAACTTGTGTCAGTTCAATTTTTTCCAAAATATAAATGCAAAATTTTAGAATGGATACAAAAGTATCACTAAACGGCCAATCTCAAATTTGTTAGTGGCAGTGAATACTGAATTGGGCAAGCTCATCAAATTCAAGACTGTTACAGAAGAATCCTACTTTTCTCTGGGAAGACAGCATGTATTCACACACCTCCCTATTAACATGATGGTAAGAACCCCACAAGTCTTTTTCGAAACAGCAGAAAGAACCTAACGTTTGGCTTTTAAGTAACAGGAAGCGTCCCTGTTTAAACAGAGTGCTCAGACAGACTGAATAAGAGAAGAAGAAGAAATTGGATTTATACCCCGCCCTTCACTACCCAAAGGAGTCTCAGAGCAGCTTACAAACTCCTTTCCCTTCCCCTCCCCACAACAGACACCCTGTGAGGTAGGTGGGGCTGAGACAGCTGCTTCAGTGGGAAGGTAACAGCATTCTGTGTGCTTTGGGGTTTAGTCATGCCAGCCACATGACCACACAAATGCCTTTGGACAGCACTGGCTCTTCAGCTTGGAAACAGATGAGCACTGCAACCCTAGAGTCAGATTCGACTGGCTTTTGAGCAAGGGAACCTTTACCTTTTACTATTGTTATAAACACTGAGTTGGATTCAATGCTTTCATGAAGGTGAGTTCACAAAAGCAAACTGAATATTATTTACAATGATGAAGATTTAGTTGTTTTATTTTAAAAAGTCATTGTAGAACTTTGGATTCTTCTCCTTATGCCATCTCCAAAGGCCACTGCTAAGGGTCAAGGAGCCCTCCAGAAGAATATACCATCGGGGTATAGGAAAGTGAAATCGAATTCCTAGCATATCCCTCACTTCAAGGACCCCACCTTATAGAATTCCAGGCAGAGACATAATATGGTTCCCCATTTCATAGGCAATAACAATTCCCATTTGCAGAGCAAAGGAGACAGATATTTGTCACTTCCAACCAGTAGAGCATGCACATAAAGTTTGGTGTAGTGGTTAAGTGCGCAGACTCTTATCTGGGAGAACCGGATTTGATTCCCCACTCCTCCACTTGCACCTGCTGATGTGACCTTGGGTCAGTCACAAGCTCTGGCACAGCTGTTCTCTCAAGGACAGTTTCTGTCAGAAGTTCTCTCAGCCCCACCTACCTCACAGGGTGTCTGTTGTGGAAAGGGGAAGGGAAAGGCGTTTGTAAGCCGCTCTGAGATGCCTTTGGGCAGTGAAGGGTGGGGTATAAATCCAATCTCTTCTTCTTCTTCTTAATACACAGCAAAGGCAGAATGGGCAGTGGCAGGTAGCCAGCACAATGGGAAAGGGAGGTAGTGGGGCAGAGTGGGCACAGGCGCCTGCATTTAGTAGGCTGGCAGGCATACAAGATTCAGAATAGAGATCCAGCAGTAATTTTTGATTTCATTAACACACTAGTGACATTAATATTCCAGGCCTACCCTGCTCTTGCATTCAAAAGAACATAATCCAAGTTGATCTTGGTGATTTATCAACAGCCTAATTCAGCATGCTGCATTCTGGTTTTCTTGAAGACAACAACATGTTTTATTCTTTTTTTAAGCTCCATGAATAATCTAAGGTTTGGATCTGATGAATGAGTTCTGTGCTCACTAGATAGCTCATGCTGCGCAGTTTGTTTCCTCTTCCTCTATAACTTCAATTTGCCCAGTATCAATGGTTTTTTTAATGGGTCCATGCATTAATGGAAATTTTAGTGGAAGAGGTAATGCACCCTGCAGCAGAGGCTATCTGGTATGCATGGAACTCATTCCAAGGATCAGAGTCCATGACTCTAACTAGTCATTATGACAGACAGAGTGGTCTCTTCCTCCCCTACTCTTTGCAAAATTAAACAAAACGTGTAATGTGCCACCACTGTGATTCCAATTTGATCTGCCCCGCCACTAACAGCCACTGAAATGAGACAGGAGTGGGCCAAGTGTTGGGCTCTACTCAGATGTTACAAAGGAAAGCAGGAGGAAGAGTGGTGTCAGCTCCTTTTATAAGGTGCAGCATCTGCAAATGGAATTAAACTATTTTTAATCAGTTCTATTTCTCCCTACCCTCCAATAGTTCCCTTTCTCCTGAAAAGCTTCTGGGGATTGGAGGATGCTCTAGTATAGCTTGTCATAAAGCGGAAAGGGACAAAACATCCCTTCTCTTGCAAAAGAACTTCTTCACCCAAAGAGTGATTAACACATGGAATTCACTGCCGCAGGAGGTGGTGGCTACAAGCATGGATGGGTTCAAGAGGGAAATAGATAAGCATATGGAGCAGAAGTCCACCAGTGGCTATAAGCCACAAGGTATAGATAGGGACTCTGGGGCAAGTGATGCTCTGTATTCTTGCTGCTTGGGGGGGGGGGTCAACAGTGGGAGGGCTTCTAGTGTCCTGGCCCCACTGCTGGACCTCCTGATAGTACCTGGTATTTTTGGCCACTGTGTGACAAGAGTGCCAGTTTGGTGTAATGGTTAAGTGTGTGGACTCTAATCTGGGAGAATCGGGTTTGATTCCCCACTCCTCCACATTCAGCTGCTGGATGACCTTGGGCAAGCCATAGTTCTGTCAGAGCTGTTCTTGAAAGGGCAGTTCTCAAAAGAGCTCTCTCAGCCCCACCTACATCACAGGGTGTCTGTTGTGGGGAGGGGAAGGGAAAGGAGTTTGTAAGCTGCTCTGAGACTCTGAGTGAAGGGCGGGGTATAAATCCAATCACTACTACTACTACTATTCCTACTCCTTCTCCTCCAGCTGTGTGGCAAAGGCAATGAACAAATTTTGTCCAGTTTGTACTTTTTGGTATACCCTCTTCCTAATGCTAAATGTCATATTGTTCTGTAGGTCCCCCCCAAACCTCAGCAACACCTTTGCGGGGTCCAGGGGAAACTGATAAAACAGTGTCTGAGAATTTATGCTAGTCATGGAAACATGGGACTGAACCCTTGCTAAGGGTTAGCAAGCTTTCCAAGAAGCACTTATGAACTTTTGAGAAGTACTTACCAGTTTCTGAGTGAGTCCTGGGGGAGCCCATTCATATGTAACAGTATCAAAAGTCGGATCTTTCCGGGACACTATAGGATTAGTGATAATCATGCGGTTCCTTTTATAGATACGAACACCATCACCTCCTTTCACCCGAGCAGTTAGCGAGGAATATTTTGAATCTGAGAGCAAGCGGCCAATTTTCCTATCATCTTCTGCATCAGAGCTGAGGCTGTGATCTTCCTGGCTGCATTTGCATGACTTGCATATTTTCCTGTAGGAGACAAATGAGATCATCCTTTGATATAAACTGGACCCCAATAGGCATGTGCTCTTTGGGAGGCTCCTGGGTGACCTTTAGAAACACTGAAGGTTATGTATCAAAATGGATCATGACACAGGACAAAAAGACCCTTGTTGGCAAGAGCTCTGTCTGAAGAGGAATGTTTGTCAGATGGACTAATGGGATCTGCAATGAGGTGGAGACTAAAATCCATGCTGCAGAGACCCTGAGAAAGCCACAGCACACAATGATCAAGTGTTCTTTATCAGCTGACTGCTGGCATGTACAAGCAGTTGTAAAAAGATGCCGAGAATACTATTACATTAGTTTCATTGCTACAACAAGGAACATCCTGTGCTAAATTCTTCATGTTAATCTACAGAAACAGTTAAATAAAAGTGTTAAAAGATGGGAGGTGCAGCTATATTTTAGACAGAATCAAAACAGACTCATAAGAGGTGGACAATTTGTGTCTTGAATTAGCTGTTCTTCAGTACTAACAATATTACTCTTAGACAAACACAAATTGAAAGTTATTGAAATGCAGGAAGTAAAGCCATTCTTCAGAAGTTTCTATCACAGTGGCCCCAAAATGGTTAGTTTCTTCTGAACTTTACTTAAAACATTTATGTCACAAAGTATCTGATGAGGGAAGGTGGAACAGAAAGTGTTTTAAATTAAAAATTATTTTATAAGCCCTGACCTGGGTCCCAGGCAAGCCCGATCTTGTCAGATCTTGGAAGCTAAGCTTGGTCGACTCTGGCAAGTACTTGAATGGGAGACCTCCCTGGAGAATATTCCAGCAGTTGAGAAGCAGGGGCAGGCTTTATTCAGCCACCTCTCTGAATATCCTCCAGGTCCCCAGTAGGGGGTCAGTCACCAGAGGTCGGCATGACTTCCAGGTGCACACAAACTCACATGGACACACATGTATGTATGGAAAAAAATACCCCCCCCCCAATTATTTTACAAGTTTGTTTCCAATAATACTACCTTAAATAGAATAAATGTATAAATGCAGAACATAATTTATAATATTTCCAGGAGGGGGAAAATCAAGCAATGGAACCAACAGCTGTGTCAGAAAAATACAATCAGCAATAAGTAAAAATGGGCTATTCAGGTAAAGGAGAGTGAAGATGAAGAAAAGTTACAGAAGGCTTTCTGTGTTCCCATCAGGCACTAAAAGCTCAACCAACTTAATGGAGGCTCCTTGAAGAAGAGCAGAACAGTTGAGCATTATTTATCTGCTGACAGCAGGTACAGCTTTGCAAAGGCCTCAAACTGATTTTTAGTCAAGGCAGTCAAACTACATAAGGCAAAGGCTGTTTTCCCCCACCCCTTCCCCATAGTTCCCTCTATACCCTGCAGCTTTGTTTCTTAAAGAGATAATGATATATTAACATGCACAGAGCTCTACATAGCTATCATTCCAAGACAGCTATCATGCAAGTAGGCATGTCTGCAAGCAGAGATAAATTATAACCATCTAGTGCAGAGGTGTCAAACTTATTTGTTACGAGGGCCAGATCTGACATAAATGTGTGCCATAAAATGTTAATGTCAGTACTGGAGATATAAACTGTATAAAGGACAGCAGCTGGTAAGCTCTGAGTTGGTGTATTCTCACTGCAAAGCCCCATTGGACTTGGCGGGTGTGTGTGTGCAAAAGAAAATCCACATGGACAGACTGGAGAGTCAGTGGTGCACCACTAGGCAAGCTGCCTGACTGCTGCAGATGAGGTTGTTCTACCGTAATGAAGCCACAATTGGAGTGGTTCCATCCACACCCCTCCCTGAGCAGTCTCCCCCCTACACCAGTTACTCGTGGGCCACATAAGAGTCCTGGATGGGCCAGATCCGGCCCCCAGGCCTTATGTTTGACACCCTGATCTAGTGATTGCACATTCAGTGGCAAAGAAAGCCAGGTTTGCTTATCTATATTGTATGAAACTGTTCAAACGGTGGAAGTGACATGGACTTATCGCCCCCCAAAACGTATCCATATCACTTTCTCTTCCATCTCTCTATATCGTAATACAATATACCTCAAATCACAAAGGTGCCTACCCTGAAGAGCCATTGATTATGCTTATACTGTGCCTTGGTTTAAAACTGAAAGGTAATAGAGCTCGGTTTCCCTGGAGGAAATGACACCTTTAGAGGGCAGATACTATGATATCACATCTCTCCTGAGCTCCTTTCCCTCCTCAGTCTGGAGCTGGCAACCCTACAGTCCCCTTCCTTATTTTCCCTCTCCTTCTTGCTTTCTTCTGCCCCTGCTTTGACTTTTCCCTCCCTCCTCTTTCCCTAGCCACCAGCTCCCTTCACCATCTCAATTGACTGTGCCCATACTCCCTACATTTAACCCACCATACACTCCCCCATTCTCTAAGACAAAACCTCTGCCACACCTCTCCACTGCTTTCCTCCTCCCTGTTCTTCATTCATCCTTTAACCATTATCCTAACCACACAGCTTCCAACAATCCCTTTCCTACTCCCCAAAACACCACTTCTTTTCTTCTTTCCCCTCCCCATTAACTTCTTCATCTCCTTTCTCTTCCATTACTCCTCAGCAGCCTATACCACCCACCTTTAACAGGCTCACCCCATTACCCAGCCCTTGTCTCTCAGCCCTTCTTTCCCACCTTCATTTTCCTTGTTCTCTCAGGCTCTCATTAACCTCTCCACCTAAGCTCCTCAACTTCCCCCTTTGACCACTCTTCCATCCTTATATCCCTTGATACCTCCAACCTTGCCTTTTTTATTGCAGCCCAGGGAAGCTGTGGTAAATGCCTTCTCTTCATTGGACCAGCCAGAGCTTGGCCCAGAGATACAACCTCAGCTTCCATCTTTCCCCACATCTCCCACTTCTTGCTTTTTAAAGCCTTCTTCTGTATCCGGAACGAGTGCTGGCTCACTTCCAGTAGAGCTGTTCTGCACGTCATATTGGCTGGAGCCAGAGTGCTTGTACACCTGCACAATCCTTAATAATCTAATTTGCTGCATTTTTTGAAAACTGAAGGTGATAAGAAAACTATTTTCTGGGAAGGTGCCTGACCCCGTTTTACTTCTTTCACTGTCTGCATATAGGATAGCAATTCACTGTTGGATGTAATGATGCTGAGCTTTAGAAGAAATGAGACAGATTCACAGAAGCTAAATGGTATGAACAATTATTGACTGTCACAGGTGGGGGCAAGGAGAGGCCCAGCATCATGATGATACAAGCCAAGATGTTTTCTTCACCCCATAATACTAGACAAGAGGGTACCATTTGGGCTACAGCTCCGTGTCATGCATCACGTCCATTTTTTCTCCAAGTATAGCAGTTGGCGTAGCTTACTAATAAGGCTTAACAAGGTGCATGAATGAGTCACATCCTCTTTTTGTAGCCCCTTCTGAAGCAGTGGCTTGCGTAACCTTCCAGATGATGAGATGCAAATTCAAAAGGTGTTTCTAGTTTGCACATCAATTCACGGAGGCTGCATGACTCACTGTTTTAAACACTATGATCAATACAAAAAGCCCTTGAGAGCATCATATGATGGAGCAACTTGCAAGTCAAAATACAGATAAATATGCATTGCTTAACCACTACTGAAGCACATCAAAAGCACTCATGTTAACTTTAAAGCCCTTATTTTTCCATTCTGAATGCCAGCACACATCAGTATTATACTGGCACCAGGGCCATTCTAAAGAGGCCTTTGGTGCTCTTGGTGCCTTCTATAACCACCAGTAAGTTAGAATGTACAGATTCTGTCTGGTATTCTGAACAAAATGTTCATAAGCCACACTTTTGTGATCCCTGTGGTGCTGACATAATGGCAGGGTCCGTTCAGGTTGGAATCAGACTGTGATGATAGTGGGGGGTGATCCTACTTACATTGCCAGCATTCCAAGCTGAGTGGACCCTGCGAAGCCAGGGTTGCTAGGTTGCCTGTTGTAGTGAAAGACCTCGCCACAGGCTGCACCACTCTCTCTGATGCTTGGTGGGGGAGTAGGAGCAAAAGTGGGGTGAAAAATCAGCATCACGGGGAAACTATGATGTCACTTCCTGTGCAAACCCAGGAGTGACATCACTGCATTGGGCAATGCTCTAGGATTCACCCAAACTCTGTGGTTTGTTTTGGGTAAAGCCTAAAGTGTTGCCCTGACATAGCAGCATCACTTCAGGGTTCACACTGGAAGTGATGTTGCGGCATAGGTGCAACACTGTTTATCCAGACTCCACCCTTCCCCCATGAACCTCAGGGGCTGCCAGTTGGCTGGACAATCCTCCCTCCTGAACCAAAGGGGGCACTTGGCTTACCATGTACTAGGACTGTTTTAGCAGCCCAGTCCATTCACGCTTTTATGTGCAGAACTTCAGTGATAAGAACCCAATGCTGGTTTCAGATATGAAATGTCTAGTGCTAAGACCAAAATATTTTAAACTGGTGTTGAAAAAAGACAGACATATCCTGAAACAAAATAGCCTAAGCATTTTAGAAACCCTTTCCATACCCACACTAGCTACAAATGACAAAGGCACTGGAATACATTTAGAATTATTATTGCCAAACAGCCCCTGACCCTGATAGCAAATAAAGAGAATGGGATTTATTAACCTGTATTCAGATAATTGGATCAGGGAAACCACTGTCTCTCACAGAGGCAGAAAAAAGGGCATTACAGCTTATAAATCCACAGGCAGTATATTAGAAGACTAAATTGTGAGTGGAGTATAATTACTTTGGCACTATTCCCTCTTCCCCCCTGTTGTGCCAATAAAGATCCGTCATATGGCTGTTCATCTCCAATTGGCTGATGCCACAAAAGAATGTCTGCTTTCAGCTGGCCTTGCCAAAGTTCAGTTCACAAAGAGTACTAGTGTTACAGAACCAAGGGCAAATGCCTTCTTTTTAGGATTCCAGTTCTTCTCTTCCACTCCCCAAGGTATATCAAGTCAACAATGTTATTACGTTTCATTTATGAAGGTTTTTTTAAACTAAAAATAGTGCAGAGGCTTCAGGGGAAAAAAAATTGTAGAGAGCTGAAAAACGATTTCAACGGCTGTCCACAAATTCCATTCTACAAAAGCAATTTTTTGTCCTAAATAGGTTCTTAAAGGCAAAAGGAGAGGGGGGAAGAGAGAGAGATAGAATTGGGAGGCATAAAACTATTTGACTGGCACCAAAAACAACTTGAAGCTTTAGGACCTAAAGGAACACACCAAAACTATACCCAACTGTGACAAAAAGAAGAGCAAGCAATACAAAAAGTGGAGAAGTCCAATTCTTCTTAAATGTTACCTTTCTATTTTTTAAAATAGTCGATATAAGGGAGCTAATTGCATAGGGAAACAGCATACAACCATTCTGTAGAACTTATGATTCACTATACTCAATGTAACATACTTACCAGCTATGGATGGCAATTAGGCGGGGGATGGGAGCCAGCGATGCCAGCGATGTCCAGGTGAAGTTCTGTTAGTTGAGCAAAAACTCAATGGTAAAACTAGCTTCTACCATAAAGTTTTTGCTCAAATATTGGTGTGTTGTTCAGATGTTGCTGGCCCTTTCTCCTGATAAGCACCCTCTCCCAGCCAACTGATTGGCAGCTGGGGGGAGGGCCCAATGGGAACCTTTCAAGAAAGCTTTCTGGCAGAACCAAAATCCTTTTTTGTTGTTTTTTTTTTTTTGGGGGGGGAGAGAGAGAGAGAGAGAGAGAGAGAGAGAGAGAGAGAGAGAGAGAGAGAGAGAGAGAGAGAGAGAGAGAGAGAGAGAGAGAGACTATTTTGTTTTTTAGTACAGCAAGGCCAAGTGACAGTTTGCGGAAGATTTTAGACTGCTGACTTTTTAAAAATCCAGTTCTTTGTATTGTTAATTTTATCCTGATGATTTATACACACATACAGTTTAATATATAACTGGCTTTTTGGCACTGACTGCTCTCAGGTCTCTGGTGCTTTTAATTGTAATTTTATGGGTTAATTTGTTTTTATAGGATTGTATTTTATCCAGTTTATTAGAAGCTGCCTTTTGGAGAAGGGCAGTGTAATAAATTTGCTAAATAAATTAATAAAACAAACACATGAAAGATACTTAAAACACTAGAAGTTAAGAATCTCTTCCCCTGAAATTGCAGTGTCCAGAAAGTGAATGTGCAAGAGTATGAAGGGAAGAGCATGTTCGTCTGACAATGAACTCATCTCATTTTTTCAGCTGTTTACTTTGTGGCAGTGAGGCCAGGTCTCTCACTTTCGCTGGAGACCTCTCACCCACTGCTGCCTCTCCCATCTGGGCAGTGAGAGAAATATTCTGGAGGAAATTGGGGGTGGTGAGTAGCGTTGCTGATTAGAGCAGGTCCCTCTGAGCAGCCAGCAGGGTATGGGGATGCACTTACCAGGAGCAGGGAGGAATGCCAGGCATTTCAGCAGCATGCCTGTGTGACCTGGAAGTGATGTTGGGGGGCAATGCTCTGGTTTTTGAGTCAAATTCTATGGTAGAATTAGCTTCTGGCATAGAGTTTTTGCCCCCAAACCAGAGTGTCACCTCCAATGTCCCTACATCACTTCCGGGTCACATAGGCACGTCACTGAAATGCCAAGTGATCCTCCCTTTTTTGGGGGGGGGTAATTCCTCCTTGCTGGCCAGCTGAGAGGTGTGACCTGGCAGCAGGAGACCCCCACCAGGGCATCCCTATCGCTGACAATTCTATGACATTACTCCTGGTAAAACCTGGAAGTTATGGCATCACACTGGGTGATGTTTGAAAAGTGGGGGCAAATTTAGGAGGTCCTCAAGTAAACTCAAAGATCAACAATTGTAACTGCTAGATAAATTCAGGTGGGTAGTTCTCTTTCACAAGTACTGGGGGGCAGCCTTTTTCTTGTACACAGTGCCTCAATCTTAAACAACTCCTCACCTACAACAATACAACATCTAATTTGAACATGGACACTGGTACCAGAGCTTGCAATTAACCCAGATGCCAACTTTGCTGCCACATGCACTCAGACAACACAGTCACTGGACCTAACAACATCAACTACACCATCTCAGGCACATTAACTTGCTTATCTCCTAGTACTGCATATGCCAATAAAAGCCAACAATGCCCTTCAGGACAATGGTACCCTCAGGATTTAACAGAGATATCAGCTTCTGATCTCACTACAGATACTAAGTCACTCAGTTCTCGCTTATACCCAGAATTAAACTTTGTTGGCCTTAAAGGTGCCACTGGACTCAAACTTTGTTTGCTAACTGCTAGAGTTACTAACCTGAAAGTGGGAACTGAACTTCACTCAGAATTATGGCTGATCTCCAGACGTTAAAGATCAGTTTCCCTGGAGGAAATGGCAAGTTTAGAGGGCAGGCTCTTATTGAATCACATACCAACGGAGCTCTTGTATCTCCAAACTCTGTCCTCCCAAGGCACCACTCACAAATCAAAGAATTTTGCAAGTCAGAATTGGCAAACCTACCAGAGGGAGAGATAATGTCTCTAGCAGAAGAGCTTTCCAGAGACAAGAGCCCACTTGGATAATGACACTCTGGCCTATCACCTCTTGGACGTTTTTCCAAGTGAGTCTCCAGGAAAATTAGTTGCTGACCAAGGAATTGTAGCATTCAACAAACTCCAAAAGGACTGTAAACATATAACACTATTTTATACCCAGTCATTCCCAACTAGCCCAGATTTTTTTGCTACAACTGAGGAGGCAGCAACCAGGCACTTCTCCTTCATGTCTGGATCGGTTCATGGAAAGCAGTCTTCATTTTGTTAGTTTCAGTTTTTTGCTTTTCTGATTCACTTAGCTTGCCTTTTATGTAAATTGCTTTGAGGAACACTTGTTGAAAAGCAGTATGTACATTTTTTCAAAGAACTGCTAACTAAGGTATCAGGAAGGTGTCTTCCCAAACCAAAGTCCTTTGGATTAGAGATGTTAAGGACTAAACCTAGAACCTTGTGCGTGTCCTCTTCACTGACCAATGGCCCTTCTATTATGCCAATTCTCAGAATTCCTCGAGGCAGCTTTTCTTTTAAAACAATGGGAAATCTGTCATGCTCTTGACTTGTGTGGGAGAGGCGTGGACACAAATCAAAGCATGCTTAAATTTTATATTCTTCTACTTTGCAGTTCATAAGGCAGAGAATATATCCTTTCAGATTTTATATATGGCTGCCACTTGCATCAACAGCAGGTAATACCATCATGGCTATTAAGAAACATTTCCTGGCTTGAGAGTAGCCATAATGTAGGTGAAGCCGAGCATGTGTTTTTATGTGAATAGGATGATATACTGGCACTATCGCAACTAGCAAATGGAATCGACGTCCCAGTGACTTCAATCCAGATTGCTTCTTTTAAAAGCATTTCTGAAACCACATCTCAGAGTGGGCCACAGTGAAAAACGACTTATATTTTTTAATGAAATGAAGCCCATCTTTTTGCCATGATAGTATCATACTTGTGGGTAATGCAGTCATTAAGGCACTAGATTATTTATAGTTCTTGCTTGTCACTCACAACCGACTTTGGAGTATGCAATTGAAGCAATTCTCAGAGAAGAGCTGCAGCTTAAACAAAGGTGGAAAAGTACCAGCTGTGAAAAGTACTGAGCTCAAAGCAGAGTAACATGATTTCAGCTCATAAGTTTATTTGGTAGGGAAGAACAAGACAAGGAAGCCCGGCTCGCAGGCTGGCTTATATTCTGGATCAAACCACACCCCAAACACACACCCCTACCCGGGATAGGGTTATTTACAGTGGAACAGAGTTCCATAGCTCTTCTCGGATCCCAGGCCTCTGATAGGTGCAGGCTAGGATCCGCTCATGCTGTTGTCTCTGGTCTGAAGCTTGAGCTCTTTGCCTGACTGTGTGCGGGCCTTGCCTCACATGCGGTTGAACCCAGTACATAACAAATTGGATATTAGGAAAAACTTTTTTACAGTAAGAGTTGTTAACAGTGGAATCAGCTACCTAGGGAGGTGGTGAGCTCCCCCTCAGTGGCAGTCTTTAAGCAGCAGCTGGACAAACACGAAGAAGAAGAAGAAGAAGAAGAAGAAGAAGAAGAAGAAGAAGAAGAAGAAGAAGAAGAAGAAGAAGAAGAAGAAGAAGAAGAAGAAGAAGAAGAAGAAGAAATTGGATTTATACCCCACCCTTCACTTGGAGTCTTGGAGCTACTTACAATCTCCTTCCTTTCCTCTTCCCACAACAGACACCCTGTGAGGTAGGTGGGGCTGAGAGAGCTCTTGAGATAACAGCTCTGAGAGAACTTGTGACTGACCCAAGGTCACCCAGCAGCTGCATGTAGAATCAAACCCAGTTCTCCAAATTAGAGTCTGCCACTCTTAACTGCTACACCAAACTAGCTCTCAAGGCTGATCCTGTATTGAGCAAAGGGCTGAACTAGATGGTCTGAATGGCCCCTTCCGACTCTGTGATTCTAAGTATATTGCACAGCAAGAAGCAGAACTTAAGCAACCAAATTTGTTTGCATTTATCTCTTGTTCCCTCTTTTTTCTCCTCTCTCTGTGGTCTTCTAGTTGTTAAATGTAAAGCATGGCATGATGTAAACCACTTTTAAAAGAAATATATATGTTATATATTGACACAGAAGTCAGGGTTGCCAGCAATGCTCCCTCTAAGTTGTGGAGTCTTGTGAGCAAAAATTCTACTTTGTGAGCTACTGGCATTAAAGTTATGAGTGAGCGATTTGTCTATTGCATCAATTAGTTTGCTCTGGAGCCATCCTCCTGAGTGAAGAGAAAAAAATTGTGAGCCAGAGGCTAAAAAACTGTGAGCTAGCTCACACTAACTCAGCTTAGAGGGAACACTGGTTGCCAGTCTCTAGGTGAAGCTTGGAGATGTCTCAGAATTGCAACTGATCTCCAGACTACAGGGCATTATAGCCTGATGAGGTCCCTCTCCTCCCCTGCCCTCCTTAAGATTGTACCCCCAAATCTCCCACTGGGCTTGCTGATGAAGGTTTAACTATAAATGCTGAGAAATCAAAAGCAATTGTCTTTGCAAGAGGATTCCGACCAAAGAAAAAGGACAGGAGGATGGCAAATACTAACACTGAACAAGTAACAACTTTTAGATATTTATGAATGATATTCTCCCAAGACCTATCTTGGAAAAATCAGTTCCAATCTCTCTCTTATAAGATAACACCATGTTTAGATGCCTTGACATGTGTTTTTTTTTTAACACAGAAGGAGGGAAACACTACCCAGCAGCTATAAGGACTTTTCGGGATAAAATTAATCAAATGATACTATATGGCACCAGAGTATGGGTAGAAGGTCTGAGACTATTGATTCCTTTTTATTAAAATCCCTGAGAAAAATAACCAGGTTACCAAAATGTGAATCCAGTATAGCTATTTACCAAGAATTTGCAATTCCTTCATTAGAATAAGTAGGTTGGCTGGACGCATTTGGACTCAGGATCAAATTTCTTTTTAACTATAGATCTAAACTCCTTTTTAGACTAGGAGAAGATCCCTTCCAGAGTAAGTGGGAAGAGATTGGACGATCAGAGACTGGAACAACTAGACTTTACTCCAGCTTTACTACTCTTGATGAGAAGTGAGAAAAGAGTTAAAAAGCAGCTATCATTGCTAGATTTCAGAAGCACAAATCAGTGAGCAAGAAGGGTATGTTCCCTTGCCTACAGTGGATGAACTTCCAGCTACCTTACCAGCATATCTGAAGTCCATGACGGTTCCCTTACATTGAGATTATTTTTTTTGGCTGCTAGACTGAATGCTGTATTAACCTCAGAAATGAAAGGTCACTTTTTGGGAGTTCCCTCTTCAGAATGTTGGTGCTTCTGCATCATGAGGAAGATAGGTACCTTGGTTCATCTAATTATTGAATGTCCCAATTTCAATGAGGAGAGGCAGAGATGGATTACCTTGATACTTGAGAAAAATGAGCTCACAAATATTAAGCAGGGCCTATATTTTCTTCTACAAGATAAAGACACATATATCACCAGGTCACTGGCATCCTACTTTTTAGCAACTCAACTTAAAATTAAAAAACAAACAAACAAACAAACAAATTTCTGTGACTGGAGAGAGATCCCCCCCACCTCCTGTGAGATTAGGCTAAAGGCTGTGGCCAAAAAGAGCCATATCACAAAAGGAAAGGAAAAATCTTTTAATTTGGAATAAATTTAAGAAAATCTCAAGGAATTATCAGGAAGAACCTCTTTTCCACTTTCACCGAGACAACTAAACAACCCCCCCTGGAATTTTCTTTAAATTCAACCTTGTGTAATACACAAGTAGCAATAAGAAATCTTGACAACAATGACAATGACAAAAAGTCTAGACTACAATGTTGCCTAGATAGAAGGAGCCTTTTCACAGTGAGCAGTCCTTGAGTTTCTGGCAGGGCACAGAAGGTCATCATTGCGGGAGACCACCTATCTTCAATCAATGTTACTCCAAAAAAGAAAAGCAGGAATGATGCTGAATTTTACATGCATCGTGGATCACTGGTCTGAAAATGTTTTCCCACTGAAATCAAAACAAGTCACATTCACTACATACTTTATAGTTTGTGAGAATGCCAGCTGAAGAGATCCATCAAGCGGCCTGAATATTTTCATTCAGAAGGGTCATTTGAGTCACTCTAGACTGTACACTTGGGAGCGGACGCCCAAAGAATGTGACATTTTTGAAAGATGACATAACTGCCGAAAGACTGGTGTCCTTTGACTGGAATGTCTTAACTGCTACCCACTATCAGAAAGAGCAAAGTCAAGGAACAAATTTATATACACTGACCTTTTGACAAAGAACAGTGTAATGACTCAAAGCACAAAAGCCACAAACTAAGGGCTACAAGTCAGTGACTAAATCCTGGAAATCTGAAAAGGAAAAAAAAAATGGGAAAAAAGCAATAGACTAGAGAAAGCGCATAAAATGTTGCTTCCATTCTGTTTGTTCAGCTGAGATAACTGTATGTATTTTAAATTTAGTGCTTCAGTGATGGCCTTGTGGATATTTTTCAGTTGCAGAAGTATGTATTATGTAAGCTCCATGAAGTCACAGCTGAGTTATGACAACCCTAGCAAGGCCAGTAAGAAGCAAAGGTGCCTTCCTCTGCAGAGTCGTCTTTGGTGATTTCCCATCCAAGTACTGACCCTGCTTAGCTTCTGAGATCTGATGAAACTGGGCTATACCATGTCACCTTCATTCCCAATAACTACAGAGGTAGTGTACAAAAATGCTTCAGGAAAGCCACTATAGGAACATTACAGTGTTATTAGTTGGGGAAAGGGTACCATGAAAATATTAAGGTATTATCAACTTTTTCAGATCCATTACAGTAAACTTAGTGCACAGTCCAGTAGCAAAATTATACCTCACTGAAGTCATAGCATTCCCCACCCCCCAAAGAACAAAATGGATTCACATTCTGTTGCATTATGTAACTGATATTTGGGTATAGTGGTACTAAACTCAGCCCAAGTTATGACAGAAACAAACTGGGGGTAAATGCAACACATTAGTTAGATTTATTACCTCCAAGAATGTGGCTCAAAGCCTGTGCACATCCCTCTACATCTTAAGCAAGGCACGCCTCTTCCTGATTGTTGCTGGCTAATAGACATCTATGGAAAGGGAGAAAACAAAGATATGACAGGATTTTTAAAAAACACTGTAGAGGTTATACCAAAACACACATCATTCTTCTGCAATCTTGACTTCTTTAAAACCACCATCCTTTGTGCTGAGAATCTGAAGGTTCAAGATTAATTATATGTTGAAAGTTCATGACTCAACAATCCAGTCATAAATATTTCCACTCCCAGACTTACCATAGCTGGGAAGCAGGTGGTACATGGCTACATAGGAGCCACCCTAGTGCTAGTTCTTGGTCATCTGAATCCATTCTCTAAATGGAGACCCAAACCATAAAAATAAAGCATATGGTAGATGTTTCCTATTCTTTTACGACCTAATACTCTGTTCCTTTCCAGGCTGTACATTTATTGAATGAACATGTTCGTTAAAATGCAGCCAAAGCTAATCAATCATTTACAGACAGTCTATTGTAGAGCCACAAAAACGGGAAAGTGGAATATACTCATCAGTATGGGGTCCTACCAGATTTTGTGTCTGCATTCAAGAACAAATTTGGCATTTAGAGACATATAAATAGAAAGGACAGATTCAACTTGGTTATATTAATGCCATAAAACACTCATGGGTTTCATTTTCATGTGGTTTTAGGTGCCAGGTTTTAGATCCTCAAAGTCAGTCCTTTCAGTCTGAATGCTCTTGAACCTGAATCCCAGATGTATGTGGTTAACTCAGTGACAAAGGAAGAAGTACTCTACAGAAACGTAAAGGGTTTTCTTGGTTTTATCAGTACTAAAAGTCCCAAGCTGTTTCCAGCACTAAAAATAAATCCCAGAGGCTAAGCTCTGTATCATATTAAACTCTGATAACCAGATGAACACAAACCAATAATCACAGGTCTACAAATAAGTAGCAAGCAACACTGAACCAAAAGCAAGTCAGCTATGCTTATCGAATCCAAGTACAGGGATTACAATTTATACCCAAGCGTGTCAGGAAATTAGCATCCTGAGGGCTCTTTTTGCTCCGAACAATTGTAGCCCTTGTGAAATGCAATACGAAAGTCTCTAAGATGCCCCAGACTCAAAACAAGGAAGGCTAGTTTATTCATTACAAGCAAAGCCAACATAGCCCATTAGTATACGGGAAATCAAGTGAATGCTTTCTAAACACCATCTGTACTCAAAACTTGAACCCTCCCAGAAGTAAGGAGACCTTGTAGGTGCATCAACGATCACATGTTACTAAAAAAATAAATTGACAATGTGGTATTTGAAGAGCACTGTCAGTGCTTCAGTTCATTACCACAGAAACCCCTTCCAACAACCCTGTGAGGTGGGCCAGTATGATCCTCTCTCAGATGGGGGATGAGGATGAGAGAGTGGCTTGCCTCATGAGCAACTGTATGCAGGTTTGTAGTTCAGATGAGATTTAAACTGGTGATCACAGCTGATTCTGGATTCCCACCCTGTGTCGTATATAATAGTAATATTGAAAAAGCCTGACACCATCCTAAGGACACGATAGGGCTTCTTGGTGCAGCTCTCTTGTATCTCAAGGAAAATGTGGACCCCAAATAGTGAGTACTTGGGACTGACACAATAAGGAAGGTCGGAGTCCCTTCTTCATACATACCATGGTCCTGATCTTAATTGGGCACCGCACATACAGGAACTGAGGAGAACCAACAACTCACATGCAATTGTGTTACATGCGACACAGGATCCAGACCCAACCTGCATACTCCGTAACACACTTCTTCAAACATGCAATGTACAAAACCTTGCAAGAAGAACCCTTCAGAACCAAATGCCTTACCATTCTCCCATCTCAAACTATATATCATGCTTTTACACATGATCCCAACAGATACAAATAATGCCCCCAGGGGCTGTTTCAGGTTGGGAAAGTGCAGGAGGGAGGAAGGTGTCCCTCCTCCCCTAAACCATGGTCCCAAAACAAATTGGGCCTCTGAGCTGCCACTGTAAACTCCTCATGATAATCATGTGTGAAATATAATGTGTAGTTTAGGTCTTACATTCAGTACCCTCTGGTAAGATTTGTGGATTCGTGGATATCGAACACACACAATACCTCGGTCAGAAAGTACATGAGATAATGAAAGCCAAAGTCTAACTTATTTCTCCTTTTCTGTTTTTTTTTTTTTTAAGTTTTAACCAGCTTGCAGATCACATTATAGTCATGCAAGGCTACACAGAGATGGATTTACTTTTTTACAATAATGAATGATGAGTTCTGTCCATGTTATATGCTGATATTACAGGGCTAACAGTATGGCAACAGGTAAATGCATAAACTAATTGGATAATTTGTGGAAGTATGCTTGAAAAACACAGTTAAGTATTTTATATTAGTAAGGAAATAACTCTCTTTGCTCACTACTTTGCTATGATGAGCTACTCACAGAAAGCATGTGGATATATTTTTATCTAACACACATTGAAGGAAGTGGGATAAGACACAGTGTGGTGTTATTCCTGGTTATTCAAGAATTTGTTTTGCTACATGATAACAAGGAGGAAACCTTATTAAGGAGACAAAGAGACTGAAACACACTGGTGACTTGATATACAAGCCGAGAGTATTGGGCTATGAGCCACGTGCACCCAACAAAGACTCAAAGCATTATTTGGAGAACGTGGCTTGTTTCCACAGCTTTGCAGTTATGCTTTGTGGATGGTTTCCATGGCAAATGGGGAAACATGGCAAGAGAAGAAATAATAAAATGTCCTTGGAGGAACTGAGAGGCAAGGAAAGTGTTGTGATAACACTATGCTGTGCTTTATGCTGCTCATTCATGAGGAATGGCAGACTGGGAATCTATCGGAAACGAGCTTGTAGACACAGATACAAGTTACAGGTCAGTATAAAAAAAGATTGAACAGAGAGTACTCTGAGAGCTCCCACGTGGAACAAAATATTTGTGATTAAAAAAGGGGGGGAGAAAGTGATCATTTTAAGTTAGAGTTAAGTGTACAACAGGGTGTCAAAAGTGAAGTTGTTTTCAGAGGAACCAGGGGTCATTTCCTGCCGAAGTGCCCCAGAGTGGCGCTCCAGCAGTAAGGAGCCCAGGCCCTGCCCCTGCCCTCGGAAAGACTCGGGGGGGGGTTGTTGTTAAATGCCTGGATTCCGTGCCCGATCTTCTCCAGGTGCAGTAGGTTGGCTGGAGATGGGAGGGGCAGAGAGGCAGACATGCCTTCCTTTCCCCCTGAGCCCCTCTGCTTTTGCGGAGAGACTCAGGGGGGATTAAAATGCCTGGGTTCCCTACCTGATCTTCTCCAGGCGCCCTGCAGCCATGGGGCACCTGATGAACACTGGGCAGGGAACCCAGGCACGACTGCCTCCCTGCCCTTCCCATCTCCAGCCAGCCCCCAGCAGCAGGTTGGCTGGAGACAGGAGGGACAGGGAAGCAGATATGCCTGCCCTTTCCTCTGAGCCTCTCTGCCTTTGTGCAGAGACTCAGGGGGGGATTTAAATGCTTGGGTTCTCTGCCCAATCTTCTCCAGGTGCCCCGCAGCCATGGGGCACTTGGAGAAGATCAGGCAGGGAACCCAGGCATGATTGCCTCCCTGCCCTTCCCATCTCCAGCCAGTCCCCAGCAGCGAGTTGGCTGGAGACAGGAGGAGCAGGGAGGCAGACATGCCTGCCTTTCCCCCTGAGCTGCTCCGCTTTTCGGAGATACTTGAGGGGGGGGCTTAAACTCATTTGCATAACTCATTTTCAGGGCCGGACCGCCCATAGGGTGAACTAGGCGCCCGCCTAGGGCGCCCCGGCCTGAGGGGCGCCAAATGGCGCCCCACTCCCCCCCCGAAAACTGCTCCCCCGCCGTCCTAACCCAGCGCCCGCCAGCGCCGCCAGACCCCTGCCCCCTTCCCAGCGGGGCCCGCAGAAAAGCCGGCGCCGGGAGGGAGGGGGCGGAGGCTAGACCTCCCCGCGCCCCCTTCTCGGCTTTTCTGGGGGTCCCGCAGCCGCGGGGCCCGCAGAAAAGCCAGCGCCAGGAGGGAGGGGGCGGAGGCTGGACCCCCCCGCCCCCTTCCCGGCTTTTCTGGGGGTCCCGCAGCCGCGGGCCCGCAGAAAAGCCGGCGCCGGGAGGGAGGGGGCGGAGGCTGGACCCCCCGCCCCCTTCCCGGCTTTCCTGGGGGTCCCGCAGCTGCGGAGCCTCCAGGAAAGCCAGCGCCCCGCCGACGCTCCAGTCTCCAGGTCCCACCGGGAGGTTGGCATCCCCAGTGGGGGGCGCCCCAGGCTGTCCTGCCTAGGGCGCCCAGACACCTGGAGCCGGCCCTGCTCATTTTAAACATGCCTGCCCTTTCTCAAGGGGTGTGGCATATGCAAATGAGTTATGAAAATGAGCTCCTGCACCTCTTTTTCTAGGAAATGACCCCTGAGAGGAACTATTATCAAGGATAGATTCACGTAGGTAGCCGTGTTGGTCTGAAGCAGCAGAACAAAGTTAGAGTACAGTGACACCTTTAAGACCAACAAAGTTTTATTCAAGGTATAAGCTTTCGTGTGCATGCACACTTCTTCAGATTCAATGAAATTACCAGTCCATACATATAGGCAGAGGGCAAGCAGTAGATTAGCATATGGCATAACGAAGATGTTTAACAGATTCAAGAACCAAACAGGAGTACCAAGCTTAGTTTATATGGGTACCATTTGTTTGGGTTTAATTCTGGGGGGGGGGCATAATGAAGGAAATAAATATGTCCACATTTGGAGACTGATGGGCAGCTGTATTCTTAATTGTGGAATGCTGAGGTAATAAACTGAGACCCTGCCATTATGCGAGCCCCAGCCCCCACTGAGCCTGCGCTGGCGGGGAGGGCTGATTTGCCTCAGCGAGAGGCATGAAGATCAAGGAAACCAACAGGGGGAAGAGCCAGCCTTTTAAGACTGGCTCTGCCCCCCCCCTTACCAGTCCTTCGGCGCGCTCGGAATCGAACAAGCAAGGGACGGTGCTGCTGGCTTTGGGAGGCTTTGCCTGGAAGCAGCAGCAGTAGCACGATAGCGTTTCCTGCCTCACGGTGGCAGGGACGACTTTTGGGCAGCATAGAGGAGACGGAGCTTCGAGGCAGAGGCTGAGAGGCTCAGCCTGATGAAGGCAGCTTTCGGGCAATCATTTGGCGGCAGCAGCAGTATTTGGTGGCGGGGGCAGGATTGGGGATGGCATAGGGCGCGGGGGCCGCTTGGGGGTGGAGGCTGCCTAGCAGCAGCTGTACACATACTCCTGGTTAGTGGCCCGGTCTTCACCTTCCCACTGTTAAAGGACGGCTTGTCCCTGATATCCAAAGAATTAGGGTTCTGGGCGTAGTGTCTTCCCCTCCCCTTTTTGTAGTGGGGCAGCCTTGCATGCAGCATGGTGAGGCCGCTGTGTGCTGTGCTGTGTTCTATTTGCCTTTTACCTTCTTCTGCCCCCCCCCCCCAGTTCTCATCAAAAGATAGGTAGTGGGGGTGCAGCGGGCTACTTTTGCCATTGGAGTCCCATAGTCTTCTTGAATGGGCAACATCTGTTTTGGGCGGGAAGAGTTGAGTGGCAGTTGGTGATATTTCAATAGGGTGTCCATTTTAATATAATTCTTTGCAGGCAGCCATTTTAGGTTTCTCTGCCAGCAGCCATTTCGGGCCTTCCTTGATGGCAGCCATTTTGGGTCTTTTTGGGGTGGCCATTTTAGATATCACCCTTCCCCAGGTTATTCATAACCAGTTTGGGCTTTTGCCTGTTTATATTGCTGTTTTTTAGCCTTCTCGGGCCCATTGGGGGGGAGTTGGTGAACAGTGCTGCTTCCAGGGGACACCTGTTTTGGCTTGACGGCGTCGGCATGGCTCCTAAAAAAGGTGCTGGGGCTTCTAAGGGGAAACAGCCCACCCCTAAAAGGGTTGGGGTGGTTCCAGCGCCGGGCAGACAGCCCCCTCAAAAGCGACCTGTGCAGGTCCCTGTGCCAGTTCGGATAGGTGACCCAGGGCATTCATCAACTGGGTTGCAGGCGCCTTCGGCACCGTTAGGTAACATGCATTTAATAGTGGTTCCTGGGGCACCCGACAGTGTGCTTTCACCAGCTTTATTGGATGCTTTCTGGGATAGCCCAGTAAACCGGGCCATTCTGGACAGGTTAACTGGGATTGAACGGTGTCTGGAGGGGCCTTTGCCTTCTGGTCAACTGCCTATGTCTTCTATGGAGTCTTTTCAGGTACAGGTACTGAACCGTCTTTCCGCTATTGAGGGCAGGTGTGCAGGTGTTCCAAGCCAAGCTGTGGTACCAATGAGAGATGAAGCACGAACGGCTCCGATGAAGGTTGCCATGGTGGAAAGACAGGGCAAGGATCAACAGGTGGATATTCGAAGCATCCCATCTCAGGTGTCAGGTAGGCCAATTGCGACACAAACATTAGACATCACTTGGCCATGGGGCCCGGTGGGTTCACAGGCTTCTGCTGTGTCGCCTGTGCCCATGTTGGGAGGGGCACCTCTGTCTGGGGCAGTCAGTACGCCTGTTCCATCTGGATCAGTTGGGGCTATACAGGCTCCACCTGCGGCTGGTGGGGTGCCACCGGCTGGCGCTGTTGTGGATCCTCCCATCAGTGGGGGTTTGCTGGCGCTGGCTGGTAGATCTTCACCAGCCCTAGTGGGCACGACTCCCCCGTCCTGCTCAGGCCTGCATTTGCAGGGTGGGGTGTGGATTGGGTGTGTTCCCCCAGATACTGGTAATCGGACTTACGAGATGGTACCAGCAAAGGAGTTGCCATCAGGGGAGCTAGCCATGCCATTAGGTGACCACCTCACTGCAGCTACCAGTGAGAAGATTCTGCGGGGAGATTATGTAGACGTCTTCTCCTTATTGTATCGGGAGTTAGATAAGAAAGATCAGGAGGACCTTGATGAACGCGACAAAGAGCGCTTGAAGTGGCGTAGCGTGGACAGAATCTACGCTAACTGGTACCCTGGATTTTTAATCTATACAGGGGTGCTAGTTAGGGCAAAACCTGAAAGGGCTTCATCTTTGCTCCAGTATATGGATATAATCCATAAGGGTTATTCGGATTTTGCTGGGTCCGCCTGGATGGAGTATGATAGGGCCTTCCGGATGAAGGCAGCTATGTACCCAGCTCTCCATTGGGACTTGATCCATCCACATATCTGGATGCAAACGATGTCCCCAGCCAGGCCAATGGGGGGGGGAGTATTCAGACAGTGGGCATGTGGTAAAAAAGGCTAATGCAGCCAATGTTGGGGTTCCTAGGTCTCCAGGTGGCCAGGCTGTGCAAAGGCGCCCTTTGTGTTGGGAGTTTTCCTCACAAGGGTCTTGTGGCCGTAGGCCTTGTCCCTTTCAGCATGAATGCCCCCTCTGTGCCGGCCCCCATGCCTTTCCCAGTCCAATTAAGGTCCCTGTGTTGGAGCGCCTGTTGCGCCTTTACCCTAAGTTTGCCGATAGGCAGTATTTGTTGGAGGGGTTCAAGTTTGGTTTTCACATCTCCTATGTGGGTGAAAGATGTTCTTTTTCAGCTTCTAATTTGCCCTCAGTTCGTGGCATGAAGCAGGTGGTTAGAGCCAAGATTCTGAAGGAATGTTTGGAAGGCAGGGTAGTTGACCCTTTTTCCTTTCCACCAGTGCCTAACCTTCGGGTAACGCCATTAGGTGTAGTACCAAAAAAGGCACCTGGGGAGTATCGCCTCATTCACCATTTGTCTTATCCTCATGGCAGCTCAGTGAACAACGCCATACCTGGTGAACTCTGCTCAGTTAGGTACACTTCTTTTGATGAGGCGGTAGGTATGGTCTGTAGCTGCGGGCGAGGGGCTGAATTGGCTAAATGTGATATCAAGTCGGCCTTTCGTCTTCTGCCGGTCCATCCAGATGACTTTGTCCTTCTGGGTTTCTCCTTTGATGGGCAGTACTATATGGACAGGGCCCTCCCAATGGGATGCTCTGTGTCCTGCGCTGCATTTGAAAGGTTCAGTTCCTTTTTGGAATGGGCTCTGCGTGCACGCACGGGCTTGTCCAGTACTGCCCACTATTTGGATGATTTTTTATTTGCCGGCCCTGCGGGATCTGGAATTTGTGCATAGTTATTGTCCAATTTTGAACAGTTGGCTAAGGAACTTGGAGTTCCTAAAGCCATTGAGAAAACAGAAGGCCCTAGAGCAGTCTTAACTTTTCTAGGTATTGAGTTGGACACTGTGCTGCAGGTGTCACGCTTGCCTCCTGACAAATTGGATAACCTTCTTTGGTTAGTTGAGGAAATGGGCACTAAAACTAAATTGACACTCAACGAGTTGCAACAGCTAATTGGGCACCTTAATTTTGTGTGTAAAGTGGCGGCCCCAGGGAGGGCATTCTTGCGCAGGCTGTGCGACTCAATGATAGGCTTAAGACGTCCACATCATAGGACAAGGGTTACGCAGGGGATTAGAGATGACCTGTCAGTTTGGCGGGACTTCTTGGCCTCTTATAATGGGGTGTCCTTTTGGAGGACCAATCTCCAACTTGAGGCTGAACTGCAGGTCACCTCTGATGCATCAGGCTCTTCGGGTTTCGGTGTATACTTTAGGGGTCACTGGTGTACAGAGGACTGGTCATCTGAGTGGATTCAGGCTGGGTGGATGCGTGACCTGACGTTTTTGGAGTTTTTTCCCATAGTGGTAGCTGCATACATCTGGGCTGATGACCTGGCTTGCCAGACAGTTCACTTTTGGTGTGATAACATGGCAACTGTACAGGTCATCAACTCCTTAACGTCTAGGTCACCCAGAGTAATGGCGCTTGTCCGGACCTTTACCCTCCAATGCTTGCGCTACAATATTTTGTTTAAGGCCAGGCATGTGCCAGGAGTCAATAACGGGGTCCTCCAGGAACAGCTTTCGGGCCTTTGCGGCTCAAGGCCGGGAACGGGTGATCTTCCTTGGAACAATCCGGCCTGGCCTACCTTAGTGGGCCTTTGCGGCTTCTGGGGTGGTGGGTCAGGGGTTCTTTTCAACATGCCAAGCTGCTGGTCACAAACTACCTTCGGTGGCTTGCAGTCGGAGCAGGTGCATCGCCCAGAAGGAAATGCAGGTGGTCAGGAGTTTGACGCCTGTCATATTCCTCAGTACATTTCTGACAACCCCTCGCTCGTATTTGTTCTTATTAAATAATTAATAAAGTGGCCCTTGTTAAATCCATATTGGTGTCCATCTCTTCATTCCGACTGGGGGGGGCAATGGTCCATCTGTCTCCTCTCAAGCATGCAGGCAACCTTACAGCATCATCGTCTCTGAAGTGAGGTGACTGGCTGTGTAGAGTCATCTCCCCTGTGCTCAGACCAGAGAAATACATTCCAATCTACCATTCCAACTTACGTTACATTCTACTATTCATTACATTGCAATCTACTATTCTATTATTCCAACTCCTGTCCTTATATATATTTGAATTTTGGTTCCACAACATTCTATGCTTGTCATAATTGATTCGGCTCAAGAACTGGTAGTCAGAAAACACAGGCAAGGGCTGACCGGCTGCTTCGCAAACTCCCGCCCACGTCAGCCCCGGTCAGTGTTTTCAGCTCAGTCTGCTCCAGTCCTCCGACAGGAGAGGATCGTCTGGAATGTGAACGCAGGGACAGGCCCTCAAGGCTGAGGCAAGTGAGAGAAGTCCTTTTCCGCCCCCCACACCATCCCCTGGGCCTTCTATGAGGGGACTAGGCCCAGAGAAGGCCTTTTCCGTCCGCCACATGCCATCCCCTGGGCCTTCTATGGGGCACTAGGCCCAGAGAAGGCCTTTTCCGCCGCCCCCCACACCATACCCTGGGCCTTCTATGAGGGGACTAGGCCCAGAGAAGGCCTTTTCCATCCCCCACACGCCATCCCCTGAGCCTTCTATGAGAGGATAAGGCCCAGAGAAGGCCTTTTCCGTCCCCCACACGCCATCCCCTGGGCCTTCTATGAGGGGACTAGGCCCAGAGAAGCCCTTTTCCGTCCCCCACACGCCATCCCCTGGGACTTCTATGAGGGGACTAGGCCCAGAGAAGGCCTTTTCCATCCCCCACATGTCATCCCCTGGGCCTTCTATGAAGGGACTAGGCCCAGAGAAGCCCTTTTCCGTCCCCCACACACCATCCCCTGGGCCTTCTATGAGGGGACTAGGCCCAGAGAAGCCCTTTTCCGTCCCCCACACCCCATCTCCTGGGCCTTCTATGGGGCACTAGGCCCAGAGAAGGCCTTTTCCGCCTCCCCCCACACCATCTCCTGGGCCTTCTATGGGGGCAGTAGGCCAAGAGAAGGCCTTTTCCGCCCCCCACACCATACTCTGGGCCTTCTGTGAAGGGACTAGGCCCAGAGAAGGCCTTTTCCGTCCCCCACACCCCATCCCCTGGGTGTTCTATGGGGCACTAGGCCCAGAGAAGGCCTTTTCCGTCCCCCACACCCCATCCCCTGGGCCTTCTATGGGGCACTAGGCCCAGAGAAGGCCTTTTCCGCTCCCCACACGCCATCCCCTGGGCCTTCTATGACAGGATTAGGCCCAGAGAAGGCCTTTTCCGTCCCCCACACGACATCCCCTGGGCCTTCTATGGGGCACTAGGCCCAGAGAAGGCCTTTTCCGTCCCCCACACGCCATCCTCCAGGCCTTCTATGGGGCACTAGGCCCAGAGAAGCCCTTTTCCGTCCCCCACATGCCATCCCCTGGGCCTTCTATGAGGGGATTAGGCCCAGAGAAGCCCTGTTCTGTCCCCCACACACCATCCCCTGAGCCTTCTATGAGAGGATTAGGCCCAGAGAAGCCCTTTTCCGTCCCCCACATGCCATCCCCTGGGCCTTCTATGGGGCACTAGGCCCAGAGAAGCCCTTTTCCGCCCCCCACGCCATCCCCTGGGACTTCTATGGGGCACTAGGCCCAGAGAAGCCCTTTCCGTCCCCCCACGCCATCCCCTGGGTCTTCTATGGGGCACTTGGCCCAGACAAGGCCTTTTCTGTCCCCCACATGCCATCCCCTGGGCCTTCGATGGGAGCAGTAGGCCCAGAGAAGCCCTTTCCCCCATACACTGCCTACTGTCCCCATAGAAGGCCCAGGGGATGGTGTGTGGGGGACAGAAAAGGCCTTCTCTGGGCTCAAAGAAGCCCTTTTCTGCCCCTCTTCCCTTCCTTTCCCCCTTTTCCTTTCTTTCACTCTCCTTTCTTTCACTCTTCCCCCTATTCCTTCCTTCTTTCCTTCTTTCCTTCTTTCCTTCTTTCCTTCTTTCCTTCCTTCCCTTCCTTTCTAGGGCCCGTTGTCTTCCACCACAACGGGCTTTGCTCCCTAGTAAGAAATAAAACAAAATAAAGAGGACATATGTCCTTTCTGGGGGATTAGTGAGAATACAGATCTAAGGGCTGGACTGAAACTTTATTATCAAGGAATTATGCTATGGAATTCAGTCTTTGTAACAGCGTTGCCATTCTCCCTTTCAACCATCTCAAGGAACTTTCCTAGGCCTTCATCTCCAGAAGCTTGTTTCCTTACAGTTTTTAATCTGCACTTGAAGCCTCTTCAGCCATTTCCCTCTGTAGGGTTGCCAGCTCCAGATCAGTAAATTCCTGGGGATTTTGGAATGGAGCTGGAAAGACCAGGGTTTCTGGAGGGGTTTAAGTGCTATAGACTCTACCCTCCAAAGCAGCCATTTTCTCCAGGGGAACTGATCTCTGTAGTCTAGAGATCACTTGTAGTTCCAGGAGATCTCCAGGCCTCACCTGAAGGTTGGCAACCCTACTTGAGTGACTCTTTAGATGAGGGCTTATATACACTACAAAGATCAAGTGGAGAGGACTATATTTCTTCACACAGACACACTCTATATAGGCTATCATAGGGTAAACTGGAAGATTAATCCTTCACCTCCATACTGCTTTCCCAAACTCAAAGACATGGCTGCCTTTCCCTCTGAGCCATGGGGCACCTGGAGAAGATTGGGCAGGGAACCCAGGCATGACTGCCTCCCTGCCCTTCCTGTCTCCAGCCAGCCCTCAGTCAGCCCCATCTTATGAGTATGGGGGGACCCTCTCTGTCCCATAGGCAGGTTACTTGACAATGAACTCTGGAAGCTCCCAACATGGATCTCCTAGTATTTTCATCTGATTTTTACCCTACAGCATCATGCAGTGTGCTGCAAGATTTTGTACAAATTGCAGCAGCTGAGGTATATTTTGAGCCATTGATTAGTTGTTACAGAAAAACTATGTTTTTTTTTTAAAAAAAAAACTGTGTCTTTAATCAAAAGAACACACACTGTGTTGAATTTTTAAAAATCAGGATGACACCTGTTAAAGGAATGACTGAGCACAACAGGGAGAACAGAGCCTGCAGCAATGTTTTATAACGTGTGCGCACATGCTCAGCCAGTAAACCTAGTTAGGAAAATAGGGATGTTATAACTTTGTCCCCAATTTCATTTATGACATTTTATGCAGCCCACGTTGGTGTAATTGGTACCTTCTTCTCTACTGCATAATCTTTTTAGTTTCCCATATTAGCTGAAGGACATAACTTGGTGGATGAGGGGAACTTCGACATTCAGAGGAACTAATCCTCTGAATCCAAGAGCCAGGAGGCAACATCAGGGGAAGGCTTCAGTCTCTATTGCCCTGTTGTTAGCTGTCCAGAGGAACTGGTTGGCCACCATGTGAGACAGGATGCTGGACTAGATGGAACATTGGTCTGATCCAGCAGGGCTTTTCTTATGTTCTTAACATTTTAAGTCATCAACTAGTAATTCTAAGATGTCTTAGGATTTGTCAAGCTTTACTAGTATGGCTCTTCAGACAAGTGCAGAAATCAGCACGAGCCTTCATTGTCTACTACTTGTGTCTGTTTTTCAACATGTGGCTCTCAGGCTCAGATGAGAACCTGGCATCCCTAAAAATTTCTTTCAAACAATGATACCTGCCAAAATTGATTCTCAGTACCAACCAGGCTGTCAGCATTTAGTTTCCTTAAAAGCTGCTGCCACCACGACCAGAAAGAGTGCCTTGTTGTATCCAGAAATATGGATCTCTATTGGTTGTCTTCCAAAATCTCATAATTAATGCTGGCAAGTCTTGGAAAATGAGGGAGGAACTGAAAACACAAATTAAGCACATGGAAAGTACATTGCAGAAAGATAAATAAGAAACCAGGATGTTATTTTTTTATTTTCTCCAACTCCACCTATGTACAAAAGTTGCTTCTAAAGCTGATGCAGTGAAATATGAGGTACATCTTGCAGTCTGAAAATGAAAAATACCTTCAGAAATTCATAATCCCTCTAGATACAGAGTACGTCTACAGGAAACCACCCCCAGAAGAAAACTAAATTCTTATCAGGACAAGAGATACCGTACATTTAAGACCTTATTTTTGGTAATTCATATTCATAATGATACTCATGACAACATGGTAGTGATGGGATTCACACAGAGAAAAGCATGCAGATCTGGAGTACCTTGCAGCTATCGTGACCCCAATTCGAAAGCATCCAGCACTGATGTGCCCAACACTAACAGTGCCAAAAACAGTTTAAATGAAGCATCCCTTCCCTTGGTGTACACACATGCACCTTCCCCCACCCCATTCTGGTCAAATGGGACTTGCAACAATACAAATGCCTGTAAATTCTAGAGGTCAAATATGGGAAGATGTCATAGATGTCATTGCTACAGACATCAGTTCCGTTGACGTGTGTGTATGTGCGTTTGTATGTAAACTGCCAAACTGAAGCTGATTTATGGTGACCCCAGCAAGGGACTTTCAAGGCAGAGGTGGTTTGCCATTGCCTTCCTCTGCAGTCTTGCATGGCGGTCTCCCATTCAAGTATTAATGAGGGTTGACCCTGCTTAACTTATGAGATCTGATGAGATCGGGCTGTACCATTCCACCTCTCCTTGTTAACAGTCTGAAAATGCTATTGCTACTTCTCCAGCACTGAGACTGGAGTACTAACAATTGTTACAAAGAATCAGTTTCAGTTGACACCACAATTGGACATCGTGCCAAGTTGTACCTGAGCCGCAACGTACTGCTACACACATACACAAGGCTTGCTCACCAAGTCCGCATGCTCCCGTAGCTTCCCAACTCTGGCTTGGGGAGGGACTTCCATTTCTCCTAGACTTTATGATGTACCACAGAGTCTGCCTTCTGAAACTGCCATTTTCTCCGGGGGGGGGGGAATCCTGTAGTCTGGAGATCACTCAGTTGTAATTCTGGGAGAATTCCGGCCCCCACCTGAAGACTAGCAATGCTTCTCCCCCCCTTCCTTCATACTTGGAGCATGATTGGATGTCAGAAGCTTTCTAACTCCAACTGCATGTGATAACCAAGTGCTCTGATCCTTCCTCCACAAGCACTACACATACATACACTGGGATTCTAAACCAGGATTTAATCCCAGGCAAATGGACTCCAGAATCATCAGCAATTTTGTTTTACAGAAACATTTATACCCCATATTTCTCCATACCTCAAGGTGGTTTACAAATTAAAATTTCTAAAAGTACAATATACAATAAGACTTTATGTTTCTTAAAAGATTCTTTGACAGCTAGAAACCTTCTATTGTGCTCTGTGTATGAAGGGTAGAGAGAAGGTCCCGCCCAGGGACCGTGGCATGTCAAATAAGCCACGTTCAAGTCATTGGCAGCAGACTGGGAGTTTAAATGCAGTTTGACTTGATGTGGCTTGGCATGCTGCCTGATTTGGTGCATTGCTTGGTAAATATGCTCAAGACAGCAAGTATACCAAATATAGTTCATTCCAGAAAAGACAAGTGGAAGTTCAGAGGAACACTGTAATTGGTGAATGCCTTGTCTTGCCATCAATGCCATTTACGATTCTTTCAAATGTACTGAATATTAATATTAATATTGAACATTCTACTCCTTTGCTTTACATCTGTGAGAAATGCGAAGGGAAAAAATCCAGTGCAAGAACCTCTTGTGAATAGATTCAGGTAGGTAGCTGTGTTGGTCAGAAGCAACAGAACAAAATCTGAGTCCAGTGGCACCTTTAACTTTGAGTATAAGCTTTCAAGTGCATGCACACTTCTGTAGTGTGCATGCACACAAAAGCTTATACCCATAATTAAACTTCGTTGGTCTTAAAGGTGCCACTGAATTCAAACTTTAATCTCTTGTGAAGACAGCCCAAAAGTGAATACGGCCAGACTCAACATGCCCGATACATGCCTCTCAGCAACATTTTTGATCCCTGTGTGTAAATATCTTGGTCTGTGATGCTGGGCTGCACTGCAGCTGTTAGTTGCTAGCACAAACAAATCCAGAATTGGCTGGTACTTCCCAAACAATGCAAGAAAAATAGAGGTCTCTGCAGAACTTTCACTGAGGGGCTAGGATTACAGACAGTGCTATGGAGCATTCTGCCTTCTGGCAACTCCTGCTGCTGAACATATGTACACCCTGCAGTCAACAAGGACCTCTCAGAGAAAGTTACTCCACCCTTCATGGGATGTGAATGAACTGTGAACATTCTCCAAATATTGGCTTAAAATTGATTCAAAACCTGTTACTAGTCATGATCTTGTAGTACGCCACAATCCAGTTGAGTATTCTGTTGATGAATAGCTGTAAGGCACTGCCAGATACAATCACTAATCCTGCTGACGTTTAAGATTCCCCAAGGCACATACCTCATGTAAATGATGCTCCATAGGCTGCATCATAAGCCAAACATTTATTCTGGTGTTCACTATTATACAGGCCCTTTCCAATACACTAAAAGGCTCTAGGCATTCTACAGAAAGTAGTTACATCACAGAAAAGTGAGTTCTAGCCACAAAAGCTTAGTCTTTTACTTCTGGCATACAAAGTTTCCACAAGAAACCTACACTTTTCTCTGTGTTGGGAATTAACAGGAAGACCACTTAAAAAAGAGTTTTAAATTGTGGCCATTTTGTTTGGTATTAGCTGAAGAGTTTGGGGAAACTTTCTAAAAGGAACCCTCATACTTCTGAGTTTAGTACAGATGAAGGGACCAAAGACTGGTGGCAATGTAGATTTTAGATACAGTTAGGCTTGCCAGCCTCCAGGTAGGGCCTGGAGATCTCCCGCTTTTACAACTCATCTCCAGCTGACAGACGTCAGCTCCCCTGGAGAAAAGGGCTGCTTTGAAGGGTGGACTCTGTGGCATTGTACCTTGCTGAGGCCCCTCCCCTCCCCAAAATCCTGCCCTCTCCTGGATCCACCCCCAAAGTCTCCAGGTATTTTCCAACCCAGACCTGGCAACCCTAGATATAGTCAATGTAAGTTTAGTTTGCACAAAATAAATGATGAAGTAGGAACTAGAGATATAAAAAGACTGGAGACACTGAGGTCATGAGGGAATCCCCCTCCCCCCAAACAGCCAAAAAAGATGTGGAAGTTTCTTATCGAGTCTAAATTTGATAAACCTAAGCTTTAACAATATTAAAGGCTTCATTACTAGCTTAGACAGCATATAAAATCTCTGGCATATCTACAGAATTTCAGACATTTATACTTTTAGAATCAGATCCAGTGATCCATGGGTAGAAGGCTCATGGGTCCTTTCCCATGTTCCCCTTCTAGCAAATTTCATCCCTGGGGTTGGAATAAACTTCAGAATAACAGCCATACAATGAGGAGGTGAAAAAGATGAAATCAGCTTCTCTCTTGGCTAGGTCAGCAGAGCCTAAATAAAGGGCTGCCTGAATAGCCCTGACTGTTCAGCATGGGGATTGGGGGGCAGTCCAGGACATCCCCAATGCAATAACATTACTTAGAAGTGACATCATCACATCAGGAATGTCACACAGCAACACTCTGGTTTTGGGCACAACTCTATGGTAAAACCAGCTTCAAACTTCTGGGTGACATTGGGGACAACCCAACAAAGTGACATTTATGTCAGATCCGGCCCTCATAACAAATGAGTTTGACACCCCTGCTCTATGTGCTACATTCACATGTTCAATCAATGTGTGGGAGAGGTTATGAGCATGCTTTGTCACATGCTAGCTGGCTCATGATTGTGTCACCTATGAGCAGAGGAGGACTGTACATGAGATCCCTCTCTGTGACCCGGAACACTGCATTTGCGGGAGGGGGGGGGAGTCTGTGTGTTTACACTTCATCTGCTTGTAGAGACTATGTTTGTGAGATGGTGATCATATGGAGGTGGGGTTGGCAGTTTGCTGATCTGCATACCTTACCTGGCAAGTTATGGATAATTTAGCCTGTGGAGGAAATGAGGCTACAAGTGCATTACTTTCACAACATTCTTTTGATTGGAAGCTAGTAATAAAAAATCTGGTTCCTTTTAGCATTGGCTTCAATGTTTCTGGAACAACGCATTACAGGTCATCTTGCTACCACCAAATGTTCCTAGAGCACAGCAGATAAACAATGCCTTGTCTATAGGACTGGGTTGTTACAACTTTGAGAGACTGAAAGAGGAATTTCTGCTAACAGCTAGCTTTCTTAATGCATAGACAAAGCAACTCCTTGACTGTAAAAGCCACATTAATAGGACTTTGTGAATCAGTTTAAACTTCAGGGGGGGGATGGATCTGCTCCATTTATAAAAACAGTGATGGCAGAAAGAAGAGACTTGGCAAGCCTAAGTCTAAAATCTATCAGACCTGCCGTCAATCTTATGCAAGTCAGGACATTTCTACAGCGACTGTCTACTGCCTTGATGCTAAGCAACAGGAGAGCCTTGTCCAGTTTCTATCCTTGTTTGAACTCCTGTGTACAAAATGAATGCACAGAATATACTGTTCTTGAGCTGACTTTGAGTCTAGGTATGGCAAAACAGTCTGGATAAAATAACGAAGACCCAGTTCAATGCTTCGCCCACTGCTAGGAACAAAACCAAGGCAAATATTTGTGGTTCAAATAGCTTCAATATATAATAATCCCATTCAGTCCTGCATTTCCCCAGTCTGGCCAAAATTGAGGCCAGGGCAAGAACAGCTGAAAATACTGCAAGAATCATTTAAGTAGAACTGAGTGCTACTAAAAGAGGAATATGAATCTTGATCATGAAGGCCCTTGGACAATTTTCTCATGTAATGCATACTCACATTCCATGTTTGTAAAACTGATTCAGATCAAGTGTACATGAAATCTAGTGTACATCTGAATCTCTCCCACTCTCTTATAACATTACAGGAGATATCTCATGTTTTTTTTACTTTCAGCAGTCAAACATCTCACACACATTATCTTGCTGTGAGGATTTAGAACAGCCCTGTAAAGTAGGTCATTCCCATATTGCAGATGATGGTATTTAGTAACATCACCAATTTAGATTCACCCAAAGATATATTCCAGGAAGGCTGGAGCTGCCTACAGGGAAGAAAATGGCTTATTAAATTAATTAAAATGAGAAGACATGGTGGATGAAACTTCTGATGTAACAGGATTTTGGGGAAGGGGAATCTATAGACACAGAAGACCCCTGAGGTATGTTGTACTGAGAGAGAACGACTAGCCCAAGCATCATAGCAGAGTGGGATTTGAATCTTGCTCTGATTCTCCAGCCAGTGGTTGTCTTCAATACTGCCCACATTAGCCAATCACATTAATACCCAGTTATACCACTAACTTTCTAAAGCTCAATATTTTAGTAATACAAATCCTTAGATTGAGTTATGGCATACAGATGTGGTTGGAACTGACCAGAAAGCAACATCTTTGCAATGATTTCTGGCATATTGTTCTAAAGCCACGCCACTGACAGATGTGTGTAGTAGATAATCTAAACATATATAAACAGCAAGTTTACCATACTCCATTTGGTAGGGAGCCCAGTGTACAGACTAGGCTGACACAGCCTTGCTTACATGGAAATTTTCTGCTTCCTAGTTCAGAGGTCACAAAATATTGTTTCGTTTCTTCCAGCCCACACACCCACTACTCCCTGGCAGCAACCAGCAGATGCATCTGTGTGTGCTCCCCCCCTTTCTTCTACATCATGTCTTTAAAATTGTATGTTAACATGTAAAGACACAAAGCAGTGAAAGGGCTTTAAACAGATTTACTAGTCTGGAACCATCAAGTCCTAACATTGGCCATCATCATGCAATTCCCTCTGAGATGTCTTCTATGCAGTTTCCTCCATCAGTATTATACTATTCATCATGAGCTTCTTGATTGGCAGGAAATTATTTTTCCTGCTCATTTACGATTTCACACCAGCAAATTTTGTGCACAAAAAAAGACATGGATTGAACTCCCCCAACACTAGATATGACAGAAATGGAATGCATGGTTCTAATGTCATTCACATCAATGAATTTGACACAAGAGTACTAAAAATGGTTCAGGAAACGTTGCTGAAGAAAAGTTTTTTTATTTTGGCCAGAGAGAAAGGCACCAGTATCTAAGAAAACTATTCCAAGGGGAGCTGCCCAATTTCAGCCTCCATCCAGCGTGACAAAGATATCACAGTGCAAAAGAGGCTCTGCAAATATCACACAACTCCAAGAGCAAATACTTGGCAGGATTCCTTTCTCCAGCAACAATATATGAATTCATGATAAGGGGGAAAAGAGACAGTCTTTTTTTTTTTTTTAGAGAGAGAGAGAGAGAGAGAGAGAGAGAGAGAGAGAGAGAGGTAGGTTTTTAGCCCCACTGGCTGGATTTGGCAAGAACTGGGCCAGAACAAGAGATAATGTTATGGCATAGGCATCTTGAGCAAGAATCCATCAAAATTAAAAATGCCAGATACGATTGGTTTCATACATGCATTTATTTCTCCCTTTCCTGGTCCATTTCAGAAGACTATATTCTAATTAAGTGCTGAACTAAGGACACCTTCATTCAAATCTGACTCAGCCTAATTGCACCCACTAACCTTCATGGCTATCTAGTATGCTTTTATCTCACCCAGCTTCCAGTGGAGCTCAGAGTGGCATACAGGGTTTCCCCTTCCCTTTTATAACCAAACAACAACCATGTAAGAGAAAGCTGGAAAGACTGAATGGCCCAGGGTTACCCAGTGAACTCCATAGCAGTATTTGAACTCAGGTCTCACAAATCCCAGTCTAACCCCTAAACCACACTAGCACAGACCACTTGTGAAGCTAATCTGGGGGAATCTTCACAGATATATATTGACCTTCTTCATAGAAGACAGGCTATATATTAGCTATGGTCAGCTTGTCACAGCAGGTATGTTACCATTTCTGAATGTTCCTTTCATATGCTAGTGTGGCACATCCCAAAAGGCTGGAAGGAACAAAGGGATCTTTCTCTTTCAAGTTACTTCACTAGAACTCTGTCCACATGTTACAGGGAATGCATATACATCCTGTCCCTACCTGTGTGTACCTGTCTGTAAGAAAGAACCAAAGGGCATTCCCATTGCAAATTAAACTGGGTACCAGACAGTATCTGAAAAGATCCATGGTTTCAATCACACATTCAGCTGTACACGCATTGCATGTAACATGAGATTTACTTAACAAATGTCTAAAGAAAAATCAAGTGTTCATTGTACATGGATTGTACATGTGTGTCCACCATAACTTGTGAACAGGGCTTAGAAGCCAATTCATTGCATGTTTAATACAAAAGAGCTTGATATCACCCAAAATGAGCCTAGGCATGAACGGACAGCCACGTGACTGATTTTCAAGGAAAAGATGTACAGCCAGATAGAGGAAAGAAGGAATAAAACCTTAATTCCGACAGCTGGTACACTTCGGGAACAACCCTAAGCAAGGTCTACTCAGGCACATCCCATTTTACTCAATGGGACCAACTGCCAGGAAAGTGTTCTTATGGTTTGCTAGGAAGTTATACAGCATTACCAAAGGGATTCTCACTATCTGTTGCTCTCTGTGGGATCACTGGTTAGCTGCTTTTTGTGGGTGGTTTTTTCAACTGACTGCTAGGATGCCTTCATCCAGCAGTATACAAAGGCAGTGTCTGTGCCAGTTCACACAAGCCTTTATAGCATTCAATGTAGGTAACATGCTCTTTCAAAACTGCTGATGCCTCAGCCACATTGGAATTTTATTATCCCTCATAAATATCCTATACTACAGGAATGTCGTTTCTGGCTTTTCATTATAGCTCGTTAAACCCAATTAAGTGACTCTGTAAACTAATATTTTATGTAGTGGAAGCTTAAGGCCAAATTAAAATAAAGGTGCAGCTGGTATGCATCCTTACATTAGTGAGTGGAATTTAATTCTATAAAGATGTACCAGATAGCTTATAAGGAACATATGAGTGCCTGGCACATGTCTGTCGATGTGTGCGTATATGTGGGGGGAATTACATGAAATCTCATAGGTGATGTGTACAAACCTGGGGGAACAATGTTACAGCTGCTTGGCTTTCCTACAGTCTCTCAAAACCTTGTTGAAATTACAGCTGGAAACAGTCAAGGATGCAGCCGATTGGATAGAATGCACTGCAGGGAGTCCCTCATTACTTTACCTTCTCAGCACAAGCTTTGGAGGGCATTCTGGGAAAGTTTGATAGCCACCTAAACTTTTGAGAAATGAATGAAACAAAGCAAAACAAAAAGAATTGGAAAAGGACTCTAAGGGACTTTTTTTTTTTTGTCTGATAGAATTCATAGAATCATAGAGTTGGAAGGGGCCATACAGACCATCTAGTCCAACCCTCTGACCAATGCAGGACCAGCCTAAAGCATCTCTGACAAATATTCATCCAGCCTCTTCTTGAAAGCTGTCATGTGCCTTTAATACCTGAACAGCATACAGGAAAACATCATTTGATAGACGTTTCTGCGCTGTTCATTTCTAGTAGAGATTGCTCATACTTCTTCAATGGAATGGTGACTGTCCATTCCTATGGCCTCCAGTCAACCTTTTTTTTCTTGCAAATGCCATTTCTAAGCTGCCAGTACAAATGCGGAGACTGTATAACTAAGGCCAAGTTAATTGTATTGGGTATTTTGTGGACTGACCCATATAACTGGTAATCGGTGGTATATAATGGCTAGACTAATATCTGAGAGACCCAGGTCTGAATCACTCTACCATGGGAACTTTCTGGGTGGCCTTGGGCCTGTTTGGTCACTCTCTTAGCCTAACCTACCTCATGGGATAAGATAGACAAGAGTAGAAGGATGTAGGCCGTACTGGGTACCCATTGGGGAGATAGGTGGGGTATAGATGAAGTAATAAATAAAAATTAAATAGCTAAGCATTCTGCCTTCTGGCTGCTGGCACAGTCCGGTCTTCTCCCCAGGCTTTGCAGAAGGGCAGGTAAGAACTCTGATCACAGAACTTTAGCAAAGTAACAACAGAAAAAACCTGATCTGAGACCTCATTTGCATGTCTGCTGTTTGTTTATTGTACCAGTGAAGACCTTTAATGTTCAAAGGAGCTCTGTCAATGCATTGGGAGCATACACATGTACCAAACTAGCAAAGGAAGCTTCAAGAAGGACAGATTGAGCAGAAAGAGGAGGCACGGTCTTTGGAATTCTGCAGGGGGCAAGAGATCGGCTGGGTCTAGAAGACAAACAGCTAAGCAAAGCATCCCCCCCCCACTTTACATGTGCTCACTCTCTCTAGGATGCTTTTGCAGTTTTGACTTCAGATTTCCGCACACACACACACCATATGCAGCAGAGAGCAGGAACTGTATTGGGCTCCCACTCTGTTTTGGCACTGGTAAAAATGACAACAATGAAGCAGTGCTTCAGGATTCAGCAGCTGAAGGTCCTTTCACAAGCAGAGTCATGCCTCAGTATTTTCATCTTCTTCATTATCTGCAACACTGAAGTTAGTATCATGTGGCCACAAAACATGATGCCTCTGAACTGGGGCAATATTTTGGTACAAAAGTTGAGGTCCAAGTCCCAGTGTCACTCAGGGCTGAATAGTTCTATGGCTCCCAGGGGCTGACTGTATATTTAATATATAGGGTAATTTCCTGGTGGGACACTGCCCTAGAGGGCCACTGGTGGCTAGGAGCAAGTAGGATGAAGCTGCAGCAACTCAGGGATCACTAGGTTTGGATTCTTCAACAGCAACAATGAGTGAGTAGTTTAGATGTTACTGCAGTGGAAAAGATTCTTGGATATGGAATTATGCACCAAGTCAGTAGTATAACTTAGGGGTGTCGAACTCATTTGTTATGAGGGTTGGATCTGACATAAATGAGACCTTGTTGGGCCGGGCCACGTGTGTCATAAAATGTAATGCCAGGTAGAGAAGATATAAATCTTATAATGGACACATACAAACACAATTAAAGATTTTTTAAAAACTTTAAATAAAACATGCTTAAAACACTAGCACTCTTGCAATATTTTGTTTATTTAACAGTCTCTGATAACTGACACCTCTTGCTTTGAATTACTGTAGCAATCTTGAGTATGCTGTTCAGGTGTGTATCTGTAAGCTACAAACCTACTTTTGATTTATTGACATTCATTACAGATATCTCATTCTCAGTGTTCTGCGCCTGGGACCCAGGAGAAAACATGAAATGGCTGAACATTGCGAGCTTTTGTACATAAGTTGCTTCATGTGCAGGTCAAAAACATGAGAAGACATCCTGACACAGACTGAGGGCTATTCTTTTGTCTACAAAACTATAGTCTTCTCCAGAAAAATAACTACAACTTCCTACAAAGGAAATGTGCTGGGTGAACTTGGTCTGGGCACACAATCTCAGCCCAATCCACCTCACTGGCTTGTTGTTATTCCTCCTTTAAAATAGTTCACATTGCTTTCTTACTGAGAAAGACAGGATCATGAGGGCATGAATACAGTGAAAAGGGTTGGGAACCCAGTTGCATCCAGAAGAGCCCTGGCATAATGAGCCCAACAAAACACACAGAGAGAGCATAAGGAGCCCAAAAGAATACACATACACTGTAGCAAAGCACACAAAAGCTCATACTTTGAACAAAACTTTGTTGGTCTTAAAGGGGCCTGGTATTTCTCCCATGCAATTAAGGCAGCCTAGCAAAGCAGGACTTCAGGGAGGAGCCTCAGTCAGTGGAAGGAAAGGCTTCCTTTTGTCTCCTATATACAATTAAGGCAGCCTGGCCAGGAGGGGGAGGAGCCTCAGCCAGTGCCTTACCAGACTTTCTCAATCACACATGAGAGCCTTGCCTATCTATCTCTCCTGTGCGATTGAGAGAGTCTGGTAAAGCAAGCTGCAATGTAGCAGCAGCGGCAGAACTGGAATAGGAACCAGGAAACAGCCAGGGCCTTGCGGGCTGTATTGCAGCCCTCCAAGGGTCTGATCTGGCCCGTAAGCCACATGTTTAACACCCCTGGGTTAAGATATCTCCAGGATGATGCTGAAGCTGTAAACCCATAGCTGGACTGTACCATTTTAGCAGCAGTTGGATTTTCACATCATTCCATAAAAGAGGGTCTCTAACCTAGCCTTTCGCATTGCATGCTCTTTTTTAAAAAAAAGATGAGTAGGGGAGTAAGAAACACAGAGGAACACAGGCAGTTTTATGTGGTATAATTCAGGTACAGGTTTTCCACCACAGTGAGAATTAGGCTCAAGTTGTTTGCAATTTGTATTTCTGGAATCTATGCTGTAAATGATTTGTTGGAGTCAAGATGAAAGGAAGGAAGTCAGGGCATTAAGCCAAATCTAAGTGATTGCACAGAAAGGAAGGCCAAATACATTTAAAAGGACATTCTCTTCTGAAGAAGTCGTATTCATGCAATTATAGATAATACCTCTGTGCTAGAGTACTGGCGTAGAAAGCAAAAACAAAAACACATGAAGGAAGTTCCAATAGGCTTGTCAAAATATTTTTTAAAAATTGCATGGGAGTGCCAGCATACTAGTACAGAAGAGAAAAAGATTAAGATCAAAAATGCGCCATGTGTAGGGTTGTCAACTCCAGTTAGGGAAATTTCTGGAGATTTGAGAGAAGAACCTGGGAAGGGCAGAGTTTGGGAAGGGGGAGAGCTCAGTGGGGAAGTGATGTAATGAAGTTCATCTCCTGAAGCTGCCGTTTTCTCAAGGGCAACAGGTCCCTGTAGTCTGAAGATCAGCTGTAATTCTGGCAGAACTCCAGGCACTACCTGGAAGTTGACAGCCCCAGCATGAGCCAAAAGTGAACACATGCACATGATTCATCAACATAATGAAAATCTCTTTTTCTTCTGGAAGGTAAGTACACAGAAACCAAGACATAACAGAAGTGATTAAAAATGGACTGAAACTGGAGGAAGCCATCCATGCTCACCTTCAGGGGTCTTTTTGTAGAAAAACAGCTGCAGGAGCTCATTAGCATATGGTATGCTAATGAACAATTAGGCTATTAGCATATGTCATGCCCCCTGACATCACCGGAAGTGATGTCAGAAGGGAAAGCAAAAGGGGGAGGCATCTTCAAAAGCCTCCCCTTCCCTTCCCCAGCTGGTCTGGGTGGGGGAGCTAAGAGAGAAGGGGTTTAAAGGTTAAACTCCTTCTCATGAGAGCTGGGCCACAGAAGGAGGAAAGAGGGAAGGAAAGAGAGAGTAGAGAGAAGGAAAGAAGGAAGGAAAGAGAGAAAGAAAGAGAAGGAAAAGGGAGGGAAAGAAAGAGAGGGAAGGAGGGAAACAGGGAAAGGAGGAAAAAAGAGAAGAGAAGAAGGTGGGAAAGAAAGAGAGAAGAGAAGAAGGAGGGAAAGAGGAAAAAGAGAGACGGAAAGGAGGGAATGAAAGAAATTCGGCGGCAATTCAGCCCCATTATATCCTATGGGCCATTGAGGTCAATGGTGAAAACATAGGGTATATTCTGGGGGTTGGAGGGAAGGGGGTTTGAGGGAGAGGCTCCAAACTCACAGGATAGCTGATGGAGCCTCTCCCCAAGATACCCACCAAGTTTCAAGAACATTGGACCAGGGGGTCCAATTCTATGGGCCCCCAAACAGGTTGCCCCTATTCCCTCCATTGTTCTCTATAGTGGGAAAAAACTTGGTCCAATGTTCTTGAAACTTGGTGGGTATCTTGGGGAGAGGTTCCAACAGCTACCCTGTGAGTTTGGAGCCTCTCCCTCAAACCTCCTCCCCTCCAGCCCCCAGAATATACCCTATGTTTTCACCATTGACTTCAATGGCCCATAGGATATAATGGAGCTGAAATTGACATGCGGCTGCCTGAAAGACTCCTGGGGATCCCGGCTGGGGGCGAGGCTTGGCTCCTGAACTCCCGGAGCTGCGCTCCGGTGCGCTCCCCCCAAAAAAAGACCCCTGCTCACCTTTATGTTCTATCCACGTTGGAGCACTATGGCCTGTTCTAGTTTTAACATTTTCACCCACATTCCACTGATTTCAGTAAGGCTTTGGCAGACTTACCTCCTCTCCATGCAGCACTGGAGCCACATTGTTGAACTGTGTACTCAAAAAACAAATACAACTGCTGAATCATCTGAAACCTGCTTTTGAGACTTGTGTTGCGGAACCAGGTTTTGGACTAACAAGCCTGATCATTTCTCTTGAAGAAATGGCTTTGGGAGCAGACTTCATGTTCTTGCATTACATCTCCATGACATTGCCAAAGCATTTTCAATAGCGTTCAAAAGGTGCAACCTATCAAGTTGGATCTTTGTTTTGACTTCCAGTGGGGAGAGTTCTCTTCCACTCACAGCTTCTCTTTTTCTCCTGACATGCTGCTTAAGACATCCACAGTAATTAAGCCCAACAATGAGTGAACAATCACAATTTCAGGACCTGGCAACAAGCCTCAATGGATTCCAGACTCTATTCACAGGCTTGCTCCAACTGACTATATGCCATTGCCAAACCAGACTACAAATTGACAGTTCATCCCATGCACTGGAAAAAAATATAGCACTACTCTCACAATCCAGGAAATTAAGCAGTTATCTACTACAAGAATGTTTGGCAAAGCCATGTTTGGCATTACTGTGCTAATCAGAAAGATCGATTGAAGGACTTTGTTTTCATTAGGCAACAATATGCCTCTTTAGCCAAAGCCTGTGGGGTTTTTTGTGTGTATTCATGTTGCATTTGCTCCATCTGTGGTTAGGGTTGCCATGCAAAAGTTCATTTTCTCTTAGGTGCTTAAATATTATTATTATTGAAATAAAGACATTTTCTGCCTGGCAACTGGCGGAGGGAAGGGGAGGCCTTACCAGGCACAGGAGGAAGGCCTAGCTGTCATTGCAGCAACATGTCTGTGCCACTTATGCCACTTCCAATTTGTCCCAAAAGTAATGCCATGACAGAGCAATGCTGAAGCAATGCTCTGGTATTTGGGCAAAAAACTTGATGGTAAATTTGGCTTCTACCATAGTTTTTGCCCAAATACCAGAGTGTCTCCCTGACATTGCCGACATGATGTCACTTCCAGATCATGTCAGAATTGACATAGACATGTCAGTGCAACATTGACTGGGCCTCACTCTTTCTCTGGGTAAGCCCCCCCCCCCACGAGCCAGCTTATCAGCAATGGGGAAGTGAGGCCTGCCGGTAGGGGACTCCACTTCCACCTGGAGGTCTGGTAACCCTATCTATGGTGCTGATGTCAGGCCAGCAATCTTGAATCCATGTTCTTTTCCATCTTCTTCTTCCTCCTAGATTCTTTGGGGGGGGGGGAGCCACTCAGGAACTGTGTCCTAGAAATCACAAATCAGGGGGCAAAGGTTCTGGCCAGGGCTAAGGATTTTCTTTACTGCCTGAGAGAACAGACAAGCCTGAAAAAGGAAGGGATATTTCCCTAAAAGAGTAAGCCATGAAAACTCTCTTCCACCCACACTAACTTTCCAAGAGCTCTAAAAGGGAAGACTACAGCCTTGGCAAGATACTGTTTCTTTTTTGCATCCCCAACAATTTGATAAAATGGCAGCAGATGTTTTCATAGTAATTAGTAAAATAGCAAAGATGAGAAATGAGCATGTATTTTGTGCTCAGGTACCAAGATTGTGTAGGAAGTGTACATAGTGCTTAAATATGGTGCCACTAGCTTCCAAAAGAGCAGTCAGAAAGATACCTGTGTACATGGATGTGCACCTTCACCACTCAGTACAATTACCTATGCATAGGGAAAGTCATTGTGAAGTAGCCCTTAGACAGAAAGAGGGGGGGATCCTCCAAACGGCAAGTAAGCCATGCTACTACTGTATCTGATAAGTAAATGGCTCATGCCATCATTTACAAACAAAACAAAAAAGCATCAGATGTAGATCACATACAGATACCACAGTGGAATCATTCTATATACTCAGGAGACTCTCCAGGTAGGCAGGAAAAAATACCATTTTATAAATTAACTAACAAGGCAGGGGGGACCTACCAAAATGAGGACTGAGCATATTCCAAGAGAACAGAACATCAGAGCAGTAGGAATTTTAATAGGAGAACAGCAAAGTAATCATGTAATCCTAAATTGCATTTCATTTCAAATCAATGGATTTAGAAGGGTGTCACTCTGCTTAGGTCTGCACTGTGAGAAACTCGCCTGCTGAATGCTTTGAGACTTTACAGTATACATTAGAGTGGGGTGACTTCCCATTTATATGTTCCCTCACCCACCATGGATTCCTTGTGGTCCTAGATTCAAGCCCTGTAGCACCTCAGAGACCAACAATATTTTCAAGATATAAGGCTTAGAGAGTCAAAGCTCTCTTCGTCAAGTACCCCCTGAAACTCTCTGAAACTATCCTTGTGGGTTCTGAGCTTGTTCTTACTGAATGCAAAGGCAGTACTACGCCAAAGTATATTTATGGCCTTACATCCCGATTGTTTTGTTCAGTTTTACCTCTTTCTTCTACTAATCTAACCACATTTTAAATTCAAGAGAGGGACTGTCTCAAGACATAACTGTTTCACACCCCACCTCCAATTATACAAGGTATTTCAATTCAGTATCTTCCTTTAACACCTCCCCTTTCCTTATGTATTTGTTTATTCAGAGTGAGGCTCCCAGACAAGGTTTTGATGCGTTTATTAATTCTATGTTTTTACAGGATATACGGTTTCATTTTCTCTTAGGTGCTTAAATATTATTATTATCTTCCACCAGGCTTTTGATTAGGGTGCCACTACTAACATCGTGGCCTTGGCCTCAATACTAGTACCAACACCAGCACCAAATCAACATCTAATAGCCTGGCAAGGACCTGAACAATGGTGGTGGTTGTTATCTGGATGCCGAAAGAACACCCCCATCGCCTATTACCGGTACTTTCTAGCACTTTGAAATTGTGATGGTTTTAACTGTTTTAAATACTATGTGTTTTATTGCATACTAGGGAGCAAAGCCCGTTGTGGTGGAAGACAACGGGCCCTAGAAAGGAAGAGAGGGAGGTGGAAGGGAGAGAGGGTTGGAGGAAGGAAGGAAGGAAGGAAGGAAGGAAGGAAGGAAGGAAGGAAGGAAGGAAGGAAGGAAGGAAGGAAGGAAGGAAGGAAGGAAGGAAGAGGGGGAAGAGTGAAAAAAAGGAAAGGGGGAAAGGATGGGAGTGTGGGGAAGGAAAAGGCCTTACTTGGGCCGAGTGCCCCATAGAAGGCCCAGGGGATGGCGTGTGGGGGATGGAAAAGGCCTTCCTGGGCCTAGTGCCCCAGAGGCTCAGGGATGGCGTGTGGGGCGGAAAAGGCCTCACTGGGTCTAGTGCCCATAGAAGGCTCAGGGGATGGCGTGTGGGGGCGGAAAAGGCCCTCACTGGACCTTGTGCCCCATAGAAGGCTCAGGGGATGGCGTGTGGGGGAGCGGAAAAGGCCCTCACTGGACCTAGTGCCCCATAGAAGGCTCAGGGGATGGCGTGTGGGGGGCGGAAAAGGCCCTCACTGGACCTAGTGCCCCATAGAAGGCTCAGGGGATGGCGTGTGGGGGGTGGTGGAAAAGGCCCTCACTGGGCCTAGTGCCCCATAGAAGGCTCAGGGGATGGCATGTGGGGGGGCGGAAAATGCCCTCACTGGGCCTAGTGCCCCATAGAAGGCTCGGGGGATGGTGTGGGGGGGCGGAAAAGGGCTTCTCTGGGCCTAGTGCCCCATAGAAGGCTCAGGGGATGGCGTGTGGGGGGTGGAAAGGGGCTTCTCTGGGCCTAGTGCCCCATACAAGACCCAAGGGATGACGTGTGGGGGGCAGAAAAGGGCTTCTCTGGGCCTAGTGCCCCATAGAAGGCTCAGGGGATGGCGTGGGGAGGGGCAGAAAAGGCCCTCTCTGGGCCTAATGCCCCATAGAAGGCTCAGGGGATGGCATGTAAGGGGGGGACGGAAAAGGGCTTCTCTGGGCCTAGTGCCCCATAGAAGCCTCAGGGGATGGCGTGTGAGGGGCGGAAAGGGGCTTCTCTGGGCCTAGTGCCCCATAGAAGCCTCAGGGGATGGCATGTGAGGGATGGAAAAGGACCTCACTGGGTCTAGTGCCCAATAGAAAGCTCAAGGGGATGGCGTGTGGGGGGGCGGAAAAGGCCGTCACTGGGCCTAGTGCCCCATAGAAGGCTCAGGGGATGGCGTGTAGGGGGACGGAAAAGGCCCTCACTGGGCCTAGTGCCCCATAGAAGGCCCAGGGGATGGCATGTGGGGGGCGGAAAAAGGCTTCTCTGGGCCTAGTGCCCCATAGAAGGCTCAGGGGATGGCGTGTGGGGGCGGAAAGGGGCTTCTCTGGGCCTAGTGCCCCATAGCAGGCCCAGGGGATGGCGTGTGGGGGGCGGAAAAGGTCTTCTCTGGGCCTAGTGCCCCATAGAAGGCTCAGGGGATGGCGTCTGGGGGACGGAAAAGGCCTTCTCTAGGCCTAGTGCCCCATAGAAGGCTCAGGGGATGGTGTGTGTGGGGCGGAAAAGGGCTTCTCTGGGCCTAGTGCCCATAGAAGGTTCAGGGGATGGCGTGTGGGGGGGCGGAAAAGGCCCTCTCTGGGCCTGGTGCCCCATAGAAGGCCCAGGGGATGGCGTGGGGGGGACGGAAAGGGCTTCTCGGGGCCTAGTGCCCCATAGAAGCCTCAGGGGATGGCGTGTGAGGGGCGGAAAGGGGCTTCTCTGGGCCTAGTGCCCCATAGAAGCCTCAGTGGATGGCGTGTGAGGGGCGGAAAGGGGCTTCTCTAGGCCTAGTGCCCATAGAAGGCCCAGGGGATGGCATGTGGGGGGTGGAAAAAGGCTTCTCTGGGCCTAGTGCACCATAGAAGGCTCAGGGGATGACATGTGGAGGGGCTGAAAAGGCCTTCTCTGGGCCTAGTGCCCCATAGAAGGCTCAGGGGATGGCGTGTGGGGGGCGGAAAAGGGCTTCTCTGGGCCTAGTGCCGCATAGAAGGCTCGGGGGATAGCGTGTGGGGGGTGGAAAGAGGCTTCTCTGGGCCTAGTGCCCCATAGAAGGCTCAGGGGATGGCATGTGGGGGGGCAGAAAAGGGCTTCTCTGGGCCTAGGGCCCCATAGAAGGCTCAGGGGATGGCGTGGGGGGCGGAAAGGGGCTTCTCTGGGCCTAGTGCCCCATAGAAGGCTCAGGGGATGGTGTGTGGGGGCGGAAAGGGGCTTCTCTGGGCCTAGTGCCCCATACCAGGCCCAGGGGATGGTGTGTGGGGGACGGAAAAGGGCTTCTCTGGGCCTAGTGCCCCATAGAAGGCTCAGGGGATGGCGTGTGGGGGGGCGGAAAAGGGCTTCTCTGGGCCTACTGCCCCATAGAAGGCTCAGGGGATGGCGTGTGCGGGGGGGAAAGGGCTTCTCTGGGCCTAGTGCCCCATAGAAGGCTCAGGGGATGGCATGTGCGGGGGGGAAAGGACTTCTCTGGGCCTAGTGCCCCATAGAAGGCTCAGGGGATGGCATGTGGGGGAGCAGAAAAGGGCTTCTTTGGACCTAGTGCCCCATAGAAGGCCCAGGGGGTGGGGGTGGGGGACAGAAAAGGCCTTCTCTGGGCCTAGTGCTCCATAGAAGGCCCAGGGGATGGCGTGTGGGGGGGGGGCGGAAAAGGCCGTCACTGGGCCTAGTGCCCCATAGAAGGCTCAGGGGATGGCGTGTGGGGGGATGGAAAAGGCCCTCACTGGGCCTAGTGCCCCATAGAAGGCCCAGGGGATGGCATGTGGGGGGCGGAAAAAGGCTTCTCTGGGCCTAGTGCCCCATAGAAGGCTCAGGGGATGGCGTGTGGGGGCGGAAAGGGGCTTCTCTGGGCCTAGTGCCCCATAGCAGGCCCAGGGGATGGCGTGTGGGGGGCGGAAAAGGTCTTCCCTGGGCCTAGTGCCCCATAGAAGGCCCAGGGGATGGCATGTGGGGGCGGAAAGGGTCCTCTCTGGGCCTAGTGCCCCATAGAAGGCTGAGGGGATAGCGTGTGGGGGGGCGGAAAAGGCCCTCTCTGGGCCTAGTGCCCCATAGAAGGCTCAGGGGATGGCATGTGGGGGGCAGAAAAGGGCTTTTCTGGGCCTAGTGCCCCATAGAAGGCTCAGGGGATGGCGTGGGGGGGCGGAAAGGGGCTTCTCTGGGCCTAGTGCCCCATAGAAGGCTCAGGGGATGGTGTGTGGGGGGCGGAAAGGGGCTTCTCTGGGCCTAGTGCCCCATAGCAGGCCCAGGGGATGGTTTGTGGGGGGGCAGAAAAGGGCTTCTCTGGGCCTAGTGCCCCATAGAAGGCCTGGGGATGGGGTGTGGGGGACGGAAGAGGGCTTCTCTGGGCCTAGTGCCCCATAGACAGCCCAGGGGATGGGGTGTGGGGGACGGAAGAGGGCTTCTCTGGGCCTAATGCCCCATAGAAGGCCCAGGGGATGGGGTGTGGGGGACGGAAAAGGCCTTCTCTGGGCCTAGTGCCCCATAGAAGGCCCAGGGGATAGGGTGTGGGGGACGGAAAAGGCCTTCTCTGGGCCTAGTGCCCCATAGAAGGCCCAGGGGATAGCGGTGTGGGGGACGGAAAAGGCCTTCTCTGGGCCTAGTCCCCTCATAGAAGGCCCAGGGGATGGAGTGTGGGGGACGGAAAAGGCCTTCTCTGAGCCTAGTGCCCTCATAGAAGGCCTAGGGGATGCGGTGTGGGGGACGGAAAAGGCCTTCTCTGGGCCTAGTGCCCTCATAGAAGGCCCAGGGGATGGGGTGTGGGGGACGGAAAAGGCCTTCTCTGGGCCTAATGCCCCATAGAAGGCCCAGGGGATGGGGTGTGGCGGATGGAAAAGGCCTTCTCTGGGCCTAGTGCCCCATAGAAGGCCCAGGGGATGGGGTGTGGGGGACGGAAAAGGCCTTCTCTGGGCCTAGTGCCCCATAGAAGGCCCAGGGGATGGGGTGTGGGGGACGGAAAAGGCCTTCTCTGAGCCTAGTGCCCCATAGAAAGCCCAGGAGATGGGGTTTGAGGGACGGAAGAGGCCTTCTCTGGGCCTAGTGCCCCATAGAAGGCCCAGGGGATGGCGTGTGGGGGACGGAAAAGGCCTTCTCTGGGCCTAGTGCCCCATAGAAGGCCCAGGGGATGGCGTGTGGGGGACGGAAAAGGCCTTCTCTGAGCCTAGTCCCCTCATAGAAGGCCCAGGGGCTGGTGTGTGTGGGGGAAGGGCTTCTCTCACTTGCCTCAGCCTTGAGGGCCTGTCCCTGCGCTCACACTCCAGACGGTCCTCTCCTGTCAGAGGGCTGGAGCGGACTGAGCTGAAAACACTGACCGGGGCTGACGTGGGCGGGGCTTTGCGAAGCAGCCAGTCAGCCCTGGCCTGTGTCTTCTGACTGCCAGATGTTTAGCCGAATCAATAATGGCAAGCATAGAATGCGGTGGAACCAGAATTCAAATATATATAAGGACAGGATATGTTGTAAGCCGTCCTGAGCCCGCCCCGGTGAGGAGGGCGGGATAAAAATCAAATGAAATAATAAATAATAAATAAAATAAAGACATTTTGAAACCTGCCTGTCCACCAATATGAAGACTGTGGTTATTTGTACTTTGCAATTTGCAGGGAACGAGGGGTTAGTACAAAGAAAGGGAAATTCAGTTGTACTGTTGGCGACACTTGTGCTGGAAAAAGACCGAATTTGTGATATTTTTCCTCATTTGAGAATGTGTGAGACATGTTCTTTGTTAGAAGTGGCTCATATGTATGATACAGGCTTACTGCAGCACTGCCCCCATTTAAAGCCAAACCAACTCATCAGCAAATCACACACACGCACACAAAGCAATCATTTTAAAATTCCCTTTCGAACAACATAGCCTGCCATATTTTCCTAATTCAGGGCAGCAAAGGTTTCATATTCTTGTGAGGAAGGTGGGATAGCAGCTCCATTATTAAAGGGGCTTTTGTACTTTTACTCTGGTAGATTGATCCAGAGAACAGATGCTACACCTGAGACAGCAGAACTTCATCAGAGAAGACAACAGAACCACAAGCAACACCTACTGGGAAGACCTCAACTGGCATGTGGTTTGAGAGGGAAAAGTGCTCCTTCAAGTAACCAGTGAAGCCAAGCCAAAAGCTGATTTGCGTTTTCAGCCAATTGAAGTTTACAAGACACTGTAAAGGACAGTCCTATATGGAGCATGTTAAAGTGATTGTTGGGGGTTCCAAAAACATGGCTCAATGTTAGCTAGGTTGGCTGGATCTAGTGCACTTAGCTCATAAATTACAAAGCAGTCTTGGGAAACTGATAGATCCAAAATTACTTTTAGAAGGTCAAATCAAACAGAAACTTCCAAACACGTAACCTGCTTTGATAATGAGAGCCCTATGCCACATCATAATGGCATATTAACTTTCTCCTTCTCATTTGGACCCATTGTTAGTGTTCTATAGTTCCCATGCTCACAGCATCCAGGTACCAGTTAACAAGACTGGCAGCTACATTTGAAGGCTTAGAGAAATACAGAGTGGCAGGTCATCAACACATTGACTGTGAACTCTTAACTCCCAACTCTAAAGTTCTGGATGATCTCACATTTCACAATTCAAATGCAGAGATGAAAGAACAGAGCCTGTATGTGGGATGCCACATTTAAGCATCGGCAGATGGCTCTCCAGAGGAAACAGTACCATTTGTTTGAAAGACAAGATCACAGTCATTGGTGAAGGATTCCAGAAACCCCAAACTATGCCATAAATTTCCTAATAAGATCTCATGATATTGGAAGTCATTGAAAGCTCAGATAAGAATTTCCCTTTTCTATTTGTAATCATCCCTCAATGCCTCAATTCCAAATCCAGGTCAAAAATAAACTGAAAAGGGGCAAGGGAAGATATGCCTGGGGATGATCAACCAGCACACACTCCATCAACTAACCTAATAAAAGGGAGTTTAGAAACTAGCTTACAATTTGCCTTTACATACTTTTATCAGCAAAGTATCTGGCAATACTATCACAGATCTAACTGAAACATCTTCCTCCAGCGGGCTTGAATTAGGGACCAACTGACTCCGTACTCTGATCAGTTTAGCTGGTGGAAATTCAGGTCATGCATGGTAGCCGAAGAGCCAGCTATCTTTCCTATTATCCTATTATATATAATTGCCCTAATGTGTTGGCACTTTCCATCTTTCCCATTGGCTGTGCTGTGCACTCCATCAGCCATTGGCCCATCAACCGCCAATCAAGAGTACTTGTGTGCCATTGGCTGCGTGCTGGGTCCGCTCCTCTAACCCACCCACTGCTGCCTCAGCCACTGTTCTGTCAGAATTAACTGCTAAAACGGCTGTCTCTCCTGACGAAAACACTTCTTCTGTTTGCTCCTGTGGGACTAACTTTTCCTTCAGTGGCTGTTGCTAGGCAACCAAGCTTGGTTCTGTCAGTAAAAGGGCAAAGTCAGGAGGCCCTTTCCAGGCCTCTGTGGGGAACTCATTGAGGCCAGTCCTTACTAGAGTTGCCAGCTCCAGGTTGGGAAATTCCTGGAGATTTTGTGGTGGAGTCTATGGAAACCAGGCTTTGGGGAGGGTAGAGACCTCAGCTGAATAGAATGCCATAGAGTCTGAGGTGAGCCTGCTGAGGTGGCCCCCCATGACAGCCAGTGTGACATAGCAGTTAGTGCTTCGGAGCAGGGTCTGCCAGACCCAGGTTCTTCCTGTGGAAGCTAACTGGATGATTTCAGACCACTCACAGACTTTCAGCCTAACCTACCTCACATGGTTGTTGTGTAAATCAAAAGGGGGAGAGGAGAATGATGTGAGTTGCTTTGGTCCCCACTGTGGAGAAAGATTGTACTTTTTCTAGGTAGAGGCTCCAGATGTGTGTGGGGGAGATGGAAAGCTGAAGTTAGAGGGACAAATAACGGTATGCAGATGGTTGGCAGGGAAAGAGATAGGGTTGCCATCTCCAGGTTGGGAAATTCCTGGAGATTTGACGGGTAAAGCCTGAAAAGGGTGGAGTTTGGGGTGGGTGGGTCCTCAGACAGGTACAATGCCATAGACTCCACCCTCCAAACCAGCCATTTCCTCTTAGGGAACCATCGTTGCCATTCTCCAGGAGAGGGCTGGAGATCACTCAAAATTACAACTGCTCTTTAGATAGCAGAGATCAATTCCCCTAGAGAAAACGGTAAGCTCTGTGTCATTATACCTTGCTGAAGTCACTTCAGCAAACTGATGCTGAGTGCCTAAGGCCAGGGCAGCTGCCCAGTGCCTCTTTCTAGAACTCGTTTTATTTACTTCCACAAAGGGCCTTATTCCTAGTCTTATATAAGGCTACAAATGCATGATCTGTTCAAATCAGCCAGAATCTTTTGCCAGTAACATAAGAACATAAGAACATAAGAGAAGCCAATGTTGAATCAGGCCAATGGCCCATCTAGTCCAACACTCTGTCACACAGCGGCCAAAATATACCAGGTGCCATCAGGAGGTCCAGCAGTGGGGCCAGGGCACCAGAAGCCCTCCCACTGCTGCCCCCTCCAGCACCAAGAATAGAGTGCATCACCTGCCCCAGACTGAGAGTTCCCATCTATACCCTGTGGCTAATAGCCACTGGTGGACTTCTGCTCCATATGTTTATCTAATTTCCTCTTGAAACTGTCCATGCTTGCAGCTGCCACGACCTCCTGTGGCAGTGAATTCCATATGTTAATCTGTTAATTCTAGCCATCTTCATATCGGTGAGCTCTCCATTATATATGGGCACCAGGGATCTCAGATGGTACAAGAGGGCACCAGAGAACAACTCAATCGAATGTCCTAGCCCATTATCCCAGAGCAGTTTGAAATCCCAATAGGATTTTAACAGTTTCTTCCCTTATCTCCCCCACAAGGTGAAGGATCTATTATCAAAGTAGTAAGCAGAAAGTTACCCAAACATAACACAAGTACTGCTTTCAACCAATCTCCAGAAAACTGCTCAGCATAGAAAATTGAGTCCAGTACATGCCCTTTAATATGTTGTGACGAACTGTATCATTGTATCCATGAAGTCCTGAATATGACCAGGTAAGGGAGACTCAGCATGGATACTGAATTCCCCAAACCACTAGCAGCTTAGCATTGCCAACTTCCAGGTGGTGGCTGGAGGTTTCTCAGGATTACAAGGGATCTCCAGATGACAGAGTTCAGTTCCCCTGGAGAAAACTTTGGAGGGTGAACTCTATGGCATTATGCCCCACAGAGGTCCCTCCCCTTTCCAAATCCCTAGGTCCCCTCCCCCAAATCTCCAGGTATTTCCCAAGCAGGAGTTGGCAACTCTACTTTATCAGACTAAAGAATACAGTACTGGGGCACTCACTGAAGAACGATGTGGATATCATATCTGTTCCTGGAATCAAATACAACAAACACACAGTCAAAATCTATCACCACTATCATGCAGCCAAGTTTCAATCAAACAAGACATGTGGTGTGACTGACTGATGAAACAGCAAGATTTAATTACAAGATTTTAAAGCCAAAGTTAACAATTTCTTGAAAAAACTGATAGTGGGGTGCCATTTTTCCATTATAGTGAATATTTTTCATATCTCAAGCTGGACATTAATCCTTGGTTAACATAAAACAAACTGTGGCATAACTTGCAGATTGGAAAAATGTCAGTCCTAGTAAACCAGTACACAGCCAGATGCACAGTTAAACTAAAGTAGTTGGAATTTAAACCAAGTTAATGGAATTAAAATAAGAAATGCCAGATGGCACCTCAGTTACATTGTTGATTAAAACATTTACAATACACGCTTGCTTGACACGATAGGAACAGACATGTAAGACAACTTTTATCAGGAGATAAACAACACACAAATTCCATTGCAAGTACCACATTGTGCTGTTTTTGGCTCATTGACTGAGCCAAGGAAAGAATGGAATCATCTGGAGCTACCTGAACTGCAAGAAGGCTGTAGCATCAAGGGATGCCTTGTTAAAACTAAAGAGCTGCAAACTTCCAACGGTCAACAGTAACCCCCCGGCATAAGTAGGATCTGCAGAAGAATCATTTTGCCACTCACTCACTGGAGCTGCACTGAAGCTCAGTTTCCATAATCAAGAAGTTATTAAGAATTACTTCCCTACATGAGTCATGTGTAGGTCCACACATCTAACACTGTATCTATAGATCAGGAAGCAGTAGTTGTCTATTCTCTCTAGTGCCACCTGTGCACAGGGATAGGCACAGTAGAGTAAGCTCCACTGCATGCCCAATGACACCTGTTAATAGGAAGGAATCAAGAAATATCTGAGAAGTCCCAAGATATTCTAGCCCCCTCCAACTTCCATTCTTGGCCAAAATGTCAATATTGTAAATGGAATCTACCAACAGTGCAGAGTTACACAATTCTAAAACCATTGATTTCACTGCAGACCTTGCAACCAGCCATTTTCTTCAAATTCACCCATAATTCCAAGAATTATGGAAGAAGAAGCATCAGGATTTTGTAACTGACAAGGTAGACTCAGATGACTGGGAGCCCCTGTTCGCTTTTGCCTGGCACTCAGAAGCTACGAAGGATAGCATTCCTACAAAGTAGTGAACATTTAAAAGACCACCATAAAACTTTTAGTCATTCAGATTCACACTGACACTGAAGCACAAAACACAAAAATGAAACCTCTGCTACTTTCTTGGACAAAAAAAAAAAGAATTGACAACACTAGAGTTAGACAGAGAAGAGATAAAAGAAAGCTCAGAATGGAAGTTTTGACACAGTTACTACAATAACCTAAACCCTACACAAGACAGGTCCCTTACTGGAACAGGAGAGCCATAGGCCCAGGGTGATGGAGTCCAGCAGCAGGTGCTCAGTCATGCCACAACTATGGCAGTTGTGCTATGTATTTGCAATATGGGCCTGCTGAGGTCAACTGGTGCCAGCCCTGGCTTTAGAATTCCACGGGCCTGTCATGTGTGTCAGGCTGGCCAGCTCCCTATTTCTCATTCCATAATGCTACTGGCCAGGTTATTTTAACACCATCAGAATAGTACTCCGATTACTTAGTTTTCAGAATATCTGGGCTATGGATGTTTCCCATTCTGTTCATACAAATGAACTTGCACACCTATTCTATTACATGCCATATATCAAATATTACATCACCAGTCTCTTTGGAAAGCAGCCATGTCTGATCCCTTAAATCCTTACTGCCACAACCATGACATTGGTTTACCAGCCTTCTAAATATCAGATATATAAAGCTTCCATCCTCCCAGTTCCAAAATATATACAATAAGTCATACGAGGGAAGAGGACATCTGCATTTTAATTTATCAATTAAGAATGCAGATCTTGTGTCTTTACAATCCTTCCATGTCTGCAACTGGAAGGAGACGGGAAAAAAGCAAAATTGTTTTGTGATGCCAGTAAACTTGTAAGTTTTAACAATTATTGTCTACCAAAGGAAAGTGCACCAAGTAGAGAAAGTTTCACTCTTCAGAAAGGATTATTCTAAAAGTATTTCTCTTCTAAGTGTGTCATTCATTTTTGGGAGGGGGGGAGGAAAGAGACTGAAAATCTGTTTTGAGGAAGCTGGCCCTGCATTTTGATGCAATGAATAGTGATGGACGTAGACCTCAGAGACTCAGCTTTTATAAGAATTTCCCCCCTAGGTTTAAATGGTGAAATACAATGACAGCAATTTAACTCAGTCAATTTTTAACATCAAAGATGACCTGTGTCGTTTGAAAGTGAAAAGACTACTTAGATCAGCAGTTGAAACGGCTTCAGAATGTTAAGCTCATCTGTGATTAGCTGCAGCTTACTTGTAAACAGTGGTTATAAGTTTGTTTTTCTGGGGAGAAAAACTGCCTTCACACTTCTTTGCATACTATAAGGACAGATGGCATTGCCTAAATTCATGGAGTAAAACAAGATTACCCCAATTTAAGTGGTATGCATTCATTTTTTTTTTTTGTACAAGCCTTGTGTGTTCCAGTGGAAAACACTCTTACGACAGGACTAACCCACAATTATCCCATGCTTCTATAGTGTCTTCTAGGACATGGAAGTAAATCCTACTAATCTCAATAAAATTTAATTCCAAATTAGCACACTCAGAACCACAGTCTGTATGTGCTAACCAACTTCCTGACAAATAGAAGGTGCATTAAAATTAGCATGGTTTCCCATACAATTACACGGTTTCCCTTCCATCCACAAGTGCTGAGGCTTGCCTGGGTTCCAGTTCTCTGTTTGAACACATCAAATACGCACCCAATTGCTTTAAGGTGGAATTAGTGCTCCTAGGAATATTTTTTTTTGTCTTCTCACGCACTGTACTACATACAAAGAATAGATCTGTGGGAATGGAGTGCACGTGCATGTGTGTCTAAGTCATCTGCTTTCCAACTACTGGAGCAGCATGCTGGACCAGGCCAAAACACAAGGTCTAAAGCCTAGGAGGCGAAAGATTGTAGGTACATAAAGCAGCCTAACAGTGACTGAACCAGATTCTTCAAGAAGGAAAACCCAGTAATTCCTCAAAATAAAAGCAGTCACTGGGAAGTTACAGAGGGAAAGTAGACTCCGTTTAAAGCACAAGTGAGTATACACCATATAATTTGCTTCCTATATGTATGTTACACTTGGCATTATCAACGGAGCAATCAAAGTAGTAACATATCCTAGGGTTGCCAATGGCCTGGAGAAAAGATGTTCTGTCCCCTTAACCGAGGCTTAATGGGTTTCTATTTACCTACGTGCCATCAGAAGCTTCAGTTGTCCATTACCATACATTAAGCTTCAATTAACGTGGCAGGACATTTATTTCCCCAGGTTGTTGGCAACCCTAAGAACAACCTTATTAACTGGCGATAGAAACTGAAGCTCGCTTTGGTATTCCAGAGCAATAGTTGGGGAAGAAACGCGACTCACCTTCTGAATTCCTGAACTCAGATCCATTGCTCAGCCTTCCTTTCACCCTCTTTTTTCCCTCTTATTCAGAAATAAGCGAAATGATACAGCTTTTAACGCTAACAACAGTCGCAGAGCGAGCTGAGATTGCAAAATGCTATAGGTGCCAGAGGACCGCTAACTAGCAGAACTCCGAATTTCTAACCATAAGCTGCCCGCGCAATGTTCCTTTAACTGGAACCGGCAACTCCCTTTAAAACCCTGAAAGCCAATCAGAGGCGAATTCAAACTCTTTGAGCCAATGCAAAGTGAGTCGTTATCCGCAAGTTCTCGGGTTTGTTTTAACCCCTTAAGGAGAGGATTGGCGTGCGCAAGGCAAAGAGCCACGCCACGTTCCAGATGTGCAGAGCATGTTACACATCTGTCTCACTAGATGCAAGCCGGAGAGCTGAAATTCCTTTCTGAATCACACGTCTCTTTCTTTTCCTTTTAAAGCATGACGGGGGAGTATTGGAGAGTCAATTCGCTTAATGAGGAAGTGTATGTGTGGGGGAGAGGGGTGCGGTGATATTATTAGCCTTTTCGATCTAAAAATAAATTCTTCGTTCTAAGTTGCGCTCTTTAGCCCCCTGTTCTTCCTACCTTGTGTGATTCGACGGAGACGTTGCAATAATATATATATATTTTAAATGAACTAAATAAATATTTTTAAGCCATGGTAACGTGGGTTTATTTATGTAACTAGAGATAGGGATTGGCGCATTAACAGCCTGGGTGAGAACTAGTTTGGGTATGATATATTATTTGGGGATATTATTAAAATACTTGGCATTCCTAGAGGAATGCCCATGTTTAGTCTGTTGCAGCAAAAACAGCAAAGAGCCCTATGACATCTTAAAGATGCACACATTTATTGTGGCAAAAATACCTTGTGGACTAGGACCTATTTTGCCAGAGTTAGAATATGTTGTCCACTTAGTACTATGGCTACAGTCAAAGAAATGTAAACAGCTTATTTTATATATTTACTTCATTTATACTCTACCTTTCTCCCTAGTGTGGGGACCAAAGGCAGCTTACACCATTCTCCTCTCCCCTATTTTAGCCTTCTAACAACCTTCTGAGGTAGACTAGTTGAGGTTGTGTGACTGACCCAAGGTTCCTGGCAGAGTGGGGATTCAAACCTGGGTATCCCAGATCCTGGTCTGACACGCTAAGCCCTACACCACACTGGCTCCCACCACCTGGCAGGTCATGAAATGTCTGAGGTATAGTAGATCTGTCACCTTCTTTCATCTGATGGTGAATTTTGTGTAGATACTGTGGCACACATTCCAAGAATTCCATGAATGTTTATGCCACAATAGATGTGTTAATCTTTGCCACATGATTCTTTGCTGTTTGGCAAGCTATAGCCATCCTCTTGTTACTGGACACTTTTGTTATTTTTCTGCCCTTGCAACTATCGCTGCTTTGTTAGGAGCCTGGAGTCAGAAGAGGTAAAGGGGGGAGATGGAACTATTTGCAATAAATGCATATTAAATAAATCCTTTAAGTGAAAATGCCCCATGCCACAATTGTCCTTTCATATACTGTCTTCTGGCATCACATTTGGGCAGCAGATGGAGATAGTGTGAACTTTGAGTTTTGAGGGCAACTGAAGCTTTATAGCACTTAAAGCTGACAGAATGGTTAGCAGCATGCACACATTAAAGTGTATTAACTAGGAAAAGATCTTTGGCTCTGGTGCACTGGAATTGTTTTGAATTATTTTTATAATTTTATTTAATAAACCAACAGGGATTGGTGGGGGGACTTTTAAGAAGTACAGTCTTCTCTGGTTTTCTATAGTGTCCTGGGTGGTGGTGGTGGGCTTTTCAGCAACAAAATCCTTTTGTGCTATATGATAAGGTCAAATGAATATCCACATTAGGCTCCCATTTTCTGCTATGCTCTGAATCGTGCAAAGAAAAAAAAATAGAAAATATTGAGAAAGGAGGGAAATTCAACCAAAACAGTAAAGTGCAGGGCTCTCTGTGTTGTTTTAAAATCACAACGTTTCTTTTTGAAAAGTTATAAAGGAAGGCCATGAACCAGATTTGAACTTTATTAGGTCATTTCTTGGTGACACCTTAAGTGGGCCTTATGAAGTCCTACACCAAATCTGCCTTTTCCCATTATTAATAATACGATGTTATGTCTTCATCAGATTTCTTCCACATGTTCTTGGGGTCAGGGGAACATAAAACATTTTTTGTTTGTGTGTTCAAGAATTTACCAGTGCATATACATATGTGTATGTATGTGTTACAAACCAAATAAGGTATTTTGTTTCTCATTTTTCCTTCCTGTGAGCTAAACTGTGAACAAACATATTTTCTGTACTTTAAGTATAGGATGACATGCCCTTCCCCGACACTGGTCTGTTAATAATAAAACCTCTGTTCTACAAGATTATTTGACAGAGCAGCATGTACAGGGCCGGCCCAAGGGTTTTCTGTACCCTAGGCAAGGCTACCCTCTGGCGCCCCCCCCACGCCAACCAATTACATGGTTGCTAACCTCCAGCTGCTCCCAGAAGGAAGGGGGGTGGTGACATCCTGCCACACACACCCTGCCCCTCCTCCTCGCCCAGTCTGGCGCAACCCTTACAGGGGGAGGGAAGGCGCCACCAGTGGCCCGCGAAGCCCCCCAACCACCCCCCAACCACTGCCTCCTGGCCCCTCTCCTGGCTGCCCGCCCTCCTCCTCCTCCTCCCCCTCCCCGCGGGGCTTACCACAGCAGCCCAGACCGCTCAGCAGCTTCCTGGAGTGCCCAGGAGGAGTTCTCCTCTCGTGGGAAAGGGAGGAAAGGGCCTCCTCCTCCTCTGCCTGCCCATCATCTCACCTGCCCTGGGCAGCCTTCCTCCACATCCCTGGCGGGAACAGCCAGCAAGCCCAGAGGCCCCTGCCCACTTGGCCCGCTTCGGGAGGCGGATGGTGCCCGGAGCCCACCGGTCCTCCAGGGGTGGTGGCCGGCCCCGCTCCCAGTGAGCCTGGCACAACTGACAGGGCCCCAGCGACACTCAGGCAGAGGAGCCCAAAGGGCTCAGTCTGCAAGGAGGGAGGGGCTGGTAGGCAGGAGGCTGAGGAGGGGCTGCACCCAGGCACCCCAGTGGGCTTGGCAGCTGGAGAGTGGAGGGGGCATCCTGCACACACACCCACGCCCTGGGCCCAGGACCAGGCCCATGCCTCGGCCAGACTACTCCCCACCCCCCACCCCAGCCAGGCCTCCCTCCAGCGCGCCGCCCCGCCCCGGCCCCAGCAGGCAGGCAGGCAGGTGGGTGAAGGAAGACACGTGGGGGGGGGTGGCGCTCCCAGGCCCAGGGGGAGGCTGGAGGGGGCGGGTGCCCACGGGGGGAGCAGCAGCAGCAATGACAGAGGCGGGGGTTCTCCAAGAGGGGGCAGGGGGTGGCGCCCGGCCCCCTCCCCATCCCTTCGTTCACCCTTCTCTGCCACAGCCACAGCAGCCGCAGCACCCTCTTCATCTTCGGCCGCCATCCCGCCACCGCAGCACCACTTGCAGGAGGTGGTTCCGCCTCTTCCCCCCAGGGCTCAGGAGGCGCCCTGGCCGGGTGCTCAGACTGGCGGCAGCAAGGACAGGGAGAGTCCCTGCTGGCCGCCATGCCACCCCGCCTCTTCCCCCCCCCCAGGATGGGTGTGTGGGCAGGCGAGCCACGCCGCTGCCTCCTGCGCCCCAGCCAGGCGCTCTTGGCAGTGGTGGCGGGGAGGAGGTGGCAGCGGGCGCCTGGTTGGGGGGGGGTTGGGGGGCACCATTTGGCGCCCCTGAGGGCCGGTGCTCTAGGCGAGCGCCTAGCTCACCTAGTGAGCGAGCCGGCCCTGAGCATGTATACCTGGCATGCGTGTAACTGAGACCTGGTTGAGGGAGGGTGAGATTGTTGCCCTGAACCAGCTTGCCTCCCTGGGTTTCTCGGTCCTCCACCAGTCACAGACTAATGGGTGGGGGGAGGGGTGGTGGTGCTTATATGGGAGTCTTTCTCTTTCAGGGTGCTCCCCACACCAAAAATTGCTGGCATTGAATGTGTTGGTCTCGTGTGGGAAACTGAGGAAAGTTTGGCTAGCTGGTTGGTGTACCAACCACCTAACACACCAACAGATACCCTGCCAGGTTTGTTGGAGGCCATCTCTGGCTGGGCATTGGAGCACCCTAGAGTATTAGTCTTGGGGGATTTCAGTATCCATGCTGATGGGACCTAGTGCCATCCATGGCAGCACTGAGACTCTCCCAATTTGTATCAAGCCCTAAACATCAAGTGGGTCACACACTGAATCTTATTTTTGGCATGGGGATAAGTGTGGATCTGATACCAGGAGATGCTGTTCCATGGTCAGACCACCTCACCTGAAGGTCAGCTGAGTATCCCAACCCAACCCTGTTTAGGCAGTGAGCAGATTTATGCTTGCTCGCAGAGACTAATGGATCCTAATAGATTCCAGAATGCCCCCTGCTGGTTCGTTAGATGAGCTGGTGGAGGATTAGTATAGTTGACTCTCTGAAGCTATCAACGAAATTGCCCCACAGCACCCTGTCTGGTCTCATGCCAAACTAGCCCCATTGTATAACATGGAGGATGAAACAAGAGCTGAGATGGTTAAAGCAAGGATGGCAATGGACTTGTGATCTGGATATCTGATTACGCTCCCATAAGTATTGAACTGGAGTTAAAACTACCCACAACAAATAGACCCTGGAGATACAATAACTTAATAATGGCAAAAGAAGAAGACAGGAAATATATGACAACACAGATAAAACTATATTTCAAGGAAAATAGAGGAATGGTGCCCACTAACATACTATGGGATGCTGCTAAAGTGGTAATAAGGGGCCACTGTATAAAGAAAGAAAAGAGCATAAAAAGAGAATGGTATAAAAAAAGACAAATCAGACTCCAGGAATTAGAGAAGTTACAAAGGGAACAAATGGGAAATTATAGCCCTATTTTACAGAGCAAAATCAAAGAGATTCAAAAACAACTGGAAGCATTAGACATAGCAACAATTTGGAAAAAGGAAATTATGGTAAGGAACGACTTCCAGAGGAACAGCATTAACACAGCGAAAAGATTGGCAAACTATCTGAAGATCAAAAAAGCAAAACAGACGGTTAGAAGTATAAAAAGCAATAATAACACAACACAAAGTCCCAAGAAAATCATTAAAGCTTTTGAGAATTTCTACACAAATTTATATAAGAAAAAGACCACAATAGAGTTTCAGGAGACAACTAGTCTACCCTTGGAGAAAGAAGGGAAAGAGGTACTAGAGGGCAAGATTACAGTTCAGGAAATAAGAGATGTAATAAAAGAAATTAAAAAAGGCAAATCGCCAGGGCTAGATGGTTTTACAGGCGAATTCTACAAAGAAATGATAGAGATTATAACACTCGAATTGCAGGTAGTATTTAATGAAGTTTTGAAAGGGAAGAAGGTCCCTGATACATGGAGAGAAACAGAAATAATACTGATTCTAAAACCTCAGAAGGATCCAGAAGAAGTAGGTTTGTACAGACCTGTAAGTCTCCTAAACCAAGATTACAGGATCTTTGCCAAAATACTGGCAAACAAACTAAAGAAAGTCATTCCGGAAATCATAAAAGGGGACCAACATGGGTTCATTAAAGGTAGAAATATAGCACACCCCATTAGAAACATTCTAAATGTCTTATACCATGGTCAACAAAAGAAAATAGGATTACTAAAATTGGATGTGTATAAAGCCTTTGACACTCTTTCACATGAATATTTATGGCAAATAATGAAGAAAATAGGGATAGGGAAAGGATTCTTACAGGCAATTCAGGAGATATATAAAGGAGGGATTGCGAAAGTAAGAGTAAACAATGAACACTCACAAGCATTTCCCATACAAGGAGGAATAAGACAAGGATGCCCATTATCTCATAATAGCAATAGAACAATTAGTGGAGCGGATTAGAAATTCAGGAAGAATAGAAGGTTATAAGATAGGCAATGAAGAAATGAGGCTCAATTTATTTGCTGATGATATCCTAGTAATCATGACAAATCCTAAGGAAGGAGTTAAAGAGGTTAAGATTATCCTAGAAGACTTTGAAAAGTGCTCAGGGCTAGCAGTTAACATGGCAAAATCAGAAATCATATATCTTAATGTAAATAGAGAAGAAAGGCAGGAGATAAATAGGAACATGAACATAGGACGCGGTGTTAAGAAATTTAAATACTTAGGCATAGTTTTGCAAAAAAATATTGACAAAATGATAAAGGATAATTATGAAAAATATGGAAAAAAATAGAGAGGGACATGAAAAGATGGAAATATAAAATAATAGGGATATCATCTAGAATAAGAAGTGTTAAAATGTTCTGGGTACCAAAGTTAATGTGCCTATTTCAAACATTGCCACTGGGAGCAATGAAAAAAAAATTGAACAATGGAACAGAGTATTAAAAGAGTGGATATTTAACAGTAAAAAATGTAGGTTTTATAAGAGAATAATATATAGTCATAAATCAGAATTAGGATGGGGAACCCCGGACCTAAACAATTATTATGAAGCTTTTCAGCTAAAACCATTATTAGAAATAGGTGAGAAGTGGGTTAATTTGGAGAATGAAATCAATTGTAACATAGGTAGATTTAAAACTAACAATAGGCCCTAGAAGAGCATAATTAGAAATCTGGAAGAAATGGCAACCCTACTGGCTAGGAAAAGTCTCAAGATGGGCACCCCTCAAAACTATCAACAAGGAAGTGCAAGAATTTAAATGGTGGGGAATGCTAAAAATTAAAGGTTACTACAGAGTGGGCGATATGTTTAGTGGTGGAAATCTAAAGCCCTTACAGGAAATAAGAGAAGAGATAGGCAAACAATATTGGTTAAAAACAGCAGGGCTATATAAGACAGTTAAAATGATTAGCGAAAAGGAAGACCTCTGGACAGATGCACCAATGAAAGCATTATACAAAGAAATGGCCAAGCAGCAAAAGGGACTGGTAGGAAAAATATATAGAAAGATATTAACAAATAAAAATAAAATAACAGAATACTTACAAAAGAGATGGTGCCATGAAGGTCAGATAACAGAGAGGATGGTTGGAAAAATATGAAAGGAATAGAAGATATCAAAATAACCAGATTTAAAAGAACTTGAATATAAATTCCTTACAAAATGGTATAAGACACCAGCACAGCTAGCTAATATGATTCCAGGATTGAATTTGCTGTGCTGGCACTGTAAACATTCTAAAGGTTGGTATGCACACTAGTGGTGGGAATGTGCAGAAGTAAAGACCTTCTGGAGGGAAACTATTGAAATTATTAGAAAAGTATGCAATATAACACAAACTATAGACTTTAATCTAATGTTGTTAAGTACAATAGGAAGCCCATTATTGGATGGGATTACTCAAAATCTAGTTAAGGCAATGATACTGGCGGGAAAGGCGGTTATAGCTCTGTGTTGGAAAGACAAAAGTAAACGGACAATAGAAATCTGGCACAACTATTTGTTTGACTTTATACAGTCAGATATTGTGGCGTCAATTAACAAGGGAACAACATGGGAAGAAAAATCCATGGAAATCAAGGCCAGATGGGAGACCTACCTAGATTGGATACTGAAAGAAAGAAGAACAGACATTCAGTAGAAGATTAAGACTTTGTGCCCATGGCTGCAGTGAAAAGACTAAGAATAAAAGGGAGGGAGGGAGGGAGGGAGGGGGTGAAATTGTATATAGCTACAAATATTCGATGTAACAGACTAAACAAGTAATAAAATAAAAAAATGTTAAAAAAACAAAGTGTTAGAAACAATTGGTCAAGAGGTTTTCAGAAAAGCTTAATTAGGGTGAACAAGAGGACATTATAAGAGAAGAAACCCACTCTGTTGATCTGTTGTGTGTTTTTAAGACTTTATATTTTGTTTAAAGCTGAACATTTACTAAGCTCATGGTATAGAAAAAGGAATAGCTAGCTGGATATATACCAAGACTGTATTATTTAAATAAAAGGCTTTGCTAGATACATAGCTATAAGCTATAACTACCAAGCTTATTTTAACAAAGCAAAGGTTGGAAAATGACCAAGAGCTAACCAGGTGTGTGGAAATTTGGCCAAAAGAATAAAAGTCATTAATCATGGCTACTGTTATTCATTAGAAGCCAATTAAGAAGTATAACATTTGTATCATACAAGAAGGACTCCTGCTGGCTGAAGTAAAATAGCATATTTTGCAACACTATACATTTTAATATTTTATAAAATTAACAGAAAATGTTCTGATGGACCAAAATAAAGGATAATAGATACATTCAAGTTATTTACAAAGGCTTTATGCCATAGGCTACTTTGAAACACTAAAAGGGTTTAATTCTTTAGAATGTCATTATAAAGATATATGTTTTCATATTTTGTATACCCTTAGTGAAAATAAGCTTATAAAAATGCTTTAAGATTACTGTTATACTTTATGTACATGTATTAATGTAAAAGAAAGCATTTTGTAATGAAAATAGCTAAGTTTTGTACTGAAAATGAATTCAGCCTGAGAGTTCATTCAAAGGTGAAAGGAGTCTAGGTAGGCAGCCAAAAGAATAAACACATTTATAAATCAATTTTAATGAGCCAAGCACCTGCACTGTGGAGTTGAGACGCGGCCAAGTAACATCCTGTTTGTCAAATATGTGATTAATGACTGACCAGACAAAGAGATCTAAACTGAGCATGTGTAAATGTCGATGATGATGTAAAGTGAGGAGGAGCAAGAAGAGCATATAAGCAAGTTCCTTGCCATAACTCACTGAACATCCACACTGAATTTCTTAGCTATGAGATGTTCCTTTATTCAAATAATTTTTTTTTTTACCCTTTATTGTCTGTTTCACTGTGTGGTTTATTAGCTAGCCACACAAGTCAAAGAACCTTAGCACCTTCAGGGCATTGCTTTCATCTGCCTTCAGGGATCTTCCCAGTAGGGCTGAAGTGGCAGTGATACACGCGCTCTTGATGTTGGTTCCCAGTGCCCTGTCCAAACTATCTAGGGCAGAATCTGGCTGGCCATCCATCAGCAGATAGAGCTGGGTGTCATCAGCATACTGGTGACAACCCAGCTGAAACCACGGACCATCTGGGTGAGGGGGTGTGTGTATATGTTAAAATACATTGGGGAGAGAAAGGAGGAAATTAGAAAATAAAATTTAGTAGTGCTAGCTAAAGCTGAATCAAGCTTGGAGGATGGATCCAGTGTATGGTATGACATCTCTGTCTAATACTATGCTCTAACTTAATTTGCACAGAAAATATATATAGTCCTCTCTGTATTCATTAACAATCCTATTAGTAGCTTTTTATTGTATATTCCCTCTGGGATTTTTTTCAGCTGCTACACTCCTTTTTATATAATTTGATGATGTTGCTGTTGTTTTTTTTAAAAAAACATTTCTATTTTGCTCACACTATTTACTGAGTCCTGCTTGCTATTAGTAGATAGATTTATTTGTTATTTGCTGCTAAGAGGGTTTTTTTTTAAATTATCTTGATGGATTATGGAGGTGGCTTTGACGTGATTGGTACTTCCAGGTCCTAACTGAATGTTCCTGTGCAACACATTTCCAAACATGTTGCATTCATATACATTTTGAGGTGTAAGTATGCACTTTATATGTACACCTAAAATTGTAGTGCACAAAGCAGTCCTTAGTTTTCAATGACTTATGAATAATATATTCTGTTACCTTTGACCTAAGGAAGTTACATCTATTAATATATTTTATGATTGATTTGAGGACAGTTGCACAATAGTAGTCTACAGATAAATCAAATGCCAGCTATACATTTATTCCACAGTGAAAGTTTCAGACCATACTAAGTAGTCTCAGAACTACTGCATGTTTTGTAAATTGGTAGCTGGCTAAATTGATTGGATTTCTGTCTTCTGGGACTCTTTCCAGACTCTCCTTGTCTCCACCATCCGTTAGATGAGAGAGTAGTTTGCTTTATCAATACTTGTCAATGCCTTTGGTTAAAACGAGTTGACATTAAAATTCCCATTTTAAAATAAAGGGAGCTTTGACAATTAATGGGCAGATGTGTAAAAGGCAATCATGAATTATGAGAAAGGATTAAAGAACAAAACTGCATTTTGAAAAGGCAATGGCTATTGTACGAGAAGCAAACAAGACTGACTTAGAAATGGAGGGAAAGTAAACAGAGAGCTCTGAAGGACATTAAGACGCCCAGGCTGTGTGATGGGCAGAATTCCAAACTGTGCTTTCCCCATCTGCCTCTGACTAATAAGTCTGTGTTATGCCTGTCTGCATGCAATGAAGAGACAAAATCGTTTTCTGACTAAACACAGATAATCTCTGTAGAAGTCATGCTTTGGGAATTGATGTGACAAGCTGATGAGGGGAAAGGGGCTTAATTACCGGAAAGTGTGCAGAAGGGAGATCATCCACTTCCTATATGTTTCACAAGCCATCAAAGCACTGCTGCCTGAGGTGTATTCATGGCTCAGTAAAGCTACACAGAATCCTCCATGATAAAGAAATAAAATGGTGGCAAGATAGTAAATCAGAACTAAAGACCTGGAATTGGAAACAGCATCTTAACTAAACAAGATTCCTTTCATATTCAGACGAATGCTAAAGAAATAAAAGCTTAGACTTGGTGTCTCCTTTATATTCTTTTATAGTTCTTTTAAATGAGTTTTGTCATTGCTGGAGTTTCAAAAAGTTACAGGTTCTCTAGCTTTTCTCATTTATGCCACTATAGTGTAACAGTTAAAAAGTTGGAGTAGGCGGGGTGAGACTAGAGATGTAAAATTTATCCACATTTTGAACATTCTTTAGGGGAAAACATGAACACATGTAATACTTTCTTACCAAATATAAGCTTATGTTCCTTATTTGACAACTTAGCATTTAAAATGGTACTATGTGGCATATTAATGGAATTTTATAAATCAGTATAAATGTCTTAGTTTTCTATTAAGAAAAATTGTGACTGCACCCAAAATGAGGGAGAGCCTCAGATTGCTCCACCCTTTGCTACTTTAGTGCAAAGATCTTTTTTTAAGATCACAAGAAGAAGGCAAACAACCATCTGCAAGCAAAAAGAGACCTTTTATTTTATGAGGATGACAGTACCCTCAGGGTACAGAATTGCATTTTGGATTTGAGTGATGAATTTGTGGTATACATAAGAATTCTCTTGCTCTAGAACTTTAAACACATGTCTTCCTTTTGCACATTTTCATGCACCGCAAAAGTTAAAATATTTCATAGTTGTTTCTTAAGTTCTCTTCAAGATTTCTGATTTTTCTGTTGTAAAAACTAAAAAGTCCTTGAGGGGGAATTGGAAAAAAATGTGCCCTTTCTTTCTGGTCACACAGGCTAAATAATCAACTTTCAATCCACTTTCAGTGCAATTTCCAACTGGATTTTACTGTGTGAACTGGCAAAATCCGGTTGGAAAGTGCATTAAAAGTGGATTGAGAGTGGGTTGAAAGTGGATTATTATGTGTGACTGCAGCCTTTTTCTATTTGGCCTTGACATCTCTAAAGGAGATCCAGGTTCAGATGTCTGCTTGCAATAGAAAGCTCACGGGATGACCTTGGGCTGGTTATTTTGTGTCAATAAAACAGAGAAAAGCAGAACTATGTGTGTTATTCTGAGTTCCTTGGCGGAAGGATGGAGTAAAAGGCCCAAAGAAATGAATCAAGATAGCCAAATAGCTGAGATCAGTGGATTGCATAGTTGGGGTGTTGTGTATGTTAGAAAAAGAAGGTATATGCAATGTTCAATTATCTGTTACAGAATTGTAACTTGTTTTGGTTGGATCCAATATAGAGAAACAGAAGAGCAATGCATATATCCATATCCTTCATGACCTATATCTATAATGTGCAAGTCATACTTATCTCCTTTGGCCCCATGTACATAACTATGATTGCACCTGGGGTTTGCAGAGGAATACATGTGCACTCTGTGCTACCACTATCCTGACACCATGTTAACACTGGCATAGTATCAGTCTGTACTCTTATGTGTTTTCAGTACAGGTTATTTATAAAAAAGAGCCAATTTACACAAAGCAGGAGCATCTCAGCCCCCTAATGTCACCATGCCTTCTCATACTCATTAAGCAGAACCTGGCAGAAACAAAGACTCTCACCAGTATGAAATTCTACAGCCAGCCAATGTGAGCACTGTAACTTACATTCATGCACAGGAGGTTCAAAATCCCTTTATAATGCACAAACCAGAATACAACCAATTCTTTTATCCAGATAAAAGCTCACTTAGAAGAAAAACCCAAGGAGAATTTACAACCTTCTGAATAATGCCCATGTGAGGAAAAGAAGCAGGAGATGTGGAAGTTAAGAATGAGGAATTGTGGGGTAGAAGCAAAAAAACACACAAACATGTTTTGGATTCCAATCCAGGAAAAATCACATCAGCAGTTAACACAGCAAGAAAAGACAGAACTAGAACATGCACCTCACTCTCCATAGAACTCTATGGCATTCAGCAGTGATACAGTTTATCTCCCAGATGCACCAGCATAGAAGACTAACACTGCCATCCTAACAAGAGGTACATCTTTCCAAGCCCATTGATTTTAGCATGATTTTAGAAGAATGTGATTCTGCTTCTTAGGATGGCACAGTAACAGTTCAATCCTAGCCAAAGTTACTCCAGTCTAAACCCATGGGTTTAGACTGGAGTAAATCTGCATTGGATTATTGTACTATCAGCATCCTAAAGCTATCCAGAGGGCGTTAATGGAGCACAGGATTGCACCACTAGCTGTGTTCATAATACTTACTACTCTGCAGGAAATTAAATTTAGGAAGATAAAACTGCTGCTAAAAAGAGGATTTTACACCTTGCTTTTGAATCATCAGGGTTTTGCATTGCTTTTTTCTTGGAGAACAGACATTCACAGCAGATCATGTTGTGGATTAATTTGCCTCAGTCCCATTAAGTCCAAATGAAGCATGAGGTGCAACTGGTTTATGGCAAACTGGCTTAGCCCATCAGGAGGTTGCTTTATTAGCTGCTCTCTCACACCTATAGCATTTTGTTGTGGCTAACCCACCCACCATTCCTAAAGAAGAAGAAGAGATTGGATTTATACCGTGCCCTTCACTAGCCAAAGGTGTTTCAGAGCGGTTTACAATCCCTTTTCCCTTCCCCTCCCCACAACAGACACCCTGTGAGGTAGGTGGGGCTGAGAGAGCTCTGATAGAAACTGTTCTTTTTCAAGAACAGCTGTGCCAGAACTATGGCTTGCCCAAAGTCATCCAGCAGGTGCAAGTGGACGAGCGGGGAATCAAACCCGGTTCTCCTAGATTAGAGTTGGCGGACTTAACCACTACACCAAACTGGCTAAAGGGCAGCACAAGATTAACTGGCAGGATTTCACCTGACTGTCTAAGTGCAAAACTCTTTTTTTCACCTGTTGTGTCTGTGGGTTAGGGTTGCCAGGTCCCCTCAGCTTGCTGGCAGGAGGGTTTGTGGGGCATTTTGGGGGTGGGTGAGGATGTTGCGCAATGTCCCCAACAAGATGACGTCATGCGTCAATGCTCTTCATTTTGGGCAAAACTCTATGGGTTTTTTTTGGCAAAGAGTCACCATGTGACATCCCAATGGGTTAACATCACTTAAGAGTGATGTCATAACGTCGGGGATGTTGCCATATGATATCCCTGTGGGGTCTAGCACCTGTACTGTGGGTAGGGTCTTTTCCTCCAGGTAGGGTTGCCAGGTCTGGGTTGGAAAATACCTGGAGACTTTGGGAGTGGATCCAGGAGAGGGTGCATTTGGGGAGGGGAGGGGCCTCAGCAGGGTAGAATGCCATAGAGTCCACCCTTCAAAGCAGCCATTTTCTCCAGGGGAACTGCTTTCTGTCAGCTGGAAATTGGTTGTGAAAGCAGGAGGTCTCAAGGCCCCGATGTAAAACTGGTTGGGCCACAACAAGTTGACAGGAATAAAGGCGGTTGCTCAGGATTGATAGGGCTAATGGGTAAGCATCCTGAGACAACTGGCATGATGGATAATGAGTGTTCAGAACAGGGCATTGCATGTGTTGCAGCTGGGTGCATTACGAAAGAGTGCCCTGGTGCTGAATGGCATCTTTTGAACCCAGTAGGAACACTGCAGCATATTCTGGGAGAGGGACGAAGCTGGGCACCTCTCTGCACATATGACTGTACAGGCAATGATAAGCAAGGCCATTGCAACTGTCTCAGTTTGGAGCCAGGGTTGATCTGAACAAAAGGCAGATCAAGTGGATGCATAGCACAGCCTGCCCTCAAAATTGTCAGTTTATTGAAATAAGCAGTGATGTAGATAAGCCATTTAAATAAACTTAGATAAATAAACAAGTTGATCCCATGCTTTCTGTCTCATGTAATCTTTGGGGGGATGGAGGCAAGTGTGTTTCTTCTTATTTGTATGGTCATAATTACTCACTGAAGTGGAAAATGCATCTGTATAGTTGTTTTTGTTGTCTTTTTCCCTACCTATCTTTTGGAAAAGAGAAATTACAACGTCAAGAAACCTTGTCAGGGGTCAATATTCTTTACAGATAATTCCATTCCAGCAAGCTCCAAAATAAATGAAAATGAACCTGAGAAATGGCTGGAAGAAGACTGTGAAATTTTAAAAAGCCCACAATTAAATCTAGGCATCTGCTTTCTTATTGATTACCAATAAAGCAAAGCAAGGCTTCTTCATGTGTCAGTTTTACCCATGGTTATTGGTGCCTAATTATATTACTGCACTTTAATAGAAAGGCAGTATCACTACAGGTGCTGGCAGGAAGGGATATGCAGAAAATGAGGCTGAGTTCAGACTGACAGTTTGCCCCGCTATAGCCACATTTCAGCCACATTTTACAAGCGGATTAAAGGGGGCATACACACAGGCACATCTGCCTGGTGTTCCCCACCCATAGTCAACCTGTGCTGTTCCGCTTTGCTCCTGCATTTAAAAGATACCTGGTAAAAGTGGTAGCAAATCCCTGAGAGCCCATTTATCCCACTTCATTCCACTTCCGGGAAGTGTGAACACCAACCCGAAAAGCTGGGAGCAACCCGTGTTGCGCATAAGGCAGCAGTGATATGATTGGCTGTGCTCCGCTCTACTGCCCAAGGTGGTGCTGGCGCAATGGGATCCTCCCCAAATCGGCCAGATGCGCTCATGTGCACATGTGCACATAGCCGAACTACCAGGGAAAAGCCGTTTACAGCCATGCCTCCAGGCCAGCAGTCTGAATGGTCCCGCGCGCCTCCTCCCAGTATTCTCCTGCATCAGTTGGCACAGTGTGACCGGGAAAACCCAGAACAATTTGTTCTGGGTTTTTTTGCCACGACTGGGTCCCACTTCAAACTGTCAGTCTGAACTCAGCCTGAGTGTCAAATTCTGAGCCAGGTCCTTTCTTATTTTGAAAATTTGAGTTGGATAATTTAGTACAGCGATTAAAGCTGTTTAGGAAACCAAACAGATAGCCACTTCCTTTATTTTAAAAAGGAAATACATTTCTGTCTTTTAATCTCCCTCTCCCCCCACATCCAATGGGGATGGACTTTTGAAGAATTGAGGTTACCCCGGTTTCACCCCACACTTGTCCCAGGATAAACAGATGCTGTTAAAACCAGGGATAAATGCAAGGTATTGTGTCACGAGCTAAACTCTGATAAAACCAGGAATGAGATCCAAGTGCGGAAAGGACCACAGACAGCATGGACTTTTAATAAACAATGCAGTATTACAGAAGTGGGAAACTGTATGAAAAACTAAAACAACAATGAAAAGCAATATATATATATATATATAAATATATATATATCACCAGTGTCACCAGGTGATTTATAAAAAGAAATATTGCTATTGCTAGGCAACCATAGTATTCCAAGCTTGAGTCTGCCAGTAAAAGGCAGGGGGAGGGGGCAGGGGCCTTTCCAGGCCGATTTTGGCCTTTGAGGGAGGGATCCTTGGTAGGGTTGACAAGTCCAACTCAGGAAATATCTGGGGACTTTGGGGGTGGGGGCAAGAGCAAGTCTGTGACATCACTTTTGTGATGTCATTTTCAGGTGCAGTCCTCACATCCACAGGGTTCCTGTGATTCCATGGTAGGAGCTTGTACTTCTAACAGTGGTTAGTCTCTACTCATTCTCCACTCAAACCACACACACTGGTACCATTCAGGGTTGCCAGGTGAGGCTGACAAGCTGGCAGCAGACTTTCCAGGAGCCTCTGGGAGAGGAGAGGGATGAAGCATAACTGAACTCTGAAGAAGTTCTGGCCATCCCATTTAAAGGGACTGTGTTCCTTTTAAAAGCCTTCCCTCCATTGGAGGGAAGGGCACCTCCTTTTGGGGCTCATAGACTTGGACCCCCTAGTCCAATCTTTTTGAAACTTGGGGTTTTTTTTTGAGGAGAGGCACCAGATGCTATGCTGAAAATTTGGTGCCTCTGTCTCAAAAAACATCCCCCGGAGCCCCAGATACCCACAGATTGATTATCCATTTTGCCCTAAGGGGACCAGTCACCATAGGGTATAATGGAGTGCCCAGCAGACATTTCCCCCCTCCCTCCACTTTCTGATAACCCTGAAGTGGGGGGAAGGTCTCCGAACCAGAGGATCCCCTGCCCCCAACTGGGGATTGACATTCCTAATCCTTGGAGTCAGTCCTGACAAGGGTTGCCAGCTCCAGGTTGGGAAATTCCTAGAGATTTTGTGGTAGAGCCTGAGGAGGACAGGGCTTGAGGAAGGGGGAGGCCTCAGCTGGATATAATGCCACAGAGACCACACTCCAAAGCAGCCATTTTCTCTGGAGAGACAAAACTCTGTTGTCTAGAGGTCAGTTGTAATTCTAGGAGATCTCCACCACCACCACGTGAGGATATCACTAGGAGAAGGTATAACTGATGCACAGGAGAGATGCAGTTTGAAAGATACAAAGGTCTCAGGCTGTGTAGGGCTTCAAAGGTGATAACCAGCAGTTTGATTTGGGCCTAGACACAGACAGGTAACCAGTGCAGTGCAGTGGAGGTTGGCATCCCTAAGCCTGGCAGCACCCTCTGGGTTACTTGATGCCACCTGACTTTCATGACTCAACAGCAGCCACTCTATGAAAACCAGTAGGTGCAGTGGTTAGAGCTTCAGAGTAGGGTTTGCAAGACCTAGGTTCAGCTCCCCATCTGGCTATGGAAGCTGACTGGGTGATTTTGCACCAGTCACACACTTTCAACCTAAAATACCTAGGGTTGCAAACCCCCAGGTGGTAGCTATAGATTGCCTGCTATTATAATTGATCTCTACGTGACAGAGATCAGTTGACTTGTAGAAAATGGCTGCTTGGGAGGGTGGACTCTTTGGCATTATACCCCATTGAAGTACTTTCGCTCCCTAAACTTCACCCCCTTGGGCTCCACCCCAAAATTTCCAGGTATTTTCCACCCCTGAGCTGACAACTCTAAACGTACCTCACAGGGTTGTTATACAGATAAAAAAGGAGGAGAGAATAATGTACACTGCTTTGGTCCCCACTGTGGAGAAAGACTGTAATTTTCCTAGGTAGAGGCTGTGCGGGAGGGGTGGTGGAGACAGAAAGCTGAAGACAGGTGAAGGCAGATAAAGGTAGTTTGGCTTTTGGGTAGGAAGGAGATAGTTTGCCATCTCTAGGTTAGGAAATTCTTTCATATTTGATGGGTGGAGCCTGGGGAGGTTTGGGTTTGAGGAGCTTACCAAGATGGCGATTGATGCAGACACCAGACTTAATGCCATAGACTCTACCCTCCAAACCAACCATTTCTTCTATGAGAACTACTACTGCCAACCTCCAGGTGAGGCCTGGGTATCTCCTGGAATTACAACTGATCTCCAAGCAACAGAGATCAGTTCCCCTGGACACAATTGCTGCTTTGGAGAGTGGAGTCTATGACATTATACCCTGCTGAGGCTGCTTACCTCTCCAAGCCTCACTGTCCCAAGGCTGCACTGCCAAATCTCCAGGAATCTCCCAACATAGAGCATATAACCCTAAGGGAATTGATCTCTGTAGCTGGGAGATCTGTTGTGATTCCTGGAAACCAAGCAAGTGCCATACCAATGACAACTGGTCACCAACATCAACCATTTGAGTCCTGCCCGTAAGGAATTATTTAAACCAATCCAAAGCAAATCCCTTTATCTCTACTTCTACTATCAAATGTTTTAACAAGATGGCATGGCTCACAGTATCTGAGGCTGCTGATAACTCCAGTAAGAGGCACAGACCTTGTCTACGTTCATATGAAGATAAGCAGCTAAGGCCATCAGTGCTGTTTCTTCCTATAGCCTAGTCTGAAACCAGACTGAACGGGATCTAGGATATATGAATTATCTTGAAAGACCTGGAGTTGTTTTGCTACCACTCTTTCTGTTATCTTTTCCAGAAAGACCAAATTAGAGACTGGGTGCTAATTGGCCATATCATTCTTCTCTTGTGACACCTGTTTTAGAGACCAAAGAATGGTGCCCTGAGTCAGTGATTGATTTACAATAATCTTACCACCTCACTTTCTTTACACAAGGACAGGAGAGTTTCTTGTCTTTTTCTCCCTGTCAGGACTAATAGGAGATGTGAGAGGCAAATTTGTATCAGGGAAAAGAGGCAACTGGATGAAATGACAGTTGTTGAGAAATACCTTGAATCAACCTTTTTCTCACAGATAAAAAGATGGTCTGATCCATCTTGATCACTGATCTCTTGCATTTTACCTAGTTTGGATTGTGTTTACCCCAGGGGAGAGGAAGCCTAGCCCTGATAGCTTTCAAGGAGATGCTGGACAAATATTTATCAGAGATGCTTTAGGTTGGTCCTGCATTGGGCAGGTGGTTGGACTAGATGGTCTGTATGGCCCCTTCCAACTCTATGATTCTATATTCCTCTATTCCCAGTCTGCCTGTAAGGCAATCAGGATGCCTATCATTGCATAAAGCAAGGCTCCCCCTCCCCCTACTCTGCTGCCCTGCCTGTCCACCAGCGAGTATAAGCAAAGCACTTCTGTTCATTTCAGGACATGTCCTCTCTTGAATTCCATTGGATACTACCATGCAAACACTCCTAGGAACTGGAATAGCACAGACAAACAGGAAATGCTTATGTAAAATCACATGAATATATGAAGCTGCTTTATACTGAATCGCACGGCCCATGAAGGTCACTATTGTCTACTCAACACTGGCAGTGGCTCTCCAGGGTCTCAGGTAGAAGTCTTTCATATCACTTGCTACCTCATTCTTTAGACTGGAGATGCCAAGGATTGAACCTGAGACCTTCTGCATACCAAGCAAATGCTCTTCCGTGGAGCCACAGCCCCTTCCCTCAAAAAGCTACCAATATGGAAGGTAGACACACAGAGCACAAAACTGCAGCTCAGAACAATCCTGTTTCCCATGACCTTCTTATGGGTATATTGGATGATGCTGAGTGACAATTGCTGCCCCAGCCCCATTACCAGTTGCTGCTTGGGAACCTAAAAACTGATAGTAGAACAACTATGATACAGGGAAGAGTTCTGATTGGATATTAGGGTGTGTTTATGAATCTAAAGTTTATGAATGAGTATAATTTGGGTCCAGTCTTGAGGTCAGTAAATGTTCAATGTTCAACTGCACATCTATAGCTGCTAGTCTGCAACATTTTATGGTGATACTTTCTGGCATTTTTCTATGTTTGCATACTATTGAGTAAGTCACTGAGCAGAAATAGGTCCTCTGACTTCAACAAGAAAAAAAAAATACATGTGGTTGTGATTGTAATTCATCTTACAAATGTCCAGATTTGGTTACCTTACATATAAGGGAAATGGAATGTTGTCTCTACTTGCATGGGCAGTTCTTGCTCAACAAGAATCCATTCAATATGTTGAAGCTGAGAAAACAGATATTTCTCTTCATGACTTGCTCTTTCATAGACTTTTTGCAAGGCTTAGCAAATAATCATGTGCATTGCTACTTAGACTGGAGAGACTCGGGGACAGAGCCAGTGGGAGGTGAGAGATCTCGTGCCAAAGTGAGAGACTCAGCCTCCCTAATGCAGTTATTTACAGGGGAGGATTATATAAAATGCAATTCTAAGCAGAGTTACACCCTGCTAAGCCTATTGACTTCAATGGACTTAGAAGGACGTTAAAGACTTCACTAATAATATAGTTATTATTCCCTATGCCAATGCTGGCATTTGTGACAATGTGGAAGCAGCAGATATTAAAGGATACACATTGAAGACAGTTTAAGAAAAACAGATGCAGGCCAAGACTGTCCACAAAGCATAACTATTGTTTAAAAAAACCTGAATGAAATTATCTGCAGTGGTACCATATTTAGAAAAAGCAAAATAATACTGGGACACCTTTTGCTATTTGAAATGTGACAGTGAAAACACATTTCTGGATGTAACTTCATTTTTTAAAAAAATTTATTTATTTATCAAATTTATACCCCACCCTCCCTGCAAAGCAGGCTCAGGGCGGCTTCCATACAAACATAAAAGTTCTTATGTTGTAGCTTTTAATGGCTTGGTTTTATGATGTGGCACTGTATTGCTAGTTTTTATGTTGCTATTTTATGATTTTACTAGGAATAAGGCCTGTTGTGGAAATAAATACAATGAGCTCTAGAAGGAGGCTCTGGGCAGGTGCCATGGCCTTGGGCACTCAGCGTCAATTTGCTGTGGTGACCTCAGCAGGGTATAATGACACAGAGCTTACTGTTTTCTCCAGAGGAACTGGTCTCTGTCATCTAAAGAGCAGTTGTAATTCTGAGTGATCTCCAGTCCTCACCTGGAGATTAGCAATAATGGTTCCATAGGAGGAAATGGCTGGTTTGGAGGGTAGAGTCTATGGTAATGTACCTGTCTTGGAGGTGCAACCCTACCTCCTTCCCAGACAACCATCAATGTACCATTATCTACCACTCTGATTTCAGCTTTCCATCTCCCCACACACACACCTGGAACCTCTACCTAGCGAAAGTACAGTCTTTCTCCTGCTCAGTGGGGACCCAAGAAGGAGGGGAAGTGACCTCAGCAGCGTCTAATGACCCACTACTCCTCTCCAGGTTCCACCCCTCAAATCTCCAGGAATTTCCCAACCCATAGGTGGCAACCCTATTTCCTTCCCAGCCAATGACCAGCATACTGTTATCTGTCCCTCTGACTTCAGCTTTCCATCTCCCCACACACACACACCTGGAGCCTCTACCTAGGGAAAGTACAGTCTTTTCCCTCGTCAGTGGGGACCCAAGCAGGAGGGGAAGTGTCCTTAGCAGGGTCTGATGACTCAGAGTCTACCCTGCAAAGCAGCTGTTTTCTCCAGGGGAAGTGATCTCTGCCATCTGGAGAGCAGTTTTAATTCTGAGTGATCTCCAGACCTCACCTGGAGAATGGCAGAAATGGTTCCCCAGGAGGAAATGGTTAGTTTGGAGGGTAAAGTCTATGGCATTGTACATGTCTGAGTTCTCACTCCTCCTCAAACCCCACCCTCTCCAGGCTCCACCCCTCAAATCTCCAGGAATTTCCCAACCCAGAGGTGGCAACCCTATTTCCTTCCCAGCCAACCACCAACATATCTGCCCCTCTGCCCCTCTGACTTCAGCTTTCCATCTCCCCTCCACACACACACACACCTGGAGCCTCTACCTAGGAAGAATACAGTCTTTCTCCACAGTGATGACAAAAGCAGCTCACATCACTCTCCTCTCCCCCTTTTGATTTGCACAACAACCCTGTGAGGTAGGCTATGCTGAAAGTCTGTGACTAATCTGAAATCACCCACTCAACTTCCACAACAAGAACCTGGGTCTAGCAGACCCTGCTCTGAAGCACTAACTGCTATGCCTAGGGTAGCCAACCTCCAGGTGGAGCCTGAAGATCACTGGGTATCACAACTGAACTCCAAAGAACAGAACTCTCCCCCCTTGGAGAAAATAACTGCTTTCGAGGGTGGGCTCTATGGCATTCTATTCAGCTGAGACCTCTCCCCTCTCCAAATTCTGGCTTCTGTAGACTCCATTACAAAATATCTGGGAATTTCCAAACCTGGAGCTGGCAACCCTAGTCAGGACTGGCCCCAATGAGTTCCCCACAAAGGCCTGGAAAAGGCTTCCTTCCTTTGCCTTTTTACTGACAGAACCAAGCTTGGTTGCCTAGCAACAGCCACTGAGGGAAAAGTCAGTCCCACAGGAGCATAGGAGGAGAAGTGTCTTTGTCAGGAGAGGCAGCCGTTTTGATGGTTTATTCTGTGAGTGAAGAGTGTCCAGACTGGCAGTGGGTGGGGGAGAGAAGCGGACCCAGCATCCAGCCAGTGGTATGCAAATACTTTTGAGTGGCAGTCGATGGGCCAATGGCTGATGGAGTGCAGTGCACAACCAATGGGAGAACTGGAAATGGCCAATACATAAGGGAATTATATATATAGAATTATGTTCCTTCACTTTGTGAGCTGCCTTGAGGAGATCTGCGGAGATGCATCATATACTTTTCCAAAGGAAGGAAGGAAGGAAGGAAGGAAGGAAGGAAGGAAGGAAGGAAGGAAGGAAGGAAGGAAGGAAGGAAGGAAGGAAGGAAGGAAGGAAGGAAGGAAGGAAGGAAGGAAGGAAGGAAGGAAATGCACTTGTTCATTACTTGAATGGGCTTTGATTGTTTTGCATTTTCTTACCCTGTTTTGTAAAGCAACTCCACATATGTATTGCACTCACTGTAATGTATTTAGTGAAACCAACAAGTATGGTCACTTTGGGAATATGGAGGGTCACAGAAACATCATCTTCAATAGATTCCTGTGATGGTTGCAGTCATCATCACAGGGATTGTTACAGAGCAAATGTACCTGCCCGAATTGCCTGTACAATCCAATTCTGTACCATGTCCCACCTATACCAACTCTTCCAGTTGTCCAACAGGGCAGCTCCTGTCATCTAAGCCCCTTTCTGCACACTTCCCATTTTACTAGAGATTTCAAGAAGTGATGTCCAAGGAAAGCTGATAAGTCTATGGCAGGAAATACTCAGGCATGATTAATCCTTGACCAGTGTTAATTTCTTAACACAGAGCTAAAACTAGATGAACAGGATAATTTGGCCAAGAGTATTCTATGGCTATCCAATGCAATGACTGAACATTTTGGCAGGAGCATGTATCCAGCATATTGCTTTAAGACTCTGTCCTGCAAATCAGAACAAAATGAACAAATCTCTGGAATGGATATATGCAGAATGTATCGGTGAACTGTAACCAACATATGTTAATTTGTAGTTTTCAGGCTTACTGTTTCTCTTATTTTAGAAACGGAGTTTTGAGGGGAGAATAGCAGGACTGAAAAGACTGGGGGTCAGGTTCAGGGAAAAGGGGGGCACAACACGGAGCTTAGAATGTGATGGTTAGAATAAATGTTTGGATGTATCACGCAGAGAAGCATGTTTGTATTTTTGCAGAGAAGTTAAGAGGAAACTGGATTAAATTAAAAGCAGTTTACAGAGGAATTTAGACTGCAAATTGGACTGTGATACAGAAAGCCAGGACTCGGGGTGGGGTGGGGGACAGTTCTGCAACTGACTGGGTCTGCTCTGCACTCTCCAAATCTTTAACTCTTTTTGGAAATAAAAATCCACTGAAATTTTCTATATGCAGGAGATTCAGAGTCAGTTCATGATTCAAACAAAACGAGTGACCACTTGGGGTGCCAAATCATAGCAGGACATGACTCAGTTTCCTCACTTCTCAGACCCATGCAGCTGCCCCCAGTCCAAAGCAGACACCAGAGATGCTGACTCTGGAGTTTGCCTTTGACCCAGCCGGTGCGACACAGGAGGAGGACACTTGTGGTGGCCCAATGCCTTGAATCAGCCCTGAGGAGTCTGTATTCAAACCCAAAAGGAATCTGTTCTGCTGGCTAGCCTCCGAGCTAATACAAGCCCGCAGCTAGCAATCCCTTCTGTTCTTGCAGCTATAGACTTGTCTCTCTATTGAGCGGGGCCTTCACTGCCCTGATTACCTACAATAAATGAGGATAGAGAAGCCAGTGAATTTCTATGAGATAAAAAATACAAGAAAAGGCAGCTAGGAGTTCTGGAGAACCTCCAGTGAACCAATTGTTCTCAATGCTGACTATACAGATTACTCTCTGAGCACAGTTAAACTTCTAAAAGCCATGTAAGTGGCCAGTCCTCTTTCTGGAAGCCAGCTCTGGTTTGGTTTTTGGGAGACCTTCTTGTCAGATGTAATATGAAGTACTGACAGCTGCTGTAGCATTGTGGCTAATGGTTCCATCCTAAGCAGGTCTACTCAGTTGGAAGTGCTGCTCGGCACAGTGGGCACCTTAGAAAATCAGGTGGCAGCTGTGGTTCAGAGTGCTTTCACCCAGCTGTTCCTGGATCACTCTGATCTAGCTACAGTTATCCATGCCTTAGTTACAGCTAGACTGGACTTGACTACTGCAATGTGCTCTACTTGGGGCTACCCTTGAACACTGGAGGCTGCAGCTCGTGCAGAATGCTGTTGCTAGGCTGCTGGTCAGATCCAGTTCCTGGAATCATGTGACCCCAATATTCATGTGAAGTGGTGGTATCGCTTTACTGTGCTCTGCTCACCTAGAGTATTATGTTCAGTTTTGGGCACCACATTTTAAGAAGGATAGAGACAAGCTAGAATATGTCCAAAGGAGGGCAGCGATGATGGTGAGGAATCTAGAGACCAAGTCCTATGAGGAAAGTTTGAAGGAGCTCAGTATGTTTAGCCTAGAGAGAAGATGACTGGAAGATGATATGATAAACATCTTCAAGTACTTGAAGGGCTATCATATAGAGGATGGTGTAGTGTTATTTTCTGTTGCCTCAGAAGGTCGGACCAGAACCAATGGGGTGAAATTAAATCAAAATAGTTTTCAGCTAAACATTAGGAGGAACTTTCTGACAGTTAGAGTGGTTCCTCAATGGAAAAGGCATCCTTGGGAGGTGGTGGGTTCTCCTTCTTTGGAGATTTTTAAGCAGAGGTTAGATGGCCATCTGATAGCAATGCTGAGACCATGAACTCAGGCAGATCATGAGAGGGAGGACAGGCAGGGTTGCATCAGTGCTTAGTTTTTGTGGCTCTTTCTACATGCCCAGGGAAATGCCAATCACCACTTTGGAGTCAGAAAGCAATTTTTCTCCAGGCCAGTTTGGCCAGGGATCCTGGAGGTTTGTTTGTTATGTTCTTTTGCCATCTTTTGGGCATGGAGCAGGGGTCACTGGGGGCGGGGGGGAGTAGTTGTGAATTTCTGGCATTGTGTAGGGGTTGGACTCAATGACCCTGGTTGTCCCTTCCAGCTCTATGATTCTACCTCAGTTACATTGGTTGCTTTTTTTTTTTTTTTTGAAATAACTCTCCTAAAAAGGAGAGAATTTTATTTTTATAAGAAAAGGGTAAGGTAGACAGATGGGAAAAGAAAAAAGAGCGGAGTGAGTTTTTTTCTGTTAGTAAAGGTTAGTTTTATTTCTTCCAGTTGTCGGCATCCATCACGGTTGAAAGATCTTCTTTTCAGCTTTACAAAGTCCAAATCAATTCTGTTAGTAAAGTTAGTAAAGTCCACTGGGGTTAAATCAAATCTTTTCAGATGTTACACGAACAAATTCCTTTTTAAGTCTCTCCAATTATCATTAAGTCCTTTGAACTTTAGTGCCTCCCGTTCCGTCACTTCCTTCCCCCGGGCCGCCGTCTTCTTCAAAAATCCAAATTTTGAGTACTGCTTCCTCCTCTGTGCTGGCATGTCTCTTCAGAAATTTTTTAATCCATCTTCTTTTGCTTCTTTTTTCTTGTTGTTTCTGGCAGTCATTTCTCGCTGGCTCCATTAACACTCAAGTTGAAATTAGATCTCCATTACTTGCTAAGTTCAACACCCCTTTCTACTGGCAGAGTATATCCTTTTTTTAAAGGCGGAGTAGGCTTTGAGAGCCTTATCCGCCTCTTCTTTTATTTATTCGCTCCACTGCCAGATAGAGGTGTCAAGACTTTCATCAAAATAAATCTGAGATCTTCTTTCCCTTCTTCATCCATAGCTTGGAACTTTAGCATCAAATTAATTTTCTATACATTTTCTGCCATCAACCTTGTTAATTCCAACATTTATTTTTGTAGTCTGATGAGAGCAATTTCCATTTTAAAAACGTTTCATTGATATTTTAGATTTACTCCAGCAGGTGGCGCAGTATCTCAGTCTCTTGTTAATTGACAGCTAGTTCTGGGGGGGGTTGACTGGAGCGGAAGTCCCTCCTCTCTTCTCTTCCGTTCTAAGCAGGATTTTCCCCAGCATCGACATTTTGTTTTTTATTTACTTTTTCAGAGTTCGTGCCACATCCCCCAGAAAGCAACTAAAGCCGCAATCTTCTGTAAAACCCCAACGGTACTTTCACCAACATTTTTTCTTGTTACCCCCCTTCGCGTTTCCTTTAAAAATTCGCTTCTTCGAAGAGGGTGGAAGCTTCTCCCTCCTCCCATACGCTTATCCGCTTGCGGGGGGTTTTAATTTTCGCTTCAAAATAGATCTTCAACTCACGATTAGATGCCATATCTTCTTTTCATGGTAATTCATCCGCTTTTCCTCACTCCTGGAAGTCAGCAGGGCTGCTAAGTCCCATTCGGGACGCACTGCGCGGCGGTGCCGATTGGGGCGGGGAGAAAGCCTCAATTTCCTGGCAGTTTGCCGGCAAAGAGGCTACTCCCCTATGCGCCCCGGTTCGGAGCCTTTGACTAAGGCTCACTAGGGTCTTTCGCAAACGCGAAGACCCCCCATTCCGCGTGTGGGCTAACCGCCTCCGGGAGCGTCCCGAGAAGCGGCCGCCATTCGCAGCACCGAAACCGAAACCAGTTACATTGGTTGCTGATCTGCTTCTGAGCCCAATTCACAGGGTGCGTTCAGACGCGCCGTTTGAGCCGTTTTCGGCACGGCTCAGAAACGGCTTTTACCTGCGTGTTCACACCCCCAACATCTGCCCACCGTCCCCAGCCATCGCTTTTGGAGCAAACGCCCTTTGAAACGGAGTATTTTGACACCACTTACCCAAGTGGTGTTTTCCATGATTCTCCGTTTCAAGCCGCACTTTTCCCTTTCTGATCGCTCCATCCAGCCACTTCCGGGTGCTTCAACCCCCCTCCCCTCTGGGAAGCTGCCTCCGGCTTCCGGCTTCAGTCCGCCATTTGTTTTTTTTTCCTTAGCGGTGTGCGCTTGAGCGGAGCTCCGCACTTAAGTTAAAAAAAGAAAAGCTTCACTGGTGCCTAGTTTAGGCATTTAGAGGAGTCCGGGATCTCGGGGAGGCCATTTTAAAAAGGAGTCTTCATTTAAACTTTAAAGGGACCTGTTGAGATCGCTCTTCTGTGCACCCGCCAAACTTCCTGTTCGGGAGAGGGCTGCCTGTGCGCATGCTCAAAGGAGAGGGGAAAAATCCCCCCCACCTGCAGGAGGACGGCGGGGAGCTCGGAAGGAGGAGGTGAGTCTGATCGCGATTCTCCAGTTTAAAAAAAAAACGCATCGTGCCGGAGCAGTTTAAACTGCTCCAGCACGCTGTCTAAACGCACCCACAGTGTTGTTTTTGTCTGTTAAAGCCCTACATAACTTAAGAACATAAGAGAAGCCAATGTTGGATCAGGCCAATGGCCCATCCAGTCCAACACGCTGTCATACAGTGGCCAAAAATACCAGGTGCCATCAGGAGGTCCACCAGTGGGGCTAGGACACTAGAAGCCCTCCCATTGTTGACCCCCCAGCACCAAGAATATAGAGCATTACTTGCCCCAGACCGAGAGTTCTTATCTATACCTTGTGGTTAATAGCCACTGACGGACCTCTGCTCCATATGTTTACCCAATTCCCTCTTGAAGCCATCCATCCTTGTAGCTGCCACCACCTCCTGTGGCAGTGAATTCCATGGGTACTCTTTGGGTGAAGAAGTACTTCTTTTATCCATTCTAACTTGAGTGCCCATGAGTTCTTGTATTGTGAGAAATGGAGAAAAGTACTTCTTTCTTTACCTGCTCTATCTGAAGACCGTCTTCTCCTTTACATTCCTGCCCTGAGATACTAAGATCATAGGAAGAAGCCCTCTTGACCTTTCCATCGACAAAAGAAGCTCATCTGCTTGGAACATGAGAGAGGACTTTTTCTGTAGCAGCCCCACAGCTATGGAACAACCTCCCTGAGGAAGTGTGCCTGGTCCCCTTACTCTCAACCTTTAGGAGGCAGCTGAGGACAGTTTTATTCAGGACAGCATTTAATTAGATCTGTGCCATACAGGACACTTTAAATTATTGTTTTTAATTAGTGGTTTCCAGGGGTCTTTTCGTAGAAGAACAGCTGCAGGAGCTCATTAGCATATGGTATGCTAATGAGCTATTACGCTATTAGCATATGCCACACCCCTGAAATCACCGGAAGTGATGTCAGAAGGGGAAGCAAAAGGGGGAAGCATCTTCAAAAGCCTCCCCTTCCCTTCCCCAGCTGGTCTGGGTGGGGGAGCTAAGAGAGAAGGGTTTGAAGTTTAAACTCCTTCTCATGAGACTTGGGCCACAGAAGGAGGAAAGAGGGAAGGAAAGAGAGAGAGTAGAGAGAAGGAAAGAAGGAAGGAAAGAGAGGGAAGAAGGAGGGAAACAGGGAGGAAAGGAGGAAAAAGAGAAGAGAAGAAGGTGGGAAAGAAAGAAAGAAAGAAAGAAAGAAAGAAAGAAAGAAAGAAAGAAAGAAAGAAAGAAAGAAAGAAAGAAAGAAAGAAAGAAAGAAGAGAGAGAGAGAGAGAAGAGAAGAGAAGAGAAGAGAAGAGAAGAGAGAGAAGAGAAGAGAAGAGAAGAGAAGAGAAGAGAAGAGAAGAATGAGGGAAAGAGGAAAAAGAAAGAAGGAAAGGAGGGAATGAAAGAAATTCAGTGGCAATTCAGCCCCATTATACCCTATGGGCCATTGAAGTCAATGGTGAAAACATAGGGTATATTCTGGGGGCTGGAGGAGGAAGTTTGAGGGAGAGGCTCCAAGATCACAGGATATCTGATAAAGCCTCTCCCCAAGATACCCACCAAGTTTCAAGAACATTGGACCAGGGGTCCAATTCTATGGGCCCCCAAACAGGTTGCCCCATTTCCTCCATTGTTCTCTATGGTGGGAAAAAAGTTATTTTTTTCCCACCATAGAGAACAATGGAGGGAATAGGGGCAACCTGTTTAGGGCGCCCATAGAATTGGACCCCCTGGTCCAATGTTCTTGAAACTTGGTGGGTATCTTGGGGAGAGGCTCCATCAGCTATCCTGTGAGTTTCGAGCCTCTCCCTCAAACCCCCTCCCTCCAGCCCCTAGAATATACCCTATGTTTTCACCATTGACTTCAATGGTCCATAGGATATAATGGAGCTGAAATTGACATTCCGCTGCCTGAAAGACTCTCGGGGCGCCGGCTGGGGGCGGGGCTTGGCTCCTGAGCTCCCGGAGCTGCGCTCCGGTGCGCTCCCCCGAAAAGACCCCTGGTGGTTTCAATGTATTTAATACTTTTTATTATTATTAACAATGTAAGGTGTCTTGAGCTTCTATAGGGTGGGAAGGCAGCTAATAAATGTTTTAAATAAAAATAAATGAATAAATCAGACTCCTTTGGAAGGCATAAGAAATTCAGATAAGTGAAAAGCAAACAAATTAGAGTGAGTACAAGTGGCCCAATCTATGCCTCACTGTCAACTATTGATCTCAAGACTCGTTCTTTGCCTCAGATATGTTTTTAACAGTTTAATAGGGAGCTGACTGCAGACCTTTTGTCTAGGAGGTTTCTCTTTTGTATTGATAAAGGGGCTGTATGTAATCCCCCCCCCGCCAATGCCTTTGTCATATTGTCCCAGTTGTTCATATGGCCTGGCTTACTGTTCACTTACTTTTAGCATTTTTAAAAAATTAATGATGTATTAGTAAAGTCCCAGCACTTAAACTGCCATGCACTGGAGCAGTGAATATTAATCAGCCTCTATGAAAAGTAAAGCAATTTGAATGCTACCTAGGGCCCTTTCTCTTCTTCACAGACATGAGAACAAATGGTGTTTACATGCCGTGATATTTCAGTAGGCAAATACTCCCAGGTCTCAGTAAATCTTTCTCGCTTAAGTGCTTACTTGTAAGATCAAGAAAACAATTACAGTCTTAGAAGAGAGTAGCTTTGTCCTTAGAGTTTTGCCTCCATTTGCTAAATAATCTTGAAGGGTTCCAATACATGCCCTCCCTTCTAAATGAAAAGTACTGGGCACTGTGCTCTGTGGTTCATTTATGTTGCAGAACAGATAAGCCCGCGAAGGTATCTCTTTCTCATTTTCTCAGTAAGATACCCTTTCCACCCCCAACAACAACAACAGAGAAGTAAGACAGCTTTAAAAGAACATTGTATCAAGGCTGCAATTTCGAGGTGCCAAATCAGAGCCAGAGTTAAAATCACAATTTGCAAAGAAAGGAAGAGTTGTAATAGAAGCACTGACAAGGCCAGCCAAGTGGGTGTTGGAAATATCAGATGTGCTAGAAGCAAGTGACCACAGAGTTGAAGGCAGATAGGCAGACACTAAGCTTCTTCCTATTTACTGTCACTGAGAACCCCTCTGAAGTGTAGATCAACACTCTTTAGGGAAAAAGCAACTTCCTTTTGTCTTCCCTCCCTTCTTTCTCTCTGTCCCTCCCATGCACACAAGATGGAGGTGCAGGATGACTCTCAGCATCCCCATCCATCTCCTGGTTAGATAATATAGGAACTGTCTTGATATCTCTACCCTGCACTATCAAGCATGTACTTTTAGAATAAAGTAGTTTATTTCCACCACCCCCGAAACTGAAATGTGGCTCTGTGTAACTTTGTAGTCTTGCAAGCACATGGTAGATTTGGGACAAGCACTGCTGTGTTAAAGCCAAGTGCCCTCTGCTAACTAAAGAAGGAGCTGGATCACCAAAACCAGTACCCTTCCTATAGTGGGAATGGCATGACCATCATGTTTTAAACTGATTTGTGCCTTCAAACATTTAATTACAATGTTTGGTGTGTAAGTGTAAAGCTCAGTTAACAAGAAGAGCTTTGAAGCTTGACAGAGCGAAGAACACTATAGTCTAAGGACCTACATTGACTTGGCTTGTTTGTTGGCTCGTTTCCCTTTAATACATGATTCAGTACTACTACAGGAAGTACTGTCCCATTAGGACCTCTCTGTGTGTAGTTTTCCTCTATTGTTATATAAGTATTTAAATGTTCAATGCTATGAAAAATCGAGTACATGTGAACCTATATAAGTGTAGGAGAGGCTGTTTTGTTTTTTAAATAGTAGGGAGGACATTGTCACAGAAATCTTTATGTATCAAAGTGTAAACCATCAAGTGACAACCAATTTATGGCAATCCCAGCAAGGGGCTTTCTAGGCAGGTGAGAAGCAGGGGTTGCTTGCCATTGCCTTTCTCTTGTCCTTGGTTGTTCTCATTGTCCTTGGTTCTTTCCCATCCAAGTTCTGATCCTGCTTAGCTTCGGAGATCTGACTAGATCAGGCTACACCATGTCACCTTCCCTCCCTCCAGAAATTCTTTCAAGAAAGTATATTGGCTTTGATCGTTGGAAGAAGGATACTTGTTGCATTGTGAGCTGCAGCTATTTCTCACTTTTCTCCAGATCCTTGATTAAATGTTGATTTGTTTGATGTTGTTTTAGTACATTGTTTCCATGGGAAGAAATGTCTTCTCTGCCATTCTCCTTCTGCTCAGGTTTGTCAAGTTTCTCATCTCTAGCTCTTGTTGTTCTGTCTCTAAATATGGTCTGATTTCATCAAATCCCATGGTTTTCAGTACCAACCAATATAGCTACCTATTCATCCTACCTCAGATCTCTCCTCCTACATCTAGTCTTTTATTTAGTGCTGTCTTTTCTGAACAAGTATGATGTAGTGGTTCAAGAGCTAAATCCCAGAGACCTAGATGCAGAGGCCAGGAGGCTCACTTTAGGTATGTCACTTGTTCTCAGCTGAACCTACCTCATGGGATTCTTGTGAGGATAAAATGGAAGTAGGAGATGTAAAGAAGCATGAGAACTTCTATGGAGTGCATGTATTTAATGAGACCTCATACAAAACATACGGTTCCTTTGGATCTTTTGCTCTTGGTTGGAACTCTCACCATACAGTGGTTAACTCTTTGTAGCCTTGAATGACTGCCATATGGCAGTCCTAAGTCTCCATCACCATAGTGTGCCAGGGGCACTTTCTAAGCCAGAAGGGGAAATAGATTTTTTTTCCCAGCAAGCCAAATGCCTCACTGATCTCATACTGTTCCTCATGTTAAGTAGCATGAATGAAGTATCCAGCTATGATGGAAGTTTAGCTTACAAAATAAGCCTTAAAAATTTATCTCAAGGCTCATATCCAGTTTTAAGGTAAAGGCAAAGGTTTCCCTTGCTCGAAAGCCAGTTGAATCTGACTCTAGGGGGTGGTGCTCATCTCCGTTTCCAAGCCAAAGAGCCAATGCTGCCTGAAGACTTCTCCGTGGTCATATGGCCAGCATGACTAAATGCCAAGGCACACTGTAGTGTATCCACAGGGAAACATGGACTCGGGGCAACCATGTGCTCGGACCGGATCTGACCGGTCCACCACGCGTCCAGGCAAGGGCCAGAGTTTCATCCCCTTTAGACAATAGAATGTAGGCTCCTCGCATTCTTCCAATTGGGGAGCCCGGGGTAACTCAATTAACTGTAAATAGCGAATCATGGGTGTTATGTGTGTTTGGGGTGTGGGTTCACTTGGGGATAAAAGCCGGCCTGCGAGCAGGCTTAGTTGTCTTGTTCCTGTTCTAATAAAGTATGTGAGAGCTGAAATCACTTGTCAGTCTCAGTACTTTTCACTGGCGATGAAGGTGGGATGCCAACTCCCTCCATGAACAACGACCATGAAGAAGAGCCTCGCATCAAGCCCGCCACTCAATGCACTGCTCCCGAGCATTGCACCGCTGACCCCAAGAGCAGCACCGCACTGCTCACCGCAACTGAAGCCGCGCTCCCGAGCACCGCATCAAGCCTGCCGCTCCCCGCACTGCTCCCGAGCCATGCCGCTGACCCTGAGAGCAGCATGCCTTCCGCCCAGCTTCAAAGCACAGACCCAGCCACCGCATCCCGCGGCAACTCACACCACCACTCGCCCACCCAGGGTAAGATGGCCACGCCTACCATCCACCTCAGTGCCTTCGATATCTCCCAACCGCAGAAATGGGACGCCTGGCTGGAGACCTTGGAGAACCACTGCAGCTATCATGATGTGGTGGATGCCAAAAAAAAGAAGCAATTGTTCCTAAGCGTCTGCGGCATTGACACCCTCCTCTTCTTGTGGGATCTCATAAACCCCAAGACCACCAAGGAGGAGTCCTACGCTGCACTGGTAAAGGCCTTAACGGACCACTTCTCGCCAAAACCCACAACATTTGTTGAGCGCCTGGGGTTCTTCGCGAGGGTCCAGGACCCAGACGAGTCCACCACAGAGTTCCTGGCGGGTCTTTGGCGGGCGGCCACGAGATGCGCGTTTCCAAGCCTCTCGGATACGCTGCTGAACCAATTTCTCGTGGGACTCAGTGAGGCCAAACTGTGGTGGAAACTGGCCAGCAATAATGACCTCACACTAGAAAAGGCCGTCCAGGAGGCCACAGCTTACGAAAAGGCCCACCAAGACCGCCTCGGCTTGGCGGTCCACCGCACACAAGCGACATGAGGTTCCAACATATCGGATGACAAGGAGGTGCTCCAGGTACGCCACCAACCATCCCAGTGACCTCTGCAGACCCTAGAGGCCAAGCCTCAGCCATCCGTAGCCTGCGCAAGCTGCGGCAACGCTCACGAGCGACGGACCTGTCGATTCTGCACCGCGATCTGCAGGGCGTGCAACAAAACGGGGCACATCAAGAAGGTCTGTCGCTCCAAAGGCCAACGGACAACCCTCACGGCACACTTTGAAGCTGATGACGTGCACACCGTTTCAGTCCATCACCAACAAACGGTATGTAACTTGCCCCCTAACAGCCCGGACGAAGTGCATGTGACTGTCCGGATTGAAGGGTCCCCCTGTGAAATGGAGATTGATTCGGGGTCTTCATTTTCCATCATATCAGTGGAGACCCTCTGTGCCCTATGCCCAAAAGGGGGACCCCAATTGCACAAGCCACAGGGTCTAGTTTTACGGGACTTTAATAAGAACCCTGTGGCAGTCCGGGGCTGGGGCAAGTTCAAGGTCTAATTTAAAGGATTCTCAGGCATCCTGGACCTGTTGGTGGTGGAGGGACAGCTCCACTTATCGGGACTCTCATGGTTCAAGCCCCTGGGCCTTCAAATAACGGGGTTGAACCAGATCCGGACGGCGGATTGGGAGGCAGTGTGTCGGGAATTTCCCCGGGTGTTTGACGGGACTCTGGGGAAATACACCAGGGACCCCATTTCGCTGGATCTGGATCTGGCTGTGTGACCCATCCGTATAAAGGCCCGGGTCCCTCCCATTGCGATGCAAGCTAAAATCGAAGCGGAGCTCGATCGCCTGGTCGCACAAGGGGTGCTGGAACCAGTCGCATCCGCACGCTGGGAAACGCCCATTGTAACGCCCGTAAAGCCTAACGGAGACGTGCGCATTTGTGCCAACTACAAATGCATGATTAACCGGGCCTTACAGGACCACGCGTACCCGGTAACAGTGGTAAGCCATGTCCTTGCTTCTCTGGCGGGGGCCAAGGTCTTTGGTAAGCTCGACCTGGCACAGGCTTACCAACAGCTACCCGTTGATGCCGCTGCCGCAGATGCCCAGACAATCACGACACATAAGGGGGCTTTCCGGGTCACGAGGCTGCAGTTCAGGGTTTGCGTAGCTCCCGGAATTTTTCAATCTTTTATGGACTCTCTTTTAAAAGGCATCCCTGGAGTACAGCCCTTTCTAGATGATGTCATCGTTGTGGCACCAGACACCAACTCCTTCGCGGACCGCCTCCGTCTGGTCCTCCAATGGTTCGCCGCTGCTGGGCTAAAGGTGAAGAAGGAGAAATGCCTCCTGGGCATGCCCCGCATCGAGTTCCTGGGGTTTGCTGTGGACGTGCAAGGGATCCACCCCACGGCCGACAAGGTGAAGGCCTTTTCACACACAGAATGCTGTTACCTTCCCACTAATTTCTTGCTTTCAAACTGCTAGGTTGGCAGAAGCTGGAGCCAGATATGGGAGCTCACTCTGTCACGCAGCACTGGGGTCTCAAACTACTCAGCTACAGACCTGCCTGCAACTCAGCGTGTTAATCTCTGAACCACTGCAGCCCCACTCAGTTTTAAGAGAAATAGGCAAATGAAGGGATTTAGTGAAGGGAAATACAGAACTTGGAAAAGTATAGTCAGTGCAAGCATTTCAGGGCTTGTAGTTGAAGGCTGACAAAGGTCCTTTCCACACTAGATCTTAAATCCTGATTCAACCCAGACCCCGAATTGACATTCTACACTACACACGAGTTCACCCCTGTAATTATCTTGGGGTATTTTTACATTCTACATTACACTCAACTTCACCCCTGTAATTATCTCAAAGTATTTTTGGTTTCCACACTACATTGAGGTCACCTCAGTTTCACCCCACATTTGTTCCGGGATAAACAGATGCTGTTATAACCAGGGATAAATTCAAGGTATTGTGTCCTGAGTTGAACTCTGATATAACCAGGGATCAGATCCAAGTGCAGAAAGGACCAAAGGCCTCCTTCTTACCAACCCCATAAGGTGTGTGGGGGGGAGATCATAAAGTGGGGTGCTAATTGCCAGTGTTCTCTCCCAAAAGGCCAAGGCCAACAAACTGTTCTCCCAGTTTTGGCTGTGTGCAGAGCTAGGAGTGGGATACAAACTAAGGGAGGGCCACAAGGATCTTTCCCCAGTGTGTACCAGACATGCCAGACTGAAGAGAAGTTTCCTACATATGAGCTACTATGGATGGGGCTCTATTGTTTTCATACCGGAAAGTATTTGACAGAGTACTTGAGAACCATCTTGGTGACATAGGGAAATGGGTTTGCCAGCTGACAGTGTAATCCTAAAAATGATCTCCTAGGAGTAAGCCCAACTGAATAGACCAGCTGAATAGACCTGCCTACAATCACTCTGTTAGATTCTCATGTACTCAGGAAGTTGCCTTACACTGAATCAGACCATTTTTCCATCATGGTCAATATTGTCTGCTCAGACTGGCAGTGGCTTTCCAGGGTCATAGGCAGAAGTTTTTCACATCACCTATTATAGGATCCTTTTAAGAGGAGATGCCAGGGATTGAACTTGAGATCTTTGGTATGCAAAGCAGATGTTCTGCCACTGAGCCACTTTCTAACTCATAGTTGCCAGTAAAACAGTAAAGGGATATTCATGCATTACTGGGGGGGGGGGGGCATGGACACCACCCTGAGCTCCTCAGAGAAAGGATGGGATAAGAAGGTAATAATTATTTTTCTCATTATGCCTCATTACTCTAACACTCAGAAATATTTTCAGTTACAACTGTACTATGCTGCATTTACATGTGAAGCTGGCCCTAGAATAACTTCAGCTTTTTGTTAAACTTTCTCTCAGTATGATGCAGCATTGGGTACTAAATCTCCATTACCCCTTTGTATAAATTTGTCTCTTGCCATTTGGGTAAAATATGCCTTAGTGTAAAGCCTGTGCTCATTAATCTGAAACTGACATCAGTTATTTGAACCAAGGAAGAAAACAAATTAGGTCATCCTTTTCAACACACATCGACATGATTTTATTGCCTTGAATTTTGTCACTGCAAACAAAATCTTTCTTGTTCTTTTCAAATACCATCTAGGCTTGGTGTTAATGATTTAATCCTAGGTATGTCACACCCTGTGCAAAGGTCTTTGCCAGATGTCTGCTTTAACAACGACCTCCTAGAAATTATGTAGGTGAAACCTAGCTCCAGAGGTATCAGTGACAAGGCTCCTGTTGACTTCAATGGAGCTCATATGTTATCGGGTAGATTTATCTCTATTCATCTGCTTAGGTTAATGTTAAGCTTGTTCATTACCTTGTTGTTACCCCTTTTTTAAAAAAAGTGGCAGCCCATTAATCTTTCAGCGACTCCCACTCAGAGGCTGTCTGCTAATTTGATTTAGGACACCATAAGTCTTTAGTCCTGTCACTTTAAAATATATCCTCTCTTAGTTCAACAATGCTTAGAGAAGCACTCAGGCTGAATTGGCATCAGGATGGAGAGTTTATTACAACACATCCCTCCAAAAGGAACGTCTGGCTGGGAAGCTAGGGACATTTGAGAATCACATTGTTTTTGCAAGTGTAAGGTTTTTTTAAAAAAAGAAAATAGAAATATTAGATTTAACCTATAGAAATTAACCTATAGAAATCCCTCATGGATCACTGCCTTGTCGTGGCGAGGGGGCTTGTGTGGTTCGATGAGGCTGTGGGCTATGCCGTGGAGGGCCACCCAGGATGGACAGGCCACAGCAGAGAACTCAGACCAAGTGTGATCCCCTGGAGAACGAAATGGCAACCCACTCCAGTATCTTTGCCAAGAAAACCCCATGGACAGTAACAAAAGGCTAAAAGATATGACGCCGGAAGATGAGCCCCTCATGTCGGAAGGTGTCCAATATGCTACTGGGGAAGAGCAGAGGGCAAGTACAAGTAACCCCAGAAAGAGTGAAGCAGCTGGGCCAAAGCCGAAAGGACGCTCAGTTGTGGATGTGTCTGACGGTGAAAGGAAAGTCCAATGCTGCAAAGGACAATATACTGCATAGGAACCTGGATTGTAAGGTCTACGAATCAAGGTAAGCTTGACATGGTCAAAAATGAGATGGCAAGAATGAACATCGACATCTTGGGAATCAGTGAACTAAAGTGGACAGGAATGGGTGAATTTAACTCAGAAGACCATTATATCTACTACTGTGGCCAAGAATCCCATAGAAAAAATGGTGTGGCCTTTATAGTCAACAAGAGAGTGAGAAAGGCAGTATTGGGATATAATCTCAAAAATGACAGAATGATCTCAGTCCGAATCCAAGGCAAACCATTCAACATCACAGTAATCCAAGTTTATGCCCTAACCACTGCTGCAGAAGAGGCTGAAGTGGACCAGTTCTATGAAGATCTACAACACCTCATAGAACTAACACCAAAAAATGATGTCCTCCTCATCATAGGGGACTGGAATGCTAAAGTAGGAAATCAAAAGGTAACCGGAATAACAGACAAGTTTGGCCTTGGAGAACAAAATGAAGCAGGGCAAAGGCTAACAGAGTTTTGTCAAGAGAACACGCTGGTCATAGTGAACAGCCTTTTCCAACAACCTAAGAGGCAACTCTATACATGGACATCACTAGACGGGCAACACCGAAATCAGATGGAGAAGCTCTATCCAGTCAGTAAAAACAAGACCTGGAGCTGACGGCGGCTCAGGTCATGAGCTACTCATTGCAAAATTCAGACTTAAACTGAAGAAAGTTGGGAAAACCACTAGGCTATTCAGGTTTGACCTAGATGGCATCCCTGATGAATATACAGTAGAGGTGAAGAATAGGTTTAAGGGACTAGATTTGATAGACAGAGTGCCTGAAGAACTATGGATGGATGTTCATGACATTGTACAGGAGGCAGCAATCACCGCCACCCAAAGAAAAAGAAATGCAAGAAAGCAAAGTGGCTGTCTGATGAGGCTTTACGAATAGAGGAAAGAAGGAAAGCAAAAGGCAAAGGTGAAAGAAAAGATTTGCCCAACTGAATGCAGATTTCCAGAGAACAGCAAGGAGAAATAAGGCGGCTTTCCTGAATGAACAATGAACAATAGAGGAAAACAATAGAGTGGGAAGGACTAGAGATCTCTTCAAGAAAATTGGAGAAATCAAGGGAACGTTCCATGCAAAGCTGGCCATGATAAAGGACAAAAATGGTAGGGACCTAACAGAAACAGAAGAGATTAGGAAATGATGGCAAGAATACACAGAAGAACTATACAAGAAGGACCTCAGTGTCCCTGATAACCACGACGGTATAATCACTGACCTTGAGCCAGACATCCTGGAATGTGAAGTTAAATGGGCCTTAGAAAGCATTACTAAGAACAAAGCTAGTGGAGGTGATGGTATCCCAGCTGAGCTATTCAAAGTCTTAAAAGAAGATGCTGTTAAAGTGCTGCACTCAATTTGCCAACAAATTTGGAAAACACAACAGTGGCCACAGGATTGGAAAAGGACAGTATACATTCCAGTCCCAAAGAAGGAATGCCAAGGAATGTTCAAACTATTGCACAATTGCACTCATTTCACATGCTAGCAAGGTCTTGCTAAAGATCCTACAAGCTAAGCTCCAACAGTACGTGGATAGAGAACTGCCAGAAGTGTTAGCCGAAATGCTTATTTATGCACTAGTCGGACTAAACTTATATTGAGTTCTGGTCTATGTATACAGAGAAGGCAGTTTCGCCCAGAGAATCCATTTCCCAAAGAGAACATGTGACAAGGTTTCTTTAGTAAAATCAGCTATTCTCTTTACTAAATAATATCTTTTGTTTCACAGGCATACAAAACAGATTCATACACACATACAAACAAGTCCCTTTAGATACAATAGAAATGGAATACAATATGGGGTTTTAAACTAGAAGATATTTAGGAGATGGAAATCACGTGATACTTATCTGTTTCCTGAAGCTTGACCTTCACAATGAAGAATACGGGAATAGAGATTCTGACTAAAGGAAACTCTTACTACACACAGTTGGAACCAGCCAACACGTGTGAGGGGTTAGATGACTAGCTAGCCAGGCAGGTGTGCGCGTAACAAAGGTTGAACCTCGTTTTTATCAGCTAGTTTTGGGGGCTGGCATTAGGGTCATCTTCCAGTCCGTCCCATTCCTATATCATTTTAGAATGTGGGGTACCCTCCTACGAAGTGGGGGGGGGCAATATTGGAAATCTACACCTTTCACTACAAAAGGGACATTTGGTCCAAGGTGTAACGATGGGTTGTCATGGAAACCTTAGAACTGCAAATGACTCCAACTTGTTTCAAGTCATCAACAGGAAACAGTCTTAACACTTGCAAAACCAAGCATCCTGTGGGTTACGTGTTGACTCCAAATTCCTTGATGGTAGGCATGTTGTTGTTTTATCATCCTTCTGGCAGACCATAATGGAGATACCTTTCCTTTTTCCAAGTGCATGATGGGTAGGTGTATGTGCATAGGTGTGTGTGTGACTTCATTAGCATGAAAGTGCAGACGGTAGGGCAACTTCCTAGTGCAGGGAGTCACATCAAACAAAGCACACAATTCTCCCAAACCAAAGACACTTGTATGCACCACTCAGGTGTGTGTCAGCAAACAGCAGAATAAAAACAGTTTTAAAAGTTCATCTCCTAACAGAAGTACAAGCTGGGTTTCGAAGAGGTAGAGGAACTAGAGATCAAATTGCCAACATTCACTGGATTATGGAGAAAGCAAGAGAGTACCAGAAACACATCTACTTCTGCTTCATTGACTATACTAAAGCCTTTGATTGTGTGGATCATAATAAGCTATGGCAGGTCTTAAAGAGATGGGAGTACCAGACCACCTCACATGTCTCCTGAGAAACCTATCTAAGGGTCAAGAAGCTACAGAAAACCGGATATGCAGATGGTGACTGTAGCCATGAAATTAAAAGACACCTGCTCCTTGGGAGGAAAGCAATGGCAAACCTAAACAGCATGATAAAAAGCAGAGACATCACCTTGCCAACAAACGTCTGCATGGTCAAAGCAATGGTATTCCCCGTAGTAATGTATGGCTGCGAGAGTTGGACTATAAGGAAGGCCGAGCGCCGAAGAATAGATTCTTTTGAACTATGGTGCTGGAGAAGACTCCTGAGAGTCCTTTGGACTGCAAGGAGATCAAATCATTCAATCCTAAAAGAAATCAACCCTGACTGTTCCCTGGAAGGCCAGATCCTGAAGTTGAAGCTCAAATACTTTGGCCACCAAATGAGAAGGGAGCATTCACTGGAGAAGACCCTGATGCTGGGAAAGATTGAAGGTCAAAGAAGAAGGGGATGGCAAAGGATGAGATGGTTAGACAGTGTCATCAATGCAACGAACATGAAATTGAGCAAACTTCAGAGGACAGCGGAAGACAGGAGAGCCTGGCGTGATCTGGTCCATGGGGTCGCAAAGAGTAGGACTTGACTGTGCGACTGAACAACAAATAGAAATTACTCACAGTCAATCACCTTCTGGTTTGACTCATGTCCAGCATGTTAGTCATGAACTAGGCAACTATCATTCAGAGAGCTGTTCTGACACATCTGAACAAATGTGGATGTTATCAGATTTGCAGTTACACAGTTTGCTTGCTTAGATTGCTTTCACCCAGCCACAGTCACCTAGCTGCTGCCATAATCCCAGTTTTTAAAAAGGCAATTAGTGGCCTGGGTCATACGGGCCAGAAAACGCAGGGGGGAGGTGTGGCTGTTCATCCTGGAGCAAAATAAGGCATGGTAGCCCAATCACCGAGTTGCCACGCTCCAGCTCTGAGCGCTGATCACACCGCGATGCTGCAGTGTGGCAAAAAAGCAGCGCAGGAGGAGCACACAAGCCACGCTGTTGTAATGTGCACATGTACCGTTGGGGGGGGGGCCGCTGTTGGTGTCTTGTGTGTGCACATGCACCATTTGGCATTGGTGTGCATCGCATGGAAGCTTACAACATCCGTTTTGCCCCGGGACATGGGCGGGCATCGGATGCCGTGGGATACTGGCGCTCCTGCAATCAGACACTGGCCTTTGCCCCGGGATTTCCAGAAACTAGTGCTCCTTTCCTGGTAGTTTTTTATTCTGCAGCTTCGGAGGGAAGCTGCGTGTTGGCCACGGGAGTGCTACTCCTCCCAGATGTGCCTATGTGATCCCGCCTGGAAACCCGCAGGGCTACTATTTCTTCGGTGGGGCAAATGCTCTGTGTGACTGGGACCAGTAAAAATAAAACAAAAATCAGTTTGACATTTGTGAGTTGAGACTTAAGCTATTTGCATGCCTTCAACATCTTCCCCTGAACCCAACTAATCCTTCAACCAGTTCTTGTGATTTCCTTCGTGAACACTGGTGCCAAGTTGACCGCGCAGGCACAAAAACCAGGCAATGTACGCCATTTGATATGAGTCACTTACAGGATACATACAATTGCACAGGCACTTGGAGAGTGTGAAGTGCAAGTGATTCTGTACTTTTAAGGTCAAGTTAATGACCTGACCATGATCCTGGGGAGACAGTGCCTCTTCTCCAGTAAATGAGAGGATTTGGTTTGACTGGGCAAAAGAGGTATAAAACTGCAATGACCTGGCCCTGTAGCACAAATGGCTACTATTCAGGTAAATGCTGTTTGGTGTGGTGGTGGGCTTAAGACCAATTTTGCCAGGGAACATGGAAGCAATCCAGTTAGTAGTTTGTCTCACTTATAATTGAGGAAACTTGAACAAGGTAAGATCACCTGGCAACTATGTTAGTGTACACAGGCTCTCTGTATCTAATTGAAACGGGTATTTGCTTAGAAGTGCTGGAAGGGTTTACCCATATAACGCTTGTGAGAAGCAGCAGGAACTTCTAGCAGAATGCTTGTTAATGTCTGATACATTCTCAGGAGGAGCAAGTTCCTAGGATGAAGGCAGAATCAGAGAGAGCAATCCTAAGCATGCCTATTCAGAAATAAGTCCAATATTTGCCGGTGGGGTTTACTCCCAGGAAAGTGCCCCTAGGATTGCAGCCTAAGTATACTAGGCTCCCAGATGGCAGTTAGAGCCATTCTGTTAAGTGCAGAAATCATGTGAGTTTAACAACAAAACAAATAATGTTAGTAGGTCAAAACTGAAGTTTGTCTGCCTCATATTCTTTTTTCCAGCAGTGGTAAGTCTTAGATGCTCGATTAAATGAGCTTCCCTTTATTCCAACTATTGCCATCTCCGGGTTGGGAAATACCTGGAGATTTTATGGGTAGAGACTGGGGAGGGCAAGTTTCGGGAGGGGAGGTATTTCAATGGGGTATAGTGGCATAGAATCCACCTTCCAAAGTGGCCATTTTCTCCAGGCGAACTGATTTCTGACTCCTGGAGATCAATTGTAATCCCAGGAGATCTTCAGCTTCCACCTGGAGGTTGGCAACTCTACTGTCTTCGCAACTGGCATTATATGCCAGAACACTTGTTACTAATGCTGTGTTGCCTTGTTTCTGGTGGCTACAGCTGCTGATGCAGCTTCTGAGAGCCATGTGGTAAACATAAACAGTCCTAAATATTTCAGTCAGGAGTTGCTATAAAGATGCTGAGTTTTTAGGGATTCCTATGGTAATAGTAATCTGTGCTCTGGCCTACGTGATTTATTAAAGGTTACTATCAAATAAAAATTACAAATCAGGAGAGGGAACCCATAGAGCTAATGCTGCTGAATGCCATAGCTTTGACAAACAAAAAAAGAGGAGGAAAAAATTCCAACCCAGGACAGACTGGGTAGCCAAAAAGACTGAAGGGGGTGGGGTGGACTAAGTGTAGAATTATCACTGTCAATTGGCAGTGATAATTCCACACACAGGTTTTTTTTTCTTTAACCTTTTTGTTACCTTACCTACCGTAGCTTTGACCCTGCTGCACTTGGGCTGCTTAAATCCTCTTGGAACTAAATGGGATTTAAGCAGCCTTTGTGAAGACCTGCAGCCAATATTTGTAGCTGTTGTTTTATGAATAGACAGCTGTTTGAGTGAAACAAAAACATACTGTGTGTTAAGTTAGAGCTGCCTGGAGATTGTTGTCTGCAGTTTTATGTGACCATTTCCTTTAAGCAGTCAATAAAAACAGCAGTTCCTATAGAAACAGTTTCTTCATCACTTTACAGGGACATAATGCCCTATTTTACAGACACTGCCACCAATTAGTGCTAGTATTTCTTTTTAAAAGGTACCATATTTTACCAAGAATCTCCTAGTAAACAACTGATTTGTTTTTATATATATATATGGAACGAGATACTGTCACACATGCTAAATAATGCAGTTTCAATCCACTTCAGCGACCATTTGCAAGTGGATTTTGCCATTTCACACAGTAAAATCTAGTTGCAAAATGCATTGAAAGTGGATTGAAAGTGCATCCTGATCTTGGGACCTGCCAGTGCATGATACTGTTCCTGGGGCCTGCCCTCCACACCATTGTCAGCCAGCATTCTTGGGAGTCAATGTGGTGCAGCAGTCAGTGTGCCAGACTTGGATATGGAAGATCTGGGTTCAAGTTCCCAATCAGCCATAAAGCTCACTGAGTGATCTTGAGCTAATCATTTTCTCTCAACCTAGCCAGCTTCACAGAGTTGTTAACAGTTATTAAACTGGAAAGGAAGAATCACGTATGATGCCCAGAGCTTCTTGGAGGACGGGTGGGATATAAATGTGGTAGATAGATTCCTGTACTGGTATAGTGATGAAATTTCCTGGAAGAATAACATACAAGTTGCAGGTTTCTGATAATTGATGGTATAAAAAAGCTGCCCTAGTTGGTTTTTTCTCCTTTCAAGCCAGTTGCCAGGAATGCAAGACAGAAGGCTCTGTGCATTAAGCTACATAACTTCAGATGAACATAGTTTGTGCTTCACTCTCTTAGATCCAGATGGGTAGCCGTGTTTTTCTGTCCATAGCAGTAGAAAAGAATCCAGTAGCACCTTAAAGGCATAAACTGAAACTTAGCATGGGACCAAGATAACGGTCCTAAAATCGTTGCTGACTGTACTCCCACTATGATTGATTCGATACCGTGTTTCTCCATTGCTTATACAATATGTACACTTTATAAATGTTTTATAAATGTTCTGTTTCTATTTGTTTTAATTTTTATTAAAGCTGTCCTGGGCCTGCTTCGGCGGGGAGGGCAGGGTATCAATCAATCAATCAAATAAATGAATAAATATTATGTTATCATGAGTCACCGCTCAGTTCTTCAGATGCCACTCTGTTGTTAATCTCCCAAACCTGCCCTAAAGCATGGGCTGTCTTTCCCTGGCTCTATCCCTAGAAGCACTCTGAGCACTATTTATTGACCCAGGGAGTCCTGGTTCTGTCCTAGGATTGCCAGCCTCCAGGTGGTAGCTGGAGATCTCCCACTATTACGACTGATCTCCGGGTGACAGAGATCAGTTCCCCGGGAGAAAATGGCTGCTGTGGAAGGTGGATTCTTTGGCATTACAGTCCATTGACTTCCCTCCTCTCCCCAAAACCTGCCCTCCTCAGTCCTCACCCCCAAAATCTCCAGGTATTCCCCAGTCTGGAGCTGGCAACCCTACCCTAACATGCTATCAACATTTTTTATTTGAAGAACTGACAGCAATGTTCTTGTCCCCCGTCCCCCCAGCCCTTAATACAATTAGTGTCCCTTAGGGTTGCCAGGTTCCCCCTGATTACTGGTGGGGAACTGGGGGGGGGTAAGGCTGCCAGATCCAGGTTGGGAAACTCCTAGAGATTTGGGGATGGAGCCTGATGAGGACAGGGGATTGCAATGGGATACAATGCCATAGAGTTCACCCTCCAAAGCATCATTTCCCCCCCCAGAGGAACTGATCTCAGTAGTCTGGAAATGGAGATTCTAGGGTATCCCCAGGTCCCACCTAGAGGCTGGCATCTCTAGCATCCCTTCTGTTTCCAGGATCCTATAGGCGACTGTCCTTTATCAGGAGACGTAATGCTGTTTTCCTTCAAAGTCACCATGGGACACCATGTATCCAGTGAACAATTTTCTGTATGGCTGCATTGCTCATTGCTGTAAAACAGAGTCATCAGCATGATATATTAAAATACAGCTATCTCTACTATATGGTATGTTGTGAATGTTTTGGAAAAGCTATTTTTAAAATTAATAGTACTGTGTAAACCCACACTAGACTGCTTTCCAGTGGAATAATATTCATTTAAAAATATGATGTGAAGTATTAGGAACATACCACTTTAACGATTCAGCACACTCTGAACAGTCATACCAAGACTATAGTTCTTTAACCCAGTAAATCCATACTGGTATATTTCATTGTGATGTTTACTCTCATCCTGGGGCAAGATGAACATCACAGTTTTCCATTCTTATTTCCCCCCCTTTCTTACTGGAATAAGTTGCTCAACACTGAAAAATAAGACACATCATTTTTTGGGGGAGGGGTTCCCCCCAGAACAAATCCTGAGTTGCCTGGGTACAGGGAAACATTATTTAGGTAACCGCTAACAGAATACTGGGCTCAGTATTTCCTTCCTTTCTTAGAAGTGAGCGGCTTTTATTACTTCTGCATTTGAAAGAGGGGAGGGGCAACTTGTGCACTATTTAAATATTTGTTCAGGCAAGAGCTGATATTGAAATTATATAGTTTCTTTCTAGCCTGGCTTTTCCCCTAGCTTATGAATACAAAAATAGCTCACATTCAGCCATTAGTAGCCTCATCTCCCATTTAAGTACTTCCTGCCAGAACACACATTAAAGTCTAGTGCAGTTTTATTCTGCGATTTCTCCAAGGAGCTCTGGTCAGAATCCAGTTTTCCCTTCCTCTGACAGTGGCCCTACATCACTCAAGCATCATATCAGAGTAGCGATATGAACCCAAACCTCACAGATCCTAGTCTGTCAGTCTGACCTAGAATTGCCAGCCTCCACATGGGGCCTGGAGATCTCTCACTATTACAACTGATCTCCAGCCAATACAGATGATAAGAAGAGCCCTACTGGATCAGACCAGTGGTCCATCTAGTTCAGCATCCTGTCTCACACAGTGGTCAGCTAGTTCCTCTGGAGAGCCAGCAACAGGGCATATAGGCTGAGACTGTTCCTTGATGTTGCCTCCTGGCTCTGGGATTCAGAGGTTTAGTGCCTCTGAATGTGGAGTTTCTCCTCAGTTGCCATGGCTAGTAGTCATTGATAGACTTATCCTCCATGAATCTATCTAATCCCCTGTGGCAATCACTACATTCTCTGGCAGCAAATTCCACATTTTAATCCCTCTCTGTGTAAAGTAGTGTTTCCTTTTGTCGATCCTGAACCTACTGCCCATCAGCTTCATCAGATGCCCACGAGTTCCAGTATTTTGGGAGAGCGAGAAAAAATTCTCTTTGTCATCTCTGTCCACCCCATGCATAATTTTATAAACTCCTATCATGTCCCCCCTCAGATCAGTTCAACTGGAGAAAATGGCTACTTTGGAGGGTAGACTCTATGGCATTATACCCTGATGAGGTCCCTTGCCTCCCCAGATTCTGCCTCCCCAGGCTCCACCCCCAAATCCCCAGGTATATCCCAACCCAGAGCTGGCAGCCTTAGTCTGACCACTACACTGTATTGGCTCTCTTCTAGGCAGGCCTTGATCCATACACTTCTTACATTATATGGTTGGTTATATGGAACAGGGCTTTTTTCCCCTAAGGGTATCAATTAGGGTTGCCAGCTAGCTGAGGGGGGGAAAACCCCTTTCCCTTTAACAGAAGTTTAATGGAATGTTGTTTATCAGGTGATGTTATTTACCTCAGTTACCTGAAAAGCTTCAGCTGCCCAAATCCCAAGATCATTTTGAGCTGGAATTGATTTCTGTTTTAGCTATTAGAAGTGGAAAACACATTGGAAGCAAATATACTAAAATTCTTAGGTGAACTATCTCTCCTATATTATAATTGCATTTTAGTCTAGCAACATTCTATGCTCTCCAAAATGAGTTGGCTCTGTGATCTGTCAATCACAAGGTGTCTCTATCCACTTGCTGCATTGCCTGAGTTCTCTCCCACCCACTGCAGCCTAGGCCACTTTTCTCTGATTGGGCCAGTGTTTCAAGGTCATTTGCATATGGAAGCTGATTGGACTTCACTCCATTCTGCACCTCAAACTCCCTCCCCCTCCACGAGACAGTTGGGACTGTCAGTTGCATATGCAACCTGGTGTATTCTGAGGTGAAGATATGTCCTCACCCACAACACATCACTTCCCCTTCAAAAGAAACAAACCCAATAACACAACCATGCCACACCACAAAAAAGACAGATCACACCACAAGCAGAATACCACAAGGCAAAAAAATGATAGGAAAAGGTGCCAGCAGTCCCCCCGTTACTGCCACAGATTACCTGAGAGTGCTTCAGAGGATGGTGTGCAGGTAGGTTCATGTTATAAAAGCTGCCTGGGGGATTATGGACCATTCACAGACTTTCTACCCTAACATACCTCACAGAGTTGTTGTGCAGATCATATGGGGGAGAGGAGAATGATGTCAGCTGCTTTGGTCCCTACTGCAGGGAAAGACAGCCATTTCCCTAGGCAGAGGCTGTGGGGGGAGATGTAAACTTGAAGACAGGCAGATAAAGGTAGGCTGATGGTTGCCTGGAAAGGACATAGGATTGTGAGCTCCAGGTTGGAAACTTCCAGGATATTTTAGGGATGAAGCCTGCTGAGGGTGGGGTCTGAGGAGGAGGACTCTGTGAGTGTAGAAAATGAATTATCAACAGAGTAGTGTTTTGGAAAATCTTTAGGAATTGTTTGGTCCATTCACCATGGGGCACCCATCCAGAGCCTCCAGCATTTTCTCACTCTGCTGGCATCAAAACCAGTTTAAGGCAAAATAGAGATATGGACATTTTTCCATCCTCCTTTGCATCAATCTGTCTTTGTGGGCAACCCTAGGCCTGCCAGCACTCTCAGGGTGACTTCATGCCTCCTGACTGGCATTACTTCACTAGCCCTGGCTGTTTGCTCCTGTTCAGCAGGAGTAGCCTTATGGAAGCTGCCTGGGCCTGCCACCCACAGACTTTCTGCCTACCTTGCAGGGATGCTGTACAGATCACAAAGCAGAAGAGAAGAATGAAGTAAGCTGATTTTCTCCCCACTAATGAGAAAGACAGAACGTTGCCTAGGAAGAGGCTGCTGAGAGGGGAGGAGATAAGGTTGCCAACTTTAGGTATGGAAATTCCTGGAGATTTGAGAGGTGAAGCCTGGAGAGGGTGAGGTTTGAGGAGGGGTGAGACAAGTACAGTGCCATAGATTTCACCCTCCAAAGGAGCCCTTTCCTCCTGGGGAACCATTGTTGCCAATCTCCAGGGGAGGGCTGGAAATCACTTAGAAATACAACTTCTATTCAGGAGGGAGGGGGGAGGCGATGGAAAGCTGAAGTCAGAGGGGCACATAAAGGTAGGCTGATGGTTGGTAGGGAAGGATGATAGGCTTGCCAATTCCAGGCTGGGAAATTCCTGGAGATTTGAGGGGTAGAGCCTGGAGAGGCTGGGGTTTGAGGAGAGGTGGGACCTCAGACAGGTACAATGCTATAGATTCCACCCTCCAAACCAGCCATTTCCTCCTGGGGAACCATTGTTGCCAATCTCCAGGGGAGGGCTGAAGATCACTCAGAATTACAACTGCTCTTCAGAAGGGAGGGGAGAGGAGATGGAAAGCTGAAGTCAGAGGGGCACATAAAGGTAGATTGATGGTTGGCTGGGAAAGAGATAGGCTTGCCAACTCCAGGCTGGGAAATTCCTGGAGATTTGAGGGCTGGAGCCTGGAGAGGGTGTGGTTTGAGGAGGGGTTGGACCTGAGACAGGTACAATGCCATAGATTCCACCCTCCAAACCAGCCATTTCCTCCTGGGGAACCATTGTTGCCAATCTCCAAGTGAGGGCTGAAGATCACTCAGAATTACAACTGCTCTTCAGAAGGGAGGGGGGAGGAGATGGAAAGCTGAAGTCAGAGGGGCACATAAAGGTAGGCTGATGGTTGGCTGGGAAGGAGATAGGCTTGCCAACTCCAGGCTGGGAAATTCTTGGAGATTTGAGAGGTGGAGCCTGGAGAGGGTGTGGTTTGAGGAAGGGTTGGACCTGAGACAGGTACGATGTCATAGATGCCACCCTCCAAACCAGCCGTTTCCTCCTGAGGAAACCATGGTTGCCAATCTCCAGAGGAGGGCTGGAGATCACTCAGAATTACAACTGCTGATCAGATGGCAGAGATCAGTTCCCCTGAAGAAAAGAGTGAACTCTGTGTCATTATACTCTGTTGAGGTCACCACAGCAAATTGACGCTGAGTGCCCAAGACCAGGGCACCTTCCCAGAGCCTCTTTCTAGAGCTCGTTGTATGTATTTCCACAACAGGTCTTATTCCTAGTTTCTAATAAGTCAAAATTCCATGGGTCTCTTCTTTCTCTCAATGGATCGCACATTATGCATCTTAGTCAGTCATGTCCTATGTGTTTTCTGCATAGGTGACTTCCAGGCAATGTATTTCAGGTACATGGAAAACAGAATGGGGAAAAGTAAAGATACCTTCTCTTGAAGCAGCCAGTCCCTTGCACCTCACATAACAAGCAGTCTTCATATTTAAGTCACCATTACCACTTAGTCAGTGAGAATGTTTTTGTTGGACAGTTTTCTGTTTTGATATCTACTGATCACATATCACTGGATGTCTTCTCCCAAGCCTTTAGAAGTGTTGAAATATTAGGAAAGGTATGTGTGTTCTTGCCATTTCATTTATGCAATTCTGCATTTGACATTACAGTCACCAATGATCGTGCATGTATAAACGTATCCTCAGAGGGCCAACAAATGTTTCTGGATTTCAACTGTTCTTTCACAAAATCACCTCATGTTTCCTGAAGCTTGGTTCACATGTTGTTGGCCTAAAGGTTTTTCTTTCCAAATTAAGTTTGTATGTTGAATATTTAACTTATAATAGGACTCATACAGTGATGCTTGACACAGTAGGAAAAAATGAAGACTTGTTCTAGAGAAGTAGAGAAGTTGGACCACTGCAACGAAAAAGAAACAGGAGCCTTGTGGTACCTTAGAAACGAACATTCCCCCCCCCCCCAAACAGTCTAAACCTTCATGGAACAACAGCTCATTTCTTCAGATGTTATGCAAACATTTTTATGTATCAGGTATGGAAAGGAAAAAAAAGCTAGGTACAAAAGGCCATGTCGGCTGATCATTGCTGCAGGAGAAAGTATGTATGGGGGGGGGGGTGAATTAGAACCTAAAATTGATGTCACTTCCAGGTGATATTTTAAGAGTAGGGTTGCTAGCTCTGGATAGCAGAACATCTGGAGATTGGGGGCAGAGCCTAAGGAGGGTGGGGTTTGGGACAGAACTTCAATGGGGTACAATGCTATAGTGTCCACCTTCCAAAGTGGCCATCTTCTCCAGGTGAACTGATCTCTGTTGCCTGGAGATCAGGTGTAATAGTAGTGTGAGATCACCAGCCACCACCTGGAGGTTGGCAACCATATTAATGAGACCCCCCAGTTTGGGGAGATTCCTAGAGTGTGACCCTTCACTTCTGAGTTTGGATGGATTTCCTCTCCACTTTCTCCTGCTGCAGCAATCAGCATCAGAGAACATGTGAGTGTATTAGTGAGCAAACACCTGCTGTTGGTAGGCAGATGGCAATCCTAGGGTGATGAAATCTGGGAAATACTAGATTTAAATTGTACTTAATTACATTTCATCCCCTAGTCTACCTGCATTCCATGGCCCCTTGACCCTGCTGTCTTTTTCTTTCTTCTTTTTCTTCATGGTGAGGATCCACTCAGCATCTGGAGAAGTTATTCTACAGAAGTTATGCTAGAATAAAGCATGTTAGTCTTTATGTTGCTGGGAGACTGCGGTTTATTTTAGTCTAAAGTAGGCCTTGATGTGGTAAATCGAAGCCTTTCAGTTAGTGAGGGAAGCTGAATGATCATCCTTTCATTCAAGAACATTGCTAATTTAAGTACTGAAAATAAACTCTTTAGTGCCTCATAGCTGTTAAGCTAGTTTATACAGGGAGACGGTTAAACTCAAATTGATTTCTCCTGCTGCCAGAAGGAAGGAGTAAAAGATACTCAATGCTGCTTAACAAAGCCTGCAACATAAATATGCCTGAGAGAAACTATCAAAATTATTAATGGTGTTTTCCTAACCTGTGTAATGAAGTGATATTCACTTCAAACAACACTGGCCGGCTGGTACCTGAGGAAGTGGGGTTTTTTTTTTGGGGGGGGGGCAGGAGTTGCCTTTTTCTTCTAGGTGATTTAATTAAGACAGGTATAAATACAGTATCAGTAAACAAGACCTCTTAGATCCATGAATCATGCCTAAAATATCTGTGAGGCCTCCACAGTTTCTCTCTGCCAATGAAGACTGTGCTCATTTGGCCAGTCCAGATGTAGCCAGTGATCCAGTGAAAGTCTAATCCTGCCATCAGATATATCATTGGAATAGTAATATTCTTGTTTACTGACAGCTAATGCAGCAGGCCTGAAGCAGGGGCTTGATGAAATGTGGAAGGTATGTCGTTTCAAAGCTGGGCTGATTCAGGAGCTTTAATTGAAGCGGAGTCTTGGCTAAAGGAAGACAGGTATCATATATTGAATTCTGGGTGGTGGTAGTGGTGAATTTGATCTTTAATTAGTACCACAGATTTCAAAGTGTGAAGCAATTCAGTAAAGCCAGCTCCCTGACCTCTCTCCCCCTTCTTGCCATTTTTTGTGACTAAGGGTGCAGTCACACGGAACTTTTGATCGGGGTTTGCTGCTGTTCCCTCACGCATGTAAATTTCATGTTCACATGTGCCAATCTGCCTCTTGCGCCAAAGCATGCTCACTCTCGCAATGCTCCTGGGTTTTCCTGCCCCCTGGAAAATCAGGTATTTTCCTGGCACTTGCGCTTTGAATGCGTGATTTTGCCCATCTGGACAGCCATCTTTTGCAATGATTGCGATTAGGGCTGTCTGACTGCTCTTTGTGCATTTTGTTTTTTTTAAGCTTCAGGTTTGAGTGCTTGCATAAACATGCACTTAATAAATCCATTTAACATTTAATAATGGATTTATTAAGTGCATGTTTGCTCAAGTGCTCAAACCAGAAGCTTTTTTTTAAAAAAAATGCACAAAGACAGCCCTGGAGGCAGGAACGAGAGGCAGGGGCTCCGGCAGCTTGGATGGGTGCCGGCAAGGAGGATGGCAGAGCCGGCGGAGCCTTTTTTCATGGGGCAATGGCGGCAGCAGCAGCAGCGGCACCACCACCCCCAGCGGCGGCAGGAACAGCAGCTGCCCGAGCCTGCCCCGTGGCCGGCAGGATTGCCTGGAGGGACGGCACAGCAGCAGGCGAGCAGTTGCTGGAAGAGAGGGGCCAGCTGCATCTAGTCAGCCTAACCCGAAGAAAAATGTTCCTGATTTAAACAAAGTGAGAACAAAGCACGATTACTTGCCAGTGGGACTGCACCCTAACTTTGATTAGACATGGAAGCAAAAAAGAAAGCTGTCTTCCTTACTTACTTCAGTTTGTAGAAAATGGCTTGCTTTATGTCTGCTTCACACCCTAGTATTACAATGGCCTTCATACATTGTTTTTACATTTTTTAGTTCCTAGGTATTTCTCCCTCAATTTAAAATATGCTGAGGAAATACCTGAGTATTTTGCTGTCTGGGAATATTATACTCTTGCTCAGACACCTCAAATTAAACCCGAGACCTTCTGCATCTACAGCATGTGTTCTGCTGTGGTGCTAGTTTTCCCCTCGATTTCCTCCAGCAGTTCCTAGGTTTGCCAGCTTCCACATAGGCCTGGAGATCTCTTTGAATTACGCTCGCTCTCCAGACCAGATTAGTTTCCCTGGTGAAATTGGCTGCTTTGGAGGGTGGACTCTATGACATTATATCCCTTCCCAAACCTTGTCCTCCACAGTCTGTACTCCCAAGTCTCTAGGGGTTTCCTAACCTAGACCTGGCAAACCTAGTAGCAATTTAGGAAAATGCCTAAGTATAGCACAGTTGCCATGCTCCTTAAGGATTTTCCCATGGGATAGAAGAGAGGGGGAAAAGACCCTTCTCCATTCTGTGCTGCTAGAATGGACATTCATGATATTAGCAGCTGTGGAATCATTTGCCTGGCCACCTTCTTTCAAATAAGGAATGGGATAGAATTGGTTGGGGCCAGAAGCATTCCAGCCAATGGGGAATGGCAGTAAGGTTACTTTTTAAGCAGACTACAGCCAGGGCCATTTTAACCTATGGCTGGGCCCTAGACTTTCAGGTATTTCAGGGCCCTTCTGGTGACTTTACAGGCTGTCTATGAAGAGAAAATAACAGTGTCTCAGCAAAAATAATAAAAAATGATGGGCCTCTAGTCCCTGCGAGGTCCCTAGGCTTCAGCCTAGTCAGCCTTATGGATAATACAGCCCTGATTACACCCCCTTCCAGGCACACTTTTTTCTCTTGTTGTTGTCTCACCTGTCCTCCCATGGAATATCAATGGATTAGCTGGACAAGTGTATAAGGGCAAAGCAGGAATTTTGTTTTGTTTCTCCTGATTAGTAGTTGGGTGGAACATTTTTCTCTCCTGTTTCACAGTGTCACTATGGGGGGAAAGGGCTGTGGCTCAGTGTTAGAGCACTTGTTTGACATGCAGAAGGTCCCAGATTTCCAGTTAAAAGGACCATGCAGCAGGTGATGTGAAATACTTCTGCCAGAGATCCTGGAGAGCTGCTGCCAGTCTGAGAAGACAATACTGAAGTTTGATGGACTAATGATCTGATTCAGTATGAGGCAGCTTCATGGGTTCATGCTAAACAGGCCTGGTCTTTGACTGGTTGGGAGGAATAGGGTGGGTTGCTCTTGACAGGTAGGTAGGAATAATTGACAACCACCCTGAGGCATTGGCCATGATGGAGGATCAGATCCTGAACAGCTCATCACATGCCCTATGGCTGGGTGGGTTGGGATGGAGAACCCTTGGTGCTGAGCAGCATTGTTTAAAACCTGGTAGTGGCTTTATGGTGCACGGCAGGAGTGGGGTGAGGCTTTGCACCTCTTGGCACATTGCATGTATAGAAACGGATAAACAAGGCCAGCGCAATCACTGGCCAAGTTTGGAGCCAGGATCTGCCCAACAAAGAAGAAGATGACAACGACTTGCTTTTAATACCCTGTTTTTCTCTACCCTAAGGAGTTTCAAAGCACCTTACAATTGCCTCTCCCCACAAAAGGCACCAGATAAGGTAGGTGGGGCTGAGAGAGTTTGGAGAGAACTGTGACTGGCCAAGGCTTCATGTTGGGGAGTGGGGAATCAAACCCAGTTTTCCAGATTAGAGTCCACTGCATTTAACCAGTATGCCATACTGGCACTCAAAGGTAGCCTTTGGCAGGCTGTATAGCACAATCCGCCCTTAAAATACATTAAGCATATTTTAATACATTATGACATAGGTCAGCCAATTAAAGAAAGCAGTTAAACCCACAACGTTGTCTTGTGTCCTTATTTGGAAGGGGGCTTGAGCAATTATATGACCAGGACTGCCCATTGCATAAGAAACCAATGTTGATTGGAACAGCAGTATTAAACCAGAAGAATTCTGCCTGTTCTCCAAACATTCACCGCATTCTCTCACTTATGGTCTTGCTTGGGTTTTACTGTCCATGCCAGGAACTTCTGCCACAAGTCTAGCACAGCAGAGAGCAACCCTGAATTCTGTCCAGTAGTTGCATCTAAGAGTGCAAAACTGTGCAAGAAACCCTTGATTCTTCTAGAAAATACTGAAAAATCTGGCAATACTATCCACTAGTTGGATTGCCACCTTTTAAACTTGTTCCTTTAGCTATCCAGTTTGATCATGGCAATTATGAGGTGATGTCATTTAGCTCCATGCTATGAAAAGCTTCTGCTGCTCATTCCTGCATGTGAAGCCTCTATTAAAGACACAGGATATAGTTTTCCTGGCTGGTTGTTAGTGTTAACCCACAAGTCAAACTACTGTCTGCTGCTGAGAAAGCCTATAGGGTATTAATATATTTCTCTCTCTCTAAGCAATCAGTACACTGAATTTTGCATAGAAATCCTGCCATATTTAGTTTGTAAGGTCTACTGGAGGACACTGGGATGTGATGATACAGCTGCTGTATTATGTATGCAGTTTCAGACAGGCTAGCAGAATCCAGCATGCGTGCAGGGTGATGATGATAACACTTGCTGGCTCCAGGTTCCATTAACTGCTGGTCTGCAAGGGCCTGGAGAATCATGGCCCTGGTAGCTCTGTTGCCACCTCCCATTGACTGCTGATAAGGGTACCACCTCCCCTTCAGGAGTGCATGGTGCTAAAGTAGGGCTGCTAGCCTCCCACTATGGTAGGAGCCACCAGCAGCTCTAGGTGACCACTGCCGCTCCAAGCAGTGGCAAAAGTGCTATATCACTTCCAGAGAAAACCCAGAGGTGATATAGCGAAGCTCTAGGAATATAGGGATACAAGTGGGGACCTGCGATACTTGGGGGGGGGGAGCCCTCCATCACTACCACTTATTCAAAATTGATTCCCTTCTTACAGCTCATGGAAACAAGACTCATGGGGGGAATCCCATATCCCCCTCCTCCAATGCCAAGTATGCCATGGCTCCAGCCCACCTCCACTATTGAGCCTGGTATCTTTCTCTGCCGGAGTTCAGCTTGGCATTGCTGCCAGTGTCCTCCATTGTGGCTGGTCCTGTGTAGCTGCCGGTATGCTCCTCCACTGCTCCTGGGAACAGCTGCTGGTGTCCATTGTGGCCAGGCCTAGTGCAGCTGCCAATGTTTACCATGGGCAGGCCTGACAAGGCTGCTGGTGTTCATCGAGGAATGACAATGAATGAAAAAGGTTAACAAACAGATTTAAAAAGATTATTTGGAATATAAACCACCATTCATTCCCCTAATTCTTGATCTATTTGCCTCAAAATCAGGAGATAGCACTGTTTAAGAATTAAGACAGTCCTGCTGAAACAACAGTATAACTGTAAAGTTAGATCAGTGAATATCAGAGGTCTCCGATCCACTAAGAACCAATGGGAGAAATTTCTAGTTTAGGTTCTTTTCTAGCAGTGACTTGGTGAACCAGTTTTAGAATTTGGACTTAATAGGCTTGGGGGGGGGGCTCCTTCAAATGGTGATGCACAAAAATGTGTGCAATGCTGGAATTTCATATTCCTGTCTCAAGAGAGTGAAATGCAACAGTATACTAAAAACTGCTGCCACCTAGAGTGATTAATAAGAACTGCTAAAATGGGTCTCAGCCAGGGATTTGTTCATGTTTTTCCATGGTTAAACCTGCCGACCAATTTCATTATTGATACCTATATAGAACTTCTAATATCAACTCAGTATATCAAAGCTGTTGTCATTTTTTAAGTACTGGACATTACACCATATACATAGGAGCAGAAGGGGCCAACGTGCTTAAGAGGGCCAGCTGCAGGCTTCCACTGTCCCTCTAAGAATGTTATCCTGTAGACAGATAGTCCAGTGTGTTAGGTGGATATGACTATTATGTTCCTACCAAATGATGTGCTGATTTCTTTTGATCCAAAATCCCAAGAAGCAAGGCAAAGTTAAGGTACTGTTTACCATTTGGCAGGACAACATAGACAGCTGGATTATCAAATGATGAAATGTACCTTCTGATAAGTTACCAGATGAAAAATGGCCATCTGTAGTTACCCAATTTTAACTGTAAGAAGTTAACCAGTTTGCAAAATGTTGGGCAAATTACCTAAAACAAAGCTGCAATCCCAAACCTACTAGGTGTTACGTGTTAAAAGCAGGGGTCTTTTCGTAGAAAAACAGCTGCAGGAGCTCATTAGCATATGGTATGCTAATGAGCTATTACGCTATTAGCATATGCCATGCCCCCTTGACATCACCGGAAGTGACGTCAGGAGGGGAAGCAAAAGGGGGGGAGGCATCTTCAAAAGCCTCCCCTTCCCTTCCCCAGCTGGTCTGGGTGGGGGAGCTAAGAGAGAAGGGGTTTAAAGTTTAAACTCCTTCTCATGAGAGTTGGGCCACAGAAGGAGGAAAGAGGGAAGGAAAGAGAGAGAGTAGAGAGAAGGAAAGAAGGAAGGAAAGAGGGAAAGAAAGAGAAGGAAAGGGGAAGGAAAGAAACAGAAGGAAGAAAGAGTGAAATGGAAAGGAGGAAAAAAGAGAAGAGAAGAAGGTGGGAAAGAAAGAGAGAAGGGAAGAAGGAGGGAAAGAGGAAAAAGAGAGAAGGAAAGTAGGGACTGAAAGAAATTTGGCAGCAATTCAGCTCCATTATATCCTATGGGCCATTGAAGTCAATGGTGAAAATATAGGGTATATTCTGGGGGCTGGAGGGGAGGGGGTTTGAGGAAGAGGCTCCAAACTCACAGCATAGCTTATGGAGCCTCTCCCCAAGATACCCACCAAGTTTCAAGAACATTGGATCAGGGGGTCCAATTCTATGGGCTCCCAAACAGGTTGCCCCTATTCCCTCCATTGTTCTCTATGGTGGGAAAAAAGTTACTTTAGTGCGAACGGGACCTTCCTGGAATGCATGTGGATGGGGGCCATGTGTGGGCCAAGCTGCAGTGACATGGGGGAACCTGTTTAGTGACCTAGAGTCCCATTGAAGACAGCCAGGAACTCCTTGCAGACCTTGCTGAAGTCTTGTGGGGCGCAGAGCTATACTCTCTCTATGGAGAGTCCCAAAGGGGCTAACCATGCACGGCCCAATAGGCTGACCAGGTTGACCTCAACCACAATCAAGTCTAAATAGTCATCAAACCCCCAGTACTGGACCCGGAAACTCCCTACACCCAGGACAGGAACATGGTTCTTCTGAAAGTCCATCAGGGTCACAGGAGAAGGGTGTAGGTGGGGTCCCCCCTCTGGACACAGTCTCTTAAGGGTCTCCACCAAAATTATGGAGGCCACAGAGCCAGAATCCAGCTCCATGGAACAAGGGGACCACTCTATTTTGACCTGGACCTGGATTTTAAGGGCTGAGGTCTGGCTGGGAAGCTGCAGCACCTGCTCCGATAGTTCACTCGCGAGGAGGTAGAGTTTGTCATGGGATGCGTCGTCCTCGTAATGTGCAGCAGCCCGGCAGCCCTGCAGGGGTTGTGATGGCAGGGCTCGGGACCTCTGAGAACAGCAATCCCAGGCAATGTGCCCCATGTGGCCGCAGCTCCGGCAGACAGCATCGCTGAAACAGCAAGATTTCCAGTCATGCCTGGCTCTGCAGCTGGCACACTCGTGTCGTCCAGACTCCATAGCAGGAATGGAGTGGGGTGCCGGCACTGGATTTTGCCTCTGGTCACGCAGTTGAGTCCCGTGAACCTCCTCTGCTAGGGAGGTTGGGTCTGTGCTTGTTCAGTGTGTGGCAGTCAGTGCAGCAGGATGAGACTTCTCCCAAGCTGAGGTGGTGGAGAGGGCCAATGCGAGGGTGCACATCTCATCCTCCAGGATCCATTGCCTGAGCTTCTCAGTGTTGAGGCCGCAGACCAGCCTGTCGCAGAGGGTTATTTTGAGTTGAATTCAGAGGTGAACTGGCAGAGCTCAGCCAGGTACACAGCTACAGGTTCCCTTGACTGCTGGTACTGAGAGTGGAAGGCCACATGGCGCGAGATCTCCAATGGCCGGGGGACGAAATGGTCCTGGAGCACCTTTATGATTTGCTTGAACATTGCCTCTGATAGCTTGGTTGGAGACAGTAAGTTGTGAGCCAGTTCCACAGTGGTGGAACCACATGAGCCAACAAGGAGGCCCCTCTTCCTTTCTTCGTTGGTGACCTCATAAAAGATCAGGATGGACTTGAGTCCCTCAACCCAGACTTCCCAGTGATGCGGTTTGGAAGGGCTGAATGGAGGGATGAGTCCTGCTCCCGGAGCAACTGCCATCGTGCTGCGTAGTGGTTGAGGGGAAGTGGATTGCGCAACTTCAGTGCTCATCGGGTGAAGCAGCAGCAGTTCCCGGTCTTCCTCAGATGCCCTGCAGCCCAGCCAGCTCAGCAGGATCCCATCCTCGTTGCCATTGTTGTGTACTGGGTTCAACACGTAGCAAGGACAGACACTCAGTGATTATCAGTTCATAGTTTACTTGCACACAACACAACAACAACAACCAGCCGAAATGGCCAACTATATACAGTCCCCAGGTGACACCCATAGGTCCCATTGGAGGGTTTAAACTTCCCAGCAGAGTTCCTATAGGTGCTAACTAGGAGTCTCAGGATCTTAGTCCCTATTGTTCTTTGGAGCCAAGCTCCGGTTGCATACCTGGTGGCAGTCAGCAGACATAACAGGCTGAGAGAACTCTAAGAGAACTGTGACTGGCCTAAGGTCACCCAGCTGGCTGCATGTGGAAGAGTGGGGAATCAAACCACTCTTAACCACTACACCAACCTGCCTGTAGGAAGGAAGGCACAACAGAATCCTTTCCTCAGCCCTTGTAGTGTTCAGAGCCATCCTGAATAACTGAACTTTTTACTTTTTAGGGTGAGTCCCTGAGGGAAAGAACTGGTTCCCTCTGTACCCCCAACAGCTGATGGAGGTGCATCATCTGCCCAAACACAGACAGTGTACTTCTGTTTTGGAGGGATTTAACTCTGTCTATTTTTTCTACGTTTTAGGATTTTTTTCAAGTGTTGGTGTTATGTATTGGAATGTGAATCTGGGCTATACATTCCTATGTTAAGCTTGATTTCAAATGTGGCTCTTCAGCTGTGGCATTACTATTGGCTGGTTTCTAAGAAACCTCTGTACAGAACCAATCATCTTGTAAATATGTTGCAAAGAGGGAACAGTCCTGATTGGCCTTTATCCTTGTGTTATGATTGGCCTTTATCTCTGTGTTGTGATTGGCCTTTATCCCTGTGTTATGATTGGCCTTTATCTCTGTGTTGTGATTGGCCTTTATCTCTGTGTTGTGATTGGCCTTTAGCTAACTGTGGGTATGGCTTTGACAGCTCGGGAGAGTTTAAAAAAGGGAGCTGTTCTCCACTTGTTTGTTGTGTGTTCCTGAGTTGAAGTCTTGCTGTTAAATAAAGCTGAAATCACTTTTTGCTGAATCCTGTTGTTGAGTCTCATACTTAACAGTTGGGGGGAGGGGGTTTCCCTCAGGTTGGAAGAAAATCTCCAAGGTATCCCTTGATTCACAGATTTAAGTATCTGTAGACAAGGCCATAATGAGAACTAGGGCTCTTTTTGTAGCAGGAACTCCTTTGCATATTAGGTGACACACCCCTAATGTAGCCCGTCCTCCAAGAGCTTACAGAGTTCTTCTTACAGGGGCTTCTCATTGAGAATCAAATATCTTGATAACAGTTTTGTGCATAATTTTAAGTCATTAAAATCACATGGCAGTATAATTAAATCCCAGCTCTCCCCCCCACACACACACCATCATGTTGAATAAAATTGGGTTCCCATGTTCTGACTATTTAAAAGGGAACCAACACAATTAAGAACTTCATACATGGATCTTCCAGGGATGCCTCTGGTTTGGATAGCAAACACAGAAGGGAATTCAAGCACATGAGTTCATGAACCCCTGGCACACTCCCAGACTCTCACATCCTAGTTTGGAGGATCAAGAATGTGTCATCTGAACCAAATAATTGACATGACGAATCTATGGTTCAGCTACAAGTGGAGATTTGAAAGTGCTTTGAAACAGTTTCATGGGGCACAAAGGATGAAAGGAAGTGCATGGACAGGTTTATTATATGTGCCAGACAGATGTTTTGGAGGATGGCCAAAGTCTTTGGATGTTTCTTAAAATGCTGAAGGTGCTAGTAAGAAGGCCATTCCAACACCCCAGTCTGCATAGAGGTGTGAGTGTGGGGGGAGTGTTATGCTGCAGCTTGTGGAAGGGAAAGCATGCTAGCCTGATGCTGACTACTTTGTGTATGGGACTGGGGATGGGGTGGGTTGAGGAAACCCATATTGGACCAATTGTTCACCCAACCTCACTCCTTTTGACCATTGGTGTGGGAAACAGAGGATGTCAAGGAGTGGCAAAACAAGATGCATGTGGAGGAATTAGTATGGAGGTGGAGAGAAATCACTGAGGGTTAAAGGAGTTTTAGCTAATTCAAGGGAAGCTTTCTCAGTCCATCTGCACCCCTCCCCAGCAGACCCTTACTCTACTGCCTGCTCCTCTACTCTCTGCTCCTTTGCTGCAGCACTGTCTCTGGTACCAGCCATAAGCTCCCTTTACTTTTTCTTGCAAGGCACCTGTAATCCGCTGCTCAGTGAAGTTTTGTACCATCTCCAGTACAGATTTGCATTTTAACAGTATAATTTGCCTTCAAAGGGACAGGTCACCTTTGAGATTCCAATCACTGTCAGCAGGGTTTGATGTGAAAAATCTTTTTGACTACATTGTCTTTGATTTTTATCTGTCTGTACTTCCTATGTTCTGGAACACTACAGAGAATTAAATGCCACATGACCCATCAGCTCCCAACCCCAGAACTTTGAAGTTATTATAATATATTCAACTTTAGGGCTTTGTTCTGACCTTTTGTACTCCTATGTATCTTTACATCTACTAAGAGCTCAGGACACACATTAACAGGTTCATACTTTGCTTTATGGTACTATAATGCCTGGAATTTTGGAAAATTAACTCCACACAGAGAAAAAATGTCCACAAAAGGTCTGTCTGAATGTTAACACAAAACTTCTAACTTTTCATTAGTTTGACCATCATAGTTAGCTAAAAGAGGATATTTTCCAATGCTACAAGAATATTGACAAGATACCTAGGACATTGACCTGTAGAAGAATATAAACATAGCAAGATTGTGACCAGGAATGGGAACTTTAAGAATGGAAATCAGGGCTGCCAAGGGCCATCATGGACCCCGGGGCAAAGATAATTTCTGGTGTGCTGCCATACTGCCTTGTTACCCAACCTGGACCCAGAGAAGGGGAAATTAGCTCTAAAAAGGGTTCCAGAAAGGAATAATGCAGGGTCCTGTAGCCTGTGTATACCAGGGTGGATCTAGGTAAGGGTACTCCAAAAGAAAATTATGAAGAAAGAGAGTGAGAGAAATTGTAAACACAAATAATTTTGTAGTATACAAAATAAAATAAAAATGTAAAGAACCTGCACTAGGCACTGGGGAACTGATTCCCTAAGCCAGGGATGTCAAACATGTGGCCCAGGGGCCGGATCAGGCCCCCAGAGGGCTTCTATCAGGGCCGCAAGGGGCTGGCTGTCTCCTGCTTCTACCTCCAGTTCTGCTGCTGCTGTTGCATCATAGCTTGCTTCCTAGACTCTCTCAATTGCTCAGGAGAGATAGATAGGCAAGCTTCTGCTCCCTGCACTGGGCTGAAGCTCCTCCCCCTCTCCTCCCAGATTGCAACAAGTACAGACATTTTGATGCAATAATTCAGAGCTAGAAGTGTCAGTTATCAGACACTGTTAAATAAACAAAATATTGCAAGAATGCTAATGTTTCAGGTATGTTTTTATTTCAAGGAAAAAAAAAATCTTTGTTTTTGTGTCCTTTATAAAGTTTATCTCTGCTACCTGGCATTACATTTTATGACACACATGGCCCGGCCTGACAAAGTCCAATTTATGTCAAATATGGTCCTCCATAACAAATGAGTTTGACACCCCTGCCCTAAGCAATCACACACACACACACACACACCAGTAAGAGGGCACACTTACAGCAGGCAGAAGGGAGGTAATTTGGAAGTTTTTAGGAAGGGACATATGACCTTAAATCTGAGGCTTGAGGTCTGGAGAATATTGAGAAGGAAAAGGGAGAAAAAGCCTGCAGAGTGTAGCAGGGGTTCTCAGAAAGAAACCAGAGTTCTGAGCAGCAGAAAATTGGACCAGAGATTTGAGAAACAATTTGCTAGGGGATAGGAGCCTTCTTTAATAGCTAGAAGATCCCCAGGGTATGTGGGGTTTGGCCATCCTAGGTTTGGATTGAGTCCGTCAAAATAAAAAGTTTGAATCTCACTGGTTGGTTTAAAGTTAAGTGCTGTAAAAATTTGTGGGGAAAATAGGGGAAAATACTTGATTAGGCTATTGTGAGCAAAATCTTCACGGGTACAAAGAGCCAGATGAGGTGATATGATTAGCACACTTTTATTAGGCTGTTTGGTCATCATAGGTACAAAAGTTTGGGTGAGGCAGGGTAACTCCTGAAACAGCATGGAGGGCAAATCATAGACTTGAGTGCCCTCCTTAATTGAATTAAAAAGGGGTGGAAGGAACCTGGAGTTGGTTAATGAAATAGCAACTTATTTGAGCTGGGCAACACCTCTGGGGTATGTCAGGATATTGGGTGATGTCTCCTGTGTTGAAGAGTCTTTTGTTATTGAGAATGAAATGCCACTGAGCTGGGGGAGATTGCACTTATTCAGTTTCTAATTCCAGCACACCCTTCCTCTTCTTTCCTGGAATTTTCTAATCTCATGGCTGAACCTAGTAGACTTTAAGGCTATGGTAGGGTTGCCATGTTCCTGCTTCCAGCAGGGAAGCCCTGTTTGAGACCTTGATCCTTACCACTGCTTGGTAGGCTGGTGGGTAAAAAATAAGACAAAAATTGCTAGTGCACTCATGGCATGATGTTGTTTCCAGGATGAACCTGAAAGTGATGTCATGCTGCTCTAGGATTCAGTGGAAACTCTGAATTTGCTGAATCCTTGAGCAGCATGACATCACTTCCAGGTTTGCCCTGGAAATAATGTCATACCATTGGTGCAGCAGTGCCCACCCACAACCCTGCCTCCCAGACTCCTACTGGGTTCACCCTAGGCTACAGTCCTGTTTCACACAAACCCAACATTAAAACTTACATGGCTCCGTGAACCATCCAGGGTGACCTAGGGAGTAATTCTAAGCAGGGCTATTCAAAAGTAACCGAGCTTATTCCTGGGAAAGCATCCTTAGGAGTCCTTGATCCCTTAAAATTTACATCTCTAGTTCTTCTTCTTGAAGACTGCGATGGAAAGATTGAAGGGACAACACAGGACATCATTTTAGAGTTGAGGGTGTTATATTAGCATGGTCTCCTTGACTTAGACTGTCTTGTCAGGACTGCTAGCCATACCTGATGTCTGAGAGGTTTATTTTTCTTGGTTTCACTCATCCATTCAGTCTCTGATCTCCCTGCAATCTGCTGCTGCTTTTCTCCTTGATTTGCTTCTCCATTTAGTGTTGCACAAAGGGCCAGCATCACTCCACAAGTGCAGCAAGCCTAAAATACCACATAGTTGAGTGAAAGCTACTGTCCCTATCCTGTTCAGTCAATGATAGCAAGATACTATTACCAGGCTCTCATCCTGCAGTCTTGCCAGGTGCAGTGACTATGACAGAGCTTTTCCACATGGTTATGGACATAATGGAAACTTTGACACAAACTCAAGGCTTTTACCTGCTCCTACTATATGCACAACAATTCAGGTTGCAAACACTGGTTTCCCTGGGAGGTCATTTCAAGCCCCAATTCCAAAAGTGCTGTAAAACAAATGTCTATAGGTATAAATTATGAGAGAAATTTTAGTTTTCACTATTTGCTTCACCTTCGTATAGAATGGTCCATCTATTTAAACATGGGACAGTGCTAAAATAATTTTTCAATATTTGTTGGTGTCTCTAGAACCCTAATTATGACTATGCATAGTACTTTCACTTTCAAGCCAAGTTTAATGGTGGCCAGAATGACCCCATTTACCCTTTTGAGAAAATAGTCAAAGCACATCTATTTGTTCATCTGTTTCAAGTAATGATCAAAACATTATCTTTTCACATCCGATGAATGATCAAATGATATATTAATAATAATGATTAGAAAAGTTGGGTTGGGCCATAATTGTTATTTGCACCAGGGCAAGGGATGCTACAACAAATGATTTATTTTTTAAATATTGTGCCACAGAGCTTGAATCCGTTTTGTTTGTAATAAGGAAAACTATATAGGTTCCACATATAGCAAAGCCACCTCTGCACAGAAAGTGCATGTAAACTAAACTTATGCTAACATTTTTTTTTTTTTTGGGGGGGGTGATTGAGTGATTGGTCTATTCTAATCATAACACAGTCCATAATGATCACTCATATGTTCAAACAAGAAAAAAACACCCCCTCAAGTGTGATATTTGTCAAATATCACAGCATTAGTTCATATTGTAAATGCCCCAGCTGTAGCAAGCTGCTGCTAGTCAGAATAAAGATTCTGATGGACTACTGTTTTGGCTAAGAAGAGGCAGCTTCATAAGGTCTATGTACTTTGCTGCTTTGCAGGCACATTCAAAATGGAAACTGCATTTGGAGATTCCAGCAGCAGTGAAATAATAGAAGTGTGAAGAACTCAATCCATTTGTATTTCAAGTAATCTGTGAAGTTTCCCTGACAAAGGCAAACTGATGTTTCCTCTTCATCATCTTGTACTAAAGTACACACTTGCTCAAGCAGATATCATACAACACAGGGTTTTCATATGGAAGGGAGAACAGTTGACCCCAACCAAGCTTATTTATTTAAAACTGTTCTGCAGGCAATATATCTTCCTGAAGACAAATAGCAGATTTCAGGTTGGGCTTTGTATCTTTGTAATTTTATCCTCATTCATCAAGATGAAATACCACCTTTCAGAGAGATTGTGTAATTCTTAGCCCACAGTTATTATGATGAAATTATCAAAATGGAGATTATGGCTTGGATCCAACAGACCGTTTCCACTGAGAAAAGGGATTTCTTTCCATGATGTGGACTCTTCATGCCTCCTGCCACAGCCAACAACGCCCCCTTAACTGCTTCTTCTATAGGATGGGGAGCCCTGGTAGCAACATGATGAGAGAGGCATGATGAGAGAGCCCTCTCACCCCCAGTCCAGGGGATAAGAGAAGCACAATTCCTGATACTCTGCCAGCATGTACAGGATCTTACTCCTCTCTCACACACACCCAGGAATGAGAGATATCAAAATCCCATATGCTTAAAGAAACCCAAGAGTATGTTTGCACACACTCCTGGTTAATCAGTAGTCTGGCACCAAGATCTCTTACATCAGTGCCCTCACCAAAGACTCAGGAGCAGAGATCTCAACTCCTGCGTGGTCTCGAGGACTTAGCAAGTTTACCAGCTCTGTACCAGAGCTGCAAACAATTAGTTAACACACAGTGGTAGCCTTCTAGGTGAACAGCTTAGGCACAGGGTCTAGGCTTAGAACCCAGTTGCAATACAGAACTCAAACTCAGATAATATTAATTGATATTATCTTTATTTAGTATAAAGCATGCATACAATCAGACTTGCAAGGGGATGAAAACAAAGAATATCTAAAGCTTGTTCAGCTCTAACTATACAGAGTAGTATTCATTGTTACCAGGTACTTCAAAGTCCATTGTCTAGGGAATCTTAAGGATGAACCACATGCTTGCACTAGTAAAATTCAATGTTGCAGGTATGTAATCCAAACAAGGACTAACTCTCAGAAAGGGGCCCTCTTTCCAAGAGAACTCTGACCCTCATCCCATAGGGCAATGACAATCCCCTCTCTCTCCTGTCATAATTGAATATGGCCATTTACCCAATCACAAGAGGATGGAGAGATGTGTTCAACTATCTAGGTACAGGCATTGCTGACGCAACTAAAATCACATCTGCTGAGCTTTGATGTGTAAATGCATGGGACATCTGTGTCTCTCCAGCCTGAGAAGATGCCTCAATGTCTACTTCTTCCCAGCAAAGGTGTCAAAGTGGCTTTGTATCTGGCATGCCATCTGTTGAGGGTGACCAAAGTCACATGGATATGTTAGCAGCTAGACCATTTGGGCCTAGCAGGAATGAATCAGTAAAGTCTTTTCCTATACAAGGCAGGCATCTTCTGCAGGATGGAAAGAACAGAAGAAACAGCTTGAAAAACAGTGCATTTGGCATAATGCTGGCTTTATATGGTCATAATGGAAGGCTTCTCTTCATAGCTACTGCATTTTTTAGTGAATTGAAATGTCCAGACTTTCTTTAAAGGCAATCCTGTTTAGGATACATTAGAGTATTCCAGTGAGGATATTGTGCGTAACTGCGGCCAGGTCTGCTCTGTCCCAGAATACCCACAAACCACTGAAAATGTTCAATATCCAATCCAAAGGACAACTAAGCAGAATGTGAATCAATCTGAGACCATGGAACAATAACAACTGAATAGTGGAAATCCAAATAATTACTCAAGATTGTCTAGCACATATTAATTGCCATTTTAACCAAACCGTTATATCCACTAACAAGGTGGGTAAAGCATGATATTTTCACCGGTACATGCTCTGGAATACAATTGAGTTCATAATCTACATAGTGAGAGTCATAATGGAACTAGGGAATGACAGGAATTCTGGATTAATGAATACAGTTGTGTAATGTCATATATATTGCTTTAGGTGGAGAGACTGGATTAGGTGATCAACAGGTTCTGTCCAGCCCCATAATTGTAATTTATTCCCCATTAATTTTCTTTAGACTATTTCTGTTCCTCAGAGCATATTCATGAATACAGGCACAGATTCATCCAACATCTTATTTTGATTTTTGCACCAGTTGGCTTGATCTCATTCTGTAGATTTTAGTAAGACAGGAACCAGAGCTCACATTTGGGAATAAATCAGTCCCAAGGAATAGTGAACCAGATCCAAAAAGTACATCCCTGCCCTGACACTCTGATGGGAAGCGTGACTTTTCTCCTGTAGAAACAGTTATGCATGTGATACTGAACTGCAGCCTTTCCTCAGCTTGCCTCAGTCTCAGTAAAACTGCCAATAATTAAATTGTCACTGCTTAACAAATTGCACCAATTATCCTTCCATTTCATTTCAGTGCTGCTGTAAAGACCGCCCATTATTAATGATATCCCAAATGTTCCATTTCTAAATGGAGTAAAGAATATCTTTACAACTGAGGTCATTCCAATCTGTCAGATTTCATTAATTTTAATTAAATGTGCTTTGCTGGCAGGCCACAGTATTCCGAGTTTGGGGAATTTCTGTTGTGCCTGGAGATGCTACAGCAGTTTAATGAAGTCTTTGAAATCCTTAGATTGTACAGGATACGTTTCCTTGGAGACAATGATGACTAAGCAGTGTGTACACCCATTACTGATTATCCTTCTATATAATTACACAAAGCATTTATTTAAGGGAACAATAGAAAGATATAATTTCTTTGTAGCATCAAGGTTACATACAGAGCCCTATCACTGTTAAAATACCATGAAAACTCAGTTCTGTGACAAAGCATGAAAAACAGGGCGGAGAAATGTCCTCCACCCTTTAATTCAATGCAACATTTCAATTACTGTGACTACACTCTGTGTGTGCTCAGGAACCCAGCTGCAAACTCATAGCCTCTAGAAGGGGGGGATACTCACAGTCTTGGTTCTACTGATAACAGTGGCTGAAGTAGGACAATGGTTTATCATCCCACACCTGCTGGAAGGTGACACTCAGGGACAGAAGGGGAAAGCGCTAAATTGCTGGAATATATTATTTTCTTCATAAGTCAGGAAAGATCTGAATGATCTCCACAGAATCATTCATTTAAATTGACAACAGAGAAAAAAAGCTCCTTGCATCTTGCTTTTGGCAAGATGATCGGGAGAAGATCCAACCCAGAGAACTAAAGTAATGCCGAACTTTAAACTACTGCATCTTCAAGTTAACCTGTCCTGTCCTAATTAAACATCATTTAGGATAAGTTCTGAGTGTAGGTAAAGGGGTTGGCATATTTTTGCCTTTCTTTGTTCCCTTGTTTAGTCTGAATGCTCGAAGACAAACACATATATTCTCTTTATTCATTTTGTAAATTTTCTTACATTTTGAATGCTCTGAGTCTGATCTGTGGAGTATATATGTATTATAGTCTATTAATTGGATTTTCTATCAGTTGGACATTAATAACAAAGTCCACAACTGTGATCTGTAGCTTTAAATATGTGGCAGTTTCACACACAGCTGCATGGAATTAACAGAGTGAGTTTGTTTTAGGAAAGGTACTGTTATCAGTATGTTTAGAGAGCACTGTGCCGGCTAATGTTAAAATAGAAGGCTTAGTACCATATTATGAAAAGACTAAAGGACTGGCTTGCTTCGTGTGTGTGTGTGTGTATGTAGAGTTAGAAATAATAGGTAACTCTCATTTTTTGTTTCAACAGGAAAGAAGAGAGTTTAAAAATAAATAGGGCATGGTCCCCTGTCCTGAAAAACACAAAATGCTCTATAGCTGACAATAGAATTACAGATAAGATTAGAGTTTCAATAGCCATTCCACACACAAAAGAACCTCCTCAAGAAACAGGAAACCTCCTCAGGAAACAATCCATAGACAAAAGAACCTCCTCAGGAAAGCTTCTCCATTAGCATGTTCATAGCCTGGAGAACTACTACAAGATAATGACTCAGCCCTACCCCACCTTCCAGGGTAGACATAAATTACCTGCCTACTGTTTTTCTGCTCACCTTGACACAGAGAGTACTCCATCTTTCTGTGTTATACCTCTGAGGATGCCAGTCACAGCTGGTGAAACGTCAGGTCCTACAATGCCAAGACCATGGCCACACAACTCAGAAAATCTACAACAGCTAATGAACTCAGGCCATGAAAGCCTTCAACAACATATTGACTCTAAATAACTCAATTTTTGTTCCTGTAAAATATTAAATTGCATTCGGCTACACAGTGGCCTTTATGTTGTAATGTTCATGGTTAATTCCAGGGAAATAACCACAGAGGAAGACTTGCTAAGAATATTTTCTGAGGAAGATTAAACATGAAACAGGCTTATATCTGGATGCTCGTTGGCTCATTACAGAAGCTGTTCTGCAGCATTACAAGGTTGGGTTTTCTAATTTACAACACAGGATAACATTACTTGTGATTTCTTTGTTATCTACTTAATCTGTAAGGAATATATGCAAAGTGATTTCATTATAAAGTATAGTAGCCATTATTCACAGTGTTTGTTTAGTTTCAGAAATTTATTTTCATTCATTTTTCTCTCCTAGCAGAGCACGACTCTCCTAAAAGAGCCTCAGACCAGAACTACCTGCAGCAACCAACCTGAAAAGCCCACCTCCTCTTGTGAATCTGCCTGCAAAGCCACAGAGCAGCACTCCTGGCAACAGAGCTATATGAAAGGATCGTCAAACCTGCCCAAGCCAAAAGCATGTGGTAAACCAAAAAGAACACACAGACACCAAACTGGCTGTAAGGAAAAAAAGAGGGATGGTTTCATGCCATCCTGCAAGAAACAGAAAATGGACATTACTACTCCTGATGCTGTTTTCGAAGCTTTGTAAGAGAACATAGCAAGGTTAATGACTCATACCAAAACAAAAAAAAGAAGATCAGATGGATGCTCTGGCTAGATATGCATCCAGTTTGCAGTCTATGGGCACAGGGGCATCTCACAGTACTTTAAAAGCTATGGAGACCATCCAGGCTGTGGCTACTTTCTGTGACAGCACTCTAATTTTTTTAAAAAGGGATACTGTGTGTACAAGTGTGGAAAGAGGGCTCAGGCAAAGGGGTGCAGGGTGGGTCAGAGGGCACTGGCCCACATACCAAAGGAAAGGCAAATGTTTGAAACCAAAGAAGTTATGGCAAAGTGCCTAAATAATGCTAAAGTAATGCTAAAATTGTTAGATGTCAACAAAAAAGAAGTGAATCTTTTAAGAAGTTTCTTAGCAAAGTTAGAAAGTCAGAGAGACCAAATGATTGCACAGTTGATGGCTGCTCCATCAGTGCTGAGGAAGAGGCCTCAGCCATTTTCTATTTGGCAAATAATACTGCAGTGGCCCCTATATGTGCTGCCCTGAAGAAAGCCCTTTAGAACTACCCCTCACAAAAATTTCCTCCAACCCCTAATCCTTCAAGAGTTTACTCACCCTACATGCACTGAAAGATGGTGTGTTAAAAATAGGGCCTTATTTCTTGATGGTTATGCTGTAGTTGGAGGGCTACCCACAACCTTTGAATTTCATGGGTGTTTTTTCCATGGTTGTCCTGCATGCTTTGGCCCACCCAATGGAAACCCATTGACAGCTTCTTCCTTTGGTGACTTACACTACTGAACACAAATGAAAGTTTTTTGAAAAGCCATTGGTTTGCAGTTAGGTTCCTGTGGGAACATAAGTGTTGGTAGATGGTGGAGGCTGACAGGGAACTTGAACCTTTTCTTAGCGAGAAGAAACTCCTGTCACCTCTGCTTCCCAGAGAGGTTCTCTTGGGGGGGGGGGGCAGACAAATGTCATTTACCTATATTACAAACCTAAGGCTGGTGGAAAAATACACTATTATAATTTCACCAGTCTGTACTCATTTGTGAACAAGACAAAGAAATATTCAACCTGACACCCATAAAGTATTTATAAGGACTTTGCTCTACTATCTGAATATTTTGCCTGACCAAAGTTAAGATGCACTCACCTCAAGGTCTCTTTTCCCCTGTTTTACCCTTTAAGGTGGAGGACAAACTTCTGTTCCCACTGTGCCAGACATGCACAGAGGCTAAGCTGAGAGTGTGTTGTGCACATTCACCAGAGGAAAGGGTTCTAGAAGGAACATTATGTACAACAGAGGTGATGAAGGCTCTAGAGCAGGGGTGTCAAACATAAGGCCTGGGGCCAGAACTGGCCCACCCAAGGCTCTTATATGGCCTGCAAGCAACTAATGCAAGGGAGGGAACAGGAGACTGCTTGGGGGTGGCTCCGATTGTGGCTTCAGCATGACAGAACAACCTCATCTGCAGCAATCAAGCAGCATGGGAACATCTGCCCAGTGCTGCACTGCTGTCTTTCCAATCTGCCTGTGTGGTTTTACTTTGCACCCCCATCCCAGCCCATGGGACCTTGCAGTGAAGATACACCAACTTGGAGCTTACCAGCTGCTGTCCTTCATACAGTTGATATCTCCAGTACTTGGAATTATGTTTTATGACACACATGGTCCAGCCTGACAAAGTAACATTTATGTCAGATCTGGCCCTCATAAGAAAAGAGTTTGACACCTCTGCTCTAGAGAAGGGCTATAGGGTTATGTCTATTAGTGAGGTGTGGCATTTTTGCAGAAAGCTCTGAAGACCTGTTTCCCAAATATATTAAAATTCACCTCCAAAAACAGGAAGCTTCTGGCTATCCTAACTGGTATACAGATGAGGAAGAAAAAGCAAAATATGTTGAGGGTTACCTAGAGAAAGAAGGTGTTCAATTGTATGCTGAACACATAGCTGTGAACCCCACAAAGTGGCAAATTGCAAAGTTATTTTTAAATTCTTTGTGGGGCAAGTTTGGCCAATGTTCAAACATGGTAAATACTAGCATAGCGAGGGATATAACCAAACTTTTAGAATACACCTTTTCTCCAGCATATGTTTCAGGATTTGATATAACTGATGACAAAAGAATAAATGTGTCCTGAAAATGTGCAAAAGATTCATTTACTTTCAGGCAATACAAATGTCCTGATTGCCTGTTTTACGACAGCTTATACCTGTCTACAGCTTTATGATGTACTGGGCAAACTGCAAGATCATTGCTTGTACAACAATACAGACTCTGTAATTTTGTGAACAGGAATGGAGACTGGAATCCCCTTTTAGAGGATTATTTAGGTGATCTCACATGTGATCCTACCAGCTGAACATATCACAGAGTTCATGTTGGTTGGGCCCCAAACCTACAGATACAAATTGTCTGGGGGAAAGGTGTGCATGAAAGCCAAGGGCATCACTCTCAATGTTTCAAATTTTGGAAATGTTGATATGTTGAAGGACCTGGTCCTAGACTACAGCTCAGACTAGGCTCCTAAAGAGAGCAGCCCTCCATCATAAAATACAAAAATCAGTGGCTCAACAACATTGAAAGTCTTTTATGATAAGAGGGTCCTTGTGGACAATTACAAAACCTTACCATATGGTTTTTACGAGGGATGGATGCTGGAAACATCCATTTTCTGCAGTAGTGGCTGGTCCTAGCAAGTGTGGCAAAAGTTGCTTTGTAAAAAATATTTTGAACAATGCCCAACATATCCTTTCTGTCATGACTGAAAATATTGTATGGTTTTACAACTGTTGGCAAAATCTGTATGATGAAATCCTCTGTAAATATCCCTTTGTAAAGTTTGTTGAAACACTTAAAGATGATCAACTGCTCCCCACTAATACAGTAAATATGATCACAGTAGATTATTTGATGGACTCTGCTTGTGAAAACATTGAAGCTTAGAGAACCTTTATCAAATACGTGCATCATCAGAAACAGAATTTTATTAATTACTCAGAATGTTTTCTTTTGTGGAAAAAGCAACAGAGCTATCAGCTTAAGTACCAAATATATTGTGCTGTTTAAAAGCCCTGGGGACGAATTACAGATTGCCATGTTGGCCTGCCAACTGTACCTGGGAAGTCCCAATTCTTTCTGGATGTCTTTGAGGATGCCACACAAAAACCCTAGTTGCAGATTTAAATACCTCCACACCAGATTCTTACAGGTTAAGAACTGGGCTCTTCCCACCTGAGTGGCCTGTGGAGTACATCTTAAAAAACAAAACAGGCAACCACTGGGTACAAAAGGAAACAGCCAGCACCTTAAGCACTCTGTTACCCCCGAATCCTCCAAAGGACAACATGTCCAGCCATATGAAGAGAAATTTGGCTCTCTTGAAATCAAGGCTCCTACACAACACAGGAAAGCCATTCTCTGCTCAGCTTCAGATGATCTGGTTGCAGCTATCTCAGAAACTGGCTCTCAATACTTTAAAAAGCAACATCCCCCATCACCTCATTAGGTGTGTGTGCTGAGGAAAAGGTGAAGTTACAAAAGAGTTACAAAAGAGTATCTCTGAAAAAGAAGCAGCAGCTGGTGAAAAAATCTGGGGGGTTTATCACACCTCTGTTAAGCTTTGCTATCCCTCTCTTAATTGGCCTTTTAACAAGCCAGTAATGGAATATGCAGGGAAAAATATACTAGATTCCTAGCCACAGTTGGAACAATTAAGGAACCCACCTCCCCTGAAGGAGGGAAACATCAGAACCACCACAATTCATTCTTTAGATACTGATATGAAGGGGATTCTCTAGAGGTGAGATTTAACAGAATATGAGAAGGCCAAGCATTTTGGTGCCCTGTTTCAAAAATTTTTAGTTCATGTGAAGCAGGAAGAAACTGAAAAATCTAACCTGGGCCTGTTTCTGCCTCACCCAGAGGCTACCGCCATAGAAAACTCTACAAGTTCTGATATGGTCTTCCAAGAAATAATAGACACCATGCCTGCTAGATACAAGAGCTGCGCAAAGGTGCTGTTAAACAAAATGGGAAAAACAGTGGGGAATTTCAGACAGATGATATAATCCGGAAGAGGAACGGTTCCCAAACGGTTCCTGGTCTGGCATTTCAGACAGAACCGTTTTAGAACCAGTTCCCTACCGGAATATATTTGTAATTTCACACAGAATCACTTCTGTCCTGTTCAGGAAACGGGGCTGAAATGTTTTACCTGTCAACCGCTTCCAAGTAGTCGTCAGTTTCTTCTCCCGGATATGATATGCTTTTTTCCCACCTTTTTTCGCCCACGCGGGTGATCTCCGTTTTTTTTTTTTTTGAACATTCGCTTTAGAGTGCTATAACACTATAACGCTATAGCGCAATAGCATCATAGCGACCCCATTGGAATGCCTGCAGTGTGTTTTTATAGCACTATAGTGCTATAGCGCTCTAAAGCGAACATTTTTTTAAAAAAAGGCATGGCGGGAAACAGCGGGAAAACAAAGCAGTGCAGTCTGAATTGCCAAACCACTTCTGATTCGGCTCTTTTCTGGTCAGGGAAAGCCATGTATAAAATGGCAGCCCTGTACCAGTTTACTTCAAGACGAATCAGAAATGGCTTCAATTCGGCAGAATCTCGGTAATGTGAAATTCCCTAGTGTGTCTTCTTGGGATGACTATGGAACTTTTGTAAACAGAGGGGAAAATATAAAGGGTTCTCATTTGATAGATTTGGTGAAATTAATTATTCAAATGAATGCCCTGCCTAGCCATTGCATGCTTAAAGACTGGGATGTTTTCATGAAGGCCATAGCTAAACTGAATGTACTATCTTCCGCTGTGGGTGACCCAACTAAATGTCAAGCTTTGGAACATCTAAAGAACCACACCTCCATTAAAGAGACACCACATCTTTCTCACAGAGCTTCCAAAAAAGTCAAACTACCACACCCCCAGCTGGATAAGCTTGTAATTATGTAAAATAAAATTGTTTCTTAAATCTGTTCAAAAGAAAGCCCCTTACTACGCAGCTGCAGGAAAAAAAAAAATATATCCAGTGACATCCACAGACCACAGAGTTAGATGCTTGCAGTTGTCTCAGTTAGAATACAGTCTTGTTGGCATTTTTTCTCAAAACTCTCACAACGTTTTTTGGAAATAAGGGGCTGTTTGGAGGGTGCCCATAAAAATACAAGAACTCACCACACCCATATGTTGTCAAGTATATGGCAAGCCAAAGTTCTCTAGGGAGGTTGTGGGGGTTGGTATTCATAACTAGCCCCACAGGTCTTTGATGTAGTCCCTCTTTGGGGAGCCAGTCACTTTGAAACACTCCCAAGAAAGTCTTTTTTGGGTGTAGGGGCTTGTAGATAACACAGATAATAGCTGCAGGATGTCCATGTTACATATAAAATAAAACATTTCACCTATTATTTATCTCTATAACATTGTCAAAACCAGGGCCAGCCCAAGGGTTTTCTGAACCCTAGGCAAGGCTACATTCTGGCGCCCCCCCGCACCTCTTCCCCCCCCCAGAGCTCCAGAAGCGCCTGGCCTGCACTTAGACGGGCGGCGGTGGCAGCGGGGAGAGTCCCCCTGGCCGCCATGCCAGGCCACCTCCCCCAGAGCTCCAGAAGCACCCGGCTGGGTGCCTAGACGGGCGGCGGTGGCGGCAGCAAGGAGAGTCCCCCCAGCCACCATGCCATGCCACCTCTTCCCCCCCAGAGCTCCAGAAGCACCTGGCTGGATGCTTAGATGGGCAGCGGCAGTGGGGACAGCGGGGAGAGTCCCCGCTGGCTGCCATGCTGCACCGCCTCTCCCCCCCCAGAGCTCCAGAAGTGCCCGGCCGGACGCTTAGATGGGCGGTGGTGGTGGTGGGGAGAGTCCCCGCTGGCCACCATGCCATGCTGCCTCTCCCCCCCGAGCTCCAGAAGCGCCCGGCTGGGCGCTTAGATGGGCGACGGCAGCAGCAGGGAGAGCCCCCGCTGGCCACCATGCCGCCCCACCTCTCCCCCCCCAGGGCTTGGGAAGCGGAGGTGGGTGCCCAGTTAGGGCCTTGGCATGGGAGGGCTTTCTGGGGGTGCTGTTTGGCGCCCCTGAGGGCCGGCACTCTAGGTGAGCGCCTAGCTCACCTAGTGAGCAAGCCAGCCCTGGTCAAAACCCCATAGAGAACCATGTTGACAGTGTGAGGCAATGCTCTAGCAAAGTGTACCTCAGACCACAGGTTTTAATCAAGGAATAGCGGTCTGCGCATTCCTGATCTGGGGAAAGGTCAAAAGCAAGTGGCGTGTAGCCCCATGCAAACGCCTCATGGTTAACTAACAAAGATCTGTCTTTCATATGTTTACTAGTTGTCTGAAATAGATGCATGTATTCCCTCTCATAATTTCCAGCTTCAAACTCCTGTTGCAGTGGCTTAGCAGATATCTGTTCGCCATCCATGTAGAGAGCCACAAAATTGATGTCATAATGCTTAAAGTTAAATGGATTTTTATTATGGGTTCTGCTGAAGAAATCATTATCTACCAGTCCAATAACTAACAGCTTCAGCAATTGCCCCCCAAACAAATTCTTCTTGCTGACACGAGTCCATGCAGGGATGTTAAACACTTTCATGCCCACACGATCCACAGGGTATTTGGCTAAACCATTTTAGTATTTCCCTACACACAGATGGGGCCACAATTATGTAATTAATAGAGCAGTCATAAGCAGGTCTATCGAGAATCCTGTTCAAGTCTATTCAATGGATCTTACTCCCAGGAAAGTGTTTTAGGATTCACTGTGAGAGTACTTAAATTTTCCACCAAAAAGCTAGTTTAATACAGAAACCAAACTGTTTCCACACATCTTCTCACCACCTGGACACCTCCCCTCTGTTCCTTATTTGTAAATATTCTCAGCACTCTGGTTCTCTTTCTACTTCTCTTTCACCCATCCTAGTGACATACTTGTCTATCCCCTCACTCCTCCTTTTTCATACCTGGAAAGAAAGAAAAAACCTCTTTAATTTTAACTCAAGACTCTAGATCTCTGGATCAAGAATGTGGCAAACAACATTAAATGCAAGTAAGTGCTGGGTGTCATGTACATTGGAGCAAAATATCCTAACTTTAACTATAAGTTCTTTGGGTTTGAACTGGTGGTCACTGAGAGGCAAATAGTTCTTGGGGCTGTGGTGCTTGGAGCTCAATGAAAATGTTGACTTATTGTGCAGCAGTAGGGAAAAAAGTAAACTCCACACTAAGGATTGTCAGAAAAGAGACTGCAAATAAAATGGTATTGTAATGTCCCTGTATAGATTGATGGTGCAGCATCATTTGGAATTTTGTGTACAATCCTGAAGTCTTGCACACCTGGGAAAAGTGCAGAAGAGGGTAACCAAGATGATTAACAGGTTGGAGCATCTTTCCAACAAGGAAAATCTAAGCCAAGGCTGGTAGGTGGTATAATCAGGACTGATAAAAAGAAGCAATTCACTCAACAAGTAATTAAATTATGGAATTAAATTCTGAAGTGAGGGTTAGACAAATCCACAGAGGATAGGTCCATTAGGGCCGTTAATGGCTAGCAGCCATAATAACTAAAGGGAATCTCCAATGCCTGGATGGCAGAGCTAGGAGGCAACACCAGGGGGAAGTCTTGGTCTGTTTGTTGGCCCTCCAGGGCAGCTGGTAAGTCATTGTGTTAGAAGGATGCTGGACTAGATGGAATACTGGTCTGATCCACCTGGTCATTTCTTATGTTCTGGTGGGTAATTGCCAGCCCAGTACTATCCCTTTTAAGTGGTGAAGTCCCAGTTCTTTTTTTTTTTTTTTTTTGTAAAAAACCTCTCCTAAAAAGGAGAGAATTTTATTGCTTTTTTTGATAAGAAAAGGGTAGGGTATATAGATGGACTAAGAAAAGATTGGAGTGAATTTTCTGTTAGAGTATTAGTTTTAGTTAGTACAAATACAGTTTTTGGCATCCACCGTGGTTGGAAGATCTTCTTTTCACCTACCGAAAATCCAAAATAACTCAGTTAAATTAGTAAAGTCCTTTGGGGTTAGTTGTTGATCAGCTCCCTTCTGCCGCCTCACGAACAGTTGCTATATCTTGGGATGTCTTCTTTTTAAGTCTCTCAGATTGTATGATGGGCCCTCTTTTGCCTTCTCGTCTCCCGCTCCGGCACCTCCCTCCTCTGGGCCGCTGTCCTCTTCGCTGCTTAACTCTGTCCAATTGGCGAGTTCTGCATCTTCCTCTGAGCTGGCGTGTCTCTTCAGAAATTCTTGAGCTTTGAAGACGGAGTCAATCTTCTTTCTTTTATCCTTGAATTTGAACGCCAGTCCTTCGGGAAAGCACCATCTGTAAATGGTTTGATGTCTTTGTAAAAACGTGGTCAATCCTTTGTATGCTTTCCTTTTCATACGAATTTCATATGGAACATCTTTTAAAATTCTGATAGTCTGCTCTCCAATCTTCAAGGGCACCGCTGAAACTGCACGCAAAATTTGATCTCTAGTACACTGCTTGATAAACTTGACAACCACTTCTGCTGGCAGATTATTTTTCTTTGTAAAGCTGGAATAGGCTCTATAGGCCATATCCATCTCATCCTTTAATTCTTGCACTTCTCTGCCAGTTAGGGGTGCCAAGGCATTCACCAGTATAGCTCTGAGATCTTCTTTCTCTTCTTCCTTTATGCCCTGAAAGTGGAGAGTCAGGTTTGATTTCTCCATCTGAAGCATTAAAATTCTTTTTTCTTGCGTATCTTGATGTTTTTCTAATTTGTTGACCCTTTTCTTAATTTTCTTGGTGTCTTCCATTGAGACCAGACACTTCTGTGCGATCTCCTCCATCTTCTTTGCTGTTTCTGTTAGTTGTTTTTGTTGACTGTTGAGAACACTTTCCATGTTGCAAAGGGTTTCACTGATTTTCTGCATTTGATCCAGCAGAGGGTGCAGTGGCTCGCTTTTCTGTTGATTGACAGCTGGCTCTAGGGGGAGGCTGCCAGGACTGGAAGTCCCTCCCCCCTTCTTTACCGGCTTCTCAGGGATCCTTTTCTGCCCCGACATTTTTTTTGTTTGTTTACTTTAACAAAGTTCATGCCGCATCGCCCAGGAAACAAGCTAGCTTCTTAATCTTCAGTAAAACCCCCAAAGGTACTTTCACCAAGCCGCTTTTTTGCTTCACCCCCCTTCACTCTTCCTTTAACAGTCCCGTTTTTCAAAGGGGGTGGGGATTCCTCCCTCCTCCCATGCGCTTATACGTTTACGGGGGGGGAGCACATTTATGCCGCTTCAAAATAGATCTCCAGCTCACGATTTGCTGCCGATTCTTCTTTTTATTTTAATTCATTCCGCTGCTTCTCCACTCCTGGAAGTCGGTGGCGTTGCTACTTCTCATACGGGCACAACGCAGCGGGGCTGACTGGGGCTGGGAGAAAGCCTCAATTTCCCGGCTGTTTGCCGGCAAAGAGGCTACTCCCCAAGTGCCCCCGGTTCGGAGCCTTTGCCTAAGGCTCACTAGGGTCTTTTGCATATGAGAAGACCCCTCCAACCGCGTGTGGGCTAACCACCTCCGGGAGCGTCCCAAGAGGTGGCCGCCATTCGCTCTGCCGAAACTGAAAGTCATGAAGTCCCAGTTCTGAACACAGCAGCACATGTTTGCACTGCTCTTCCCCTTTGGATTATTTAGGACTGTCTGTTGTCTGGGAATTGGACCTCTGTGCTCTGTCCTCTTGATTTTCCTCTTGCCTGCTCCTGTGGAGTGTAGTACATTGCACTGTGTGCATGTGTGTTTGTGTGTGCATGATTGCCTAGAAGCTAATGTGTGCTTCCTAGAGCTGAGTGTTTTTACTCATGCCTGATATGATCCTACTCCAATCCTACCATTCCACTGACTGAAGTTTATTCTTTTATTTATTCATTTATCAAAATATTTATACCTCACCTTACATTTTGCCTCAAGTTTGAAGCCTTCTTCTAGGCTAAGTGGTCTTCCTCTAACTTAAGAGGCTCTTCCACTGGAGGATTTTTCGGAAGATTCCATGTTACTGTTAGTAGATGGTCACTAAAATGAACAGTGTGCTGAGATTTTTTTTATATTATCTGTGAGAACTCTTGGCATGTTGGGGGCTTTAAAAGCACATATAACCTGTACTCTGTGATAATATTGTGACTTGGAATGGAGACTCTCTGATGACTTTGAGTGCCTTAATTTAATAAAAAATTCCCAAACCAACTATTTATATTCAAATTAAATTTTTGTTTAGACTACAATCCTGTTTATGGGGAAGACTAAAATCTGTTATAGGCTTCCCTGTTTAACCCCCCCCATTAAGCATGGTTTCAGAAGTGTGCAATTATTGCCCACAATGTATTGAAGCAATATTTAACATGCTCTAACAGATTTTTGGAACAGTGAATCAACACCATCAGCACCTGGAGGCTTTTGTATAGCATTGCTACAGGAAAAGTGTGTGAGCAAAAGCAATGCTAGCTTTCTAAAGTTTAGCCAGTAGCAGGCATTCCAGGAGGGGTAAAGTAAAGCCCTCTCACACTCCATCTGTAATCCTCTCTTATTCTTTGAAATTGAAAACTCTCAGTGGGAAATGAAGAATGTTTCTTTGGCTGAAATAACTAGGATTAACATTCTGCCCAGGAATAGATTGCTGTATGCATGTCTCGAACACAGGTTATGAAAGTTGCCTTGGTTGCAAATACATCTTTAGGGCATGGCACACCGAGTGTGATGTTCCCTATGTGCAGTTATGAAACACAACATTGTGTCGCATACACAGCATTTAGGGTCTTGGCTGTAAGTTCACAGGTGAAACTATGAATTCCCTTTAACTCTTGTTAAGGAGTTGGTGGGATCAGATAGGAGAAGTTATAGTGAGGTGGCCACCTTAGTGGCTGAAGTGCTGTATAAAATGCTGGGGAGTTGAAAAGAAAAGCAGTGGGCCCCTTATTCACCAAGCCAAAGACATTGTGAAGAGCAGGCCTAGGGCTGAAATTTCACTTTTGGGAAGACATTTGGTGAAAATGGCTGAAAGGGGCTTTAATACATACATTGATACCCAAATTGGTAGTCACCAATGAATAGAGAGACAGTATGGTACAGCAGAAATCCGAGTTTAAATCCCTATTCAGTCATAAAGTTTTCTGGGTGACCTTGGGGACATCATTCTCTCTTAATCTAACCAACCTCACTTGTATAACTGTGATGGCAAAGTGGAGGAGGGGAGAACGTCATATGTTGCCCTGAGCTCCTTGGAGACAGGACAGGATGAAGAAGATAAAGATGAAGAAGAGGATGATGATGATGATGATGAAGAAATTGGATTTATACCCCACCTTTCACTACCTAAAGGTCTCAGAGCAGCTTACAATCTCCTTTCCCCTCCCCTCCCCTCCCCACAACAGACACCCTGTGAGGCAGGTGGGGCTGAGAGAGCTCTGAGAGAACTGCTTGTGGGAGAACAGCTTTGAGAGAACTGTGACTGACCCAAGGTCACACCAGCAGCTAAATGTGGAGGAGTGGGGAATCAAACATGGTTCTCCCAGATTAGAGTCCACACTTCTAACCACTACACCAAACTGGCTCAAAATGTAATAGACAATTACTTTTTTAAAAAAAAAAATGTAAACATTTTTATTCCACATGCCTCAGTCAAGTCAGGTTCTTGAAGTATATTACAATACACAAAGACTTATATATAATATAGCTTTCACATTTCCCCAAGAGTTGGAAATTAAACAGTCTAATCCTGCCCTAGGATGCCCACCCTCCTCCCCCTTTTGGGCAGCAGCTACTAATGTCACGTAACCCTCCAAAGAAATTTCTTCAGTCACTTAAGTTTCCTGTAAAAGAATGATACGAAATTGTCTGAGGAAAATGTCCACTTCTGGACATTTGAAAAATTTTTGGACCACCCTGCAATATTTCATGTCAGAATCTTTATTGAGCCTTCCTGTAGTCAGTCTTGTGTTGGTTTTAAAATGCAGTCTGGTTTATAAACAACACAACCGTTTAGAGGTTGGCTTATGTAATTGCCACATTTGGTTTCCAGGGAATTCAAAGTTCATACTCTTTTCTCTGCTCTTGTAATGTTTGAGAATAAGCCACAGTTTGCACTGGGATAGGATCGATTTCAGTAACACTCATAATTTCATCTGTTGGTCTAGGATTCATTTGAAAAGTACATTTACAAAGTCTCTTCAAGTTCTGCTATAAATACCTGAATCGATTGATCATCTTGTCCTGTTCACTAGGGGAAAGTGTAGAAAAAGAGGTGATCTCTAAGGGGTCCAAAACAATAGTACCTGGGGATTCTTTATGTTCACCTTCTAGTTGGTTGTTAGGATCAGAATTTATAACAACTTTCTGTGGATCCTCTATCTGTTTCCCATATTATTTCCTTCCTTCTTGTTCAATTTATATATCTTCTCTTCTGAGAGCAACTCTCCTTAATTTTGTTATTTCCACCCTTGTGTTTTCTTCTTTATCTGTTGTAAATTTTGAAGGAAACAATGGTTTAAACACAGAATCTCATAAAAACTTTGATGAAACCACTCCATATTGTTTAAGAAGATTTTGCCTATCTATAAGTTATGTGGGAATTCCGGGAGACAAAAAGGTTAACTGGATTCTATCATAGCAAATGGGCCCATAAGTTATTTTAACTAATTTTAAATCAATATATGAGAGATCCAGAAGAAACCTTATGAATAATTAAAACATTAACCTTAAAAATTTACAAATTAAAAAATTGAAACCCAAGATGGCTGTGTATATAAAAAGTTGTCACCTGCCACTGAAACTAAGCATGAGACAAAAAGCATGAGACAAAAAGAAGAGGTGAGGGCATTCCATAATTGGCTGCCACAATACAAATGGTCCTTTGCTTTATGATTGCTCATCTGACTGTTGATTACTGAGGGAGACTGACAAAATCTTATTTGTTGGGCAGGTGTGTGGGGGAGGAGGAACCAGTACTTTCGGTATCCTGGCTTCAGGCCATTTAGGGCCTTAAAGGGAATAACCAGCATTTCTAAGGTAATGACCAGTAGGTGGGCATGAAACTAATGAATTGGTGTACTATGAAAGCTGTACTTAATAGCAGTCAGCCATCTGACTTCTGCATTTTGCCATAATGTAAGCTTCTGGATCTTTGCCTCAGAGAGTTGCTGCCACTCAAGACACACCAAGCTAGAGTCAATTATCTAACTCACTATGAGGCAAATTCTTACATTCACACATAGTACCATCATAAGGTTAAGCCATGTTGGGCTGTGATCTGACAAAACTGCTTGTGAGAAGACATCTAAATATGGCTACTGTCTGATCATGAGAGACCTTATTTCTGTGATATGCACAATTTTCTATTTTGTGTTTGGTTCATGATAGTCTTGAAATGTTATTATTTTTCTTTATTATACATGATTATTGGATGATTAGTTTCTACTGTTTCAATAAGAAATTAACCTGGCTGTAACTCCCCTTCCCTCATGGTGCTGGGATAAAGTAAACAGAAATTCTGCCTCTCACACAAAGCATCCTCCTGCCAAATATCAGACGAATACAGGAGAAAGGATCCTTGCTCTATAGACAATGAAAACAGTCACTTCTACAGTAGGCAGAGGCAAATGTTTAACTACTGAGAAATGAGGTGGGCACACATAATATATTAGGGTATCCTCATATTAGGATTGTCAGCCTCCAGGTTGCACCTGGAGATCTCCCGTTATTACAGTTTTATTTTATTTATATATTAAATTTGTTAATCACCCAATGCAGGGCTCTGGCGATGTGCATCATCTGTAAAGAAAACACCACTAAAATAAAACAATTAAAACATTAATAACATATTCCAAATAAAAAGATTGCATATATTAACTGGTCCCATTTCAGACCACTGGCTGCTCTGTGAGCAGGGGAGAGGAGGGCAAGGCAGATACGAAAAGCTGCTGGAGCAGAAAGGGTGTTGATCTCCAGACGATCAAGATCAGTTCCGCTGGAGAAAACGGCTGTTGGAGGGTGGACTAGAGTGTATGGTATTATACCTTTCTGAGATCCCTCTCCTCCTCAAACCCCAGGCTCTCCAGGCTCCACCCCCTCCCCCCAAATCTCCAGGTATTTCAGAACCCAGACTTGGCAATCCAACCTCATGTACATATCCATCTGTTTACCTCTGATTTAGAGAGGTAGGATAGACCTTCAGGGTGAAGGGAACTAAACCATACTGCTTTTTGTTGTGCTTTAGTGCTTGAAGTATTTTGCTTCCAGCTTCAAAACCAGAAGGGAGACTGGCTGGTGGAGAAATATGGAAGGAAGCCAGAGCACAGTGAGTTAAGGCACAGGTGAAGGTGGGGGCATATCTACCCTTGCACATGCATTCCACTTTTTTGTAGAAGTTGACTCAGCTATCAGAGCAGACAGTACTGAGCTAAATTTATTACTTATTTAAGCATTTATATGCCTCTTTTCTTTTCAATGGGAACACAAAGCAGCTTACAACACAAAAATTAAGTATAAACAAACAGGAAGGAGGGGGAAAACACTCTCCTGAGTGCAGGGCAGGTCTTTCTTTCTCTGGAAGTAGATCTCTGGAAGTAGGAGTCAATTTGGTTAAGTGCGCAGTGTAGTGGTTAAGTGCGCAGACTCTAATCTAGGAGAACCAGGTTTGATACCCCACTCCTCCACTTGCACCTGCTGGATGACCTTGGGCAAACCATAGTTCTGGCACAGCTGTTCTTGAAAAAAAGAGCAGTTTCTGTCAGAGGTCTCTCAGGCCCACCTACCTCACAGGGTGTCTGTCATGGGGAGGGGAAGAGAAAGGAGCTCTGAGACTCCTTTGGGTAGTGAAAGCCGGAGTATAAATCCAATCTCCTCCTCCTCCTCCTCCTTCTCCTCACCTGTAGGCTCTGATCATCATGCCAACAGCGCTGTGGATTGCACCTCTCTGTCAGCTCAGGCTTTGAAAGGTTACCCACAAGAAGAAGAAGAAGAAGAAGAAGAAGAAGAAGAAGAAGAAGAAGAAGAAGAGGAGGAGGAGGAGGAGGAGGAGGAGGAGGAGATTGGATTTATACCCCACCCTTCACTACCCAAAGGTGTCTCAGAACAGCTTACAAACTCCTTTCCGTTCCCCTCCCCACAACAGACACCCTGTGAGGTAGGTGGGGCTGAGAGAGCTCTTGACAGAAACTGCTTTTTTTTCAAGAACAGCTCTTATCAGAACTATGGCTTGCCCAAGGTCTTCCAGCCAGGTGCAAGTGGAGGAGTGGAGAATCAAACTCGGTTCTCCCAATTAGAGTCCGCGCACTTAACCACTACACCAAACTGGCTCTCACACCAAACACACCAAAAGGGGAAAGGCAAAGGCTCAGCTACAAGCTTTTTCATTCTCTCCACTCTTTTAACAGTGATACAATGATTTTATAGTCAGATAAATGAAGACAAGATTCTAGAAGACGAGACCTCCATTTCTGCCATGTATTCTCCTCACATCCTGTTCATTGTAAATAGGGCATGCCATGGCCTTTCCAAAGCTTCTCACAGCTAGCATCTGGCTGTGATTTTTTTTAAAAGCAATGGTTGTCATACAAGAATCTCTTAAGAGACAGATGCCATCGTATTTGGAGGAGCAAAGGAGTTCAAGTGAATACAAGGGTATGATTCATTGGAAAGTTGGCCTGCCAGGCAGTGCTGTTAACTGCCTCTGAAATCTTTTCGTTGTCTGGTTCTCTGAAAAGTGACCTGTGGGACCTATAAAGTCTTGCTGGAACTGCAGACTCAGCTTAACAGTCCTACAAAACGTACCCAGTGGTAAGAAAATATGAAACAAAAAAATGTTGATGTAAATTATATGCTACCCACTATGCAAAATGCTGGAATTTTGTGGGAGAGTTTGATTTGTTCAGGGCTAAGAAAATGACAACCCACAAAATACAACAGCAGTACTCAAAGATTCTTTAAAAATTGCAGTGGTTTAGGACCAGAGCACATGAGTACAGTCCAGTCCAGATTTTCCACAATGAATGTAAAAATTGCTTTGTGGTATCAGACTAAAGTCCGTCAAGTCTGGTGCTTTGTCTCCAACTGTGGTTACCATGGAAGGCCTGAGAACAAGGCATGATATTGACACCTATCCCTTGGGTTTGTCCTCAGCATCTGGTAATGCAAGGTATACTGGTTCTGAACATGCATGATAAATACCAGTAGTTCTAGTGAAAAGGTTTCATCCTGAGAAGACTGCTTGTTTTTATTATGATGAGGGAATTAGACAGTGTTGAACTGAAACCTTGGGCATATAAGTTTTTATTAAAAGAATGTTGTTGTTTTGTTGTTCTGCATAACAAGACATAAGCTTATATGCACCTAAGGAAGAAACAACCAAATGTTCATTTCTGCTTATATTTGTTTCTATATATTTGTATTTTGCAGGGATTTTGCTTCTTGCCTTTTTTGCTGTTGGTTTTATACATTCATGCATGTTTTTCTTTTAAAAAATATATGTTAGACATGTAAAGTATGTCATCTAATATGCAGTGCTGATTTATTGATGAATACATTTTGTAGAAAAAAATATTGTAATGTAACAGAAAATAGTATGCTTTTTTTTAAAAAAAACAATGTGTTTGATTTCATAAAGGAGAAGTAAAATCAGACTGAGGAATTTCAAGTCAAGTAAGTGGAGATGAGAAACCAGACATTTTTTTCTAAAACGAAGACATAAAAAGGAACTACATAGTACATGCCTTCCATGCATTATTTACGTCAGTCTGGATGAGACAAATGAAAGGTCATTTTTCTTTCTGGAAAACTTTTTTTTTAAGAAAATATGCAATGATAATTATTGGGTTCAGAAAAAAGGGAATCCCCTCTAGAATGTGCTGGTGAAATACTTGCTTCGTATTGCTTTCTAATAATGTCTGCCCTGAAAAAACCTGATAGAAATCCTATGGAAGATAGCCTAAAACCTAGTGAGTTGTCCCTATCTTAGGCCTCAGAATTTCATATTATATCTCGACTGGACATGTCCCTGGGTTGGGAGAAGGATCAGGATTGCAGTGCACAAGGAGAAAGGGTTTAGCCCATCTAGGGTTGCTAGCTCTGACTTGGGAAATTCTTGGAGATCTAGGGTTGATGCCTGGGGAAGATAGAGTTTGGGGACAGAAGGGAGGCTGCCATTTTCTCCTTGGGGAGTGACCTCTCTAATTAGGAGATCAACTGTAATTCCTGGAGAATTGTAGAATCACAGAATTGGAAGGGGCCATAGATGCCATCTAGTACAACCCCCTGATCAATGTAGGATCTGCCTAGAGCATCCCTGACAAGCGTTTGTCCAGATGCTGCTTGAAGACTGCAGTGAACAGGAGCTCACCACCTCCTTAGGTAGCTGATTCCACTGCTACACAACCTTTACTGTAAAAAAGTCTTTCCTAATATCCAACTGGTCCCTTCCCACCTGTAATTTAAACCCATTATTGCAAGTCCTATCCTCTGCTCCCAACAGGAACAGCTGCCCACCCTCCTCTAACTGACAGCCCTTCAAATACTTAAAGAGAGCAATCATGTCCCCCCTCAGCCTCCTTTTCTCCATTCCCAAGTCCTTCAGCCTTTTGTCATAGGGCTCAGTCTTCAGGCCCCTGATCATCCCCATCACTCTCCTCTCCACCTGCCCCATTCTGTCCACATCCTTTTTAAAGTGAGGCCTCCAGAACTGCATACAATAATCCAGGTGCAACCTGACTAATGTAGTGTATGGAGGGACTATCTTGTGATTTGGCTGTTATACCTCTGTTGATATACCCCAAGATCGCATTAGCCTTTTTTGTCACTGTATCACACTGGCTTTTCATATTTAGTTTTAGTCCACCTGTAACCCAAAATCTTGTTCACACACACTGCTTCTCAGAAGTGTATCCCCCATCCAATATGCATGTTACTCATTTTTATTCCCCAGATGTCAAACTCGGCACTTGTTAAATTGCATCTTGTTCACATCTGCCCACTTTTCTAGTGTGTTCAGATCTCATTGAATTCTATCTCTGTCTTCTGGTGTGTGCTGCTCCTTCCAATCTGATGTCATTTGCAAATGTAATGAGTAGCCCCTCCATACCCTCATCATATTAAAAAGTACCGGGGCCAAAACCAAGCCCTGTGGCACCCCACTGGACACCTCCCTCTATTCAGATGGAATGCCATTGACAACTACTCTCTGAGTGTGGTTCTCCAACCAGTTCCCTATCCACTTAACTATCCTAGAGTCCAGTCCACAGTCCTTTAGTTTACCCATCAGAACATCATGGGGAACCCTGTCAAAAGCTTTACTGAAATCCAGGTAAATGACATCAGCAGCATTCCCTTGATTCAGTAAGCTCATCACTCAATCAAAGAAGGCAATGAGGTTAGTCTGGTAGGACCTGCTGGGAACAAATCTGTGCTGTCTTCCCCAGATCACCAAGTTGTCCTTTAGATGCTCACAGATTGGTCTCTTTAAAATCTGCTCCAGTATCTCCCCTGGAACAAAAGTCAGACTGACTGGCCTGTAGTTTCCTAGGTCATCCTTCCTCCTTCTTTTGAAAATTGGGATCACATCTGCCCTCCTCCAGTCTGGTGGCAAATCTCCCATCCTCCAAGAGGTCTGGAAGATGATGGAGAAAGGCTCTGCAAGCTCTTTAGAAAGTTCTTTGAACAATCTTGGAGTGTATACTATATGCAGGGGTATTTTCGTAGAAAAACAGCTGCAGGAGCTCATTAGCATATGGTATGCTAATGAGCTATTAGGCTATTAGCATATACCACACCTCCTGACATCACTGGAAGTGATGTCAGAAGGGGAAGCAAAAGGGGGGGAGGCATCTTCAAAAGCATCCCCTTCCCTTCCCCAGTTGGTCTTGGTGGGGGAGCAAAGAGAGAAGGGGTTTAAAGTTTAAACTCCTTCTCATGAGAGTTGGGCCACAGAAGGAGGAAAGAGGGAAGGAAAGAGAGAAAGTAGAGAGAAGGAAAGAAGGAAGGAAAGAGGGAAAAAAGAGAAGGAAAGGGGAGGGAAAGAAAGAGAGGGAAGAAGGAGGGAAACAGGGAAAGGTGGAAAAAAGAGAAGAGAAAAAGGTGGGAAAGAAAGAAAGAGAGAAGAGAAGGAGGGAAAGAGGAAAAAGAGAGAAGAAAAGGAGGGAATGAAAGAAATCCGGCGGCAATTCGGCCCCATTATATCCTATGGGCCATTGAAGTCAATGGTGAAAACATAGGGTATATTCTGGGGGCTGGAGGGGAAGGGTTTGAGGGAGAGGCTCCAAACTCACAGGGTAGCTGATGGAGCCTCTCCCCAAGATACCCACCAAGTTTCAAGAACATTGGACCAGGGGGTCCAATTCTATGGGTCCCCAAACAGGTTGCCCCTATTCCCTCCATTGTTCTCTTATTTTCCCACCATAGAGAACAATGGAGGGAATGGGGGCAACCTGTTTGGGGCCCCATAGAATTGGACCCCCTGGTCCAATGTTCTTGAAACTTGGTGGGTATCTTGGGGAGAGGCTCCGTCAGCTGCCCTGTGAGTTTGGAGCCTCTCCTTCAAACCACCTCCCCTCTGGCCCCCAGAATATACCCTATGTTTTTACCATTGACTTCAATGGCCCATAGGATATAATGGAGCTGAAATTGACATTCGGCTGCCTGAAAGACTCCCCGGGAAGCTGGAGCTTGGCTCCTGAGCTCCCGGAGCTGTGCTCCGGTGTGCTCCCCCCAAAAAGACCCCTGACTATATGGCCCAGGGGATTTATATTCATTTAATGCAGCCAGGAGCTTCTCAGCTACCTCTCTGCCCATATCAACTAGCAGCCTGGACTTGTGCTTGAGTTTGTAAGAGCTCTTGTTTTAGGAGAGCCCACTCTTCACTTGCTCCTTTCCCTTCCAGCAGTCTTGCCCATGGAATGATTCTCATCATGCCTCTGAGTTTATTAAAGTCTTCCTTACTGAAATCTAACATACACTGTGGCTACGAACTTCCTTCCCCACAGCAAACAAAATTCTAGCAGGACATGGTCACTTCCCCCTAAGGTCCCCATCACCTTCACCCCATCTACCATTTTTTGCCTGTTGGTCAATATTAATGTCTGAGCCCCTCGTAGCTTCCTCCACTTCATGAAGGAAGTTGTCTTCCACTCAGGTCAGGAAGTTGCGTAACTGTGTGAAAAGTACTGAGACTGGCAAGTGATTTCAGCTCTCATACTTTATTATAGGTGCAGAACAAGACAAGAAACCCCGGCTCGCAGGCTGACTTATATGCTTCGTGAACCCACTCCCCAGAACACACCCCAGCTCAGTGATAGGTTATATACAGTGGCCGAGAGTTCCATAGGTCCCAACCAGGAACCTAGCCCCCTGATTGGTGTGGGCCAGAATCCATTTGCTATTGTCTCCCAGAGCGAAGCTTGAAGATTTCGCATGACTGCGTGGAGAATGTATCTTGCACGCTGTCGGGTTTTAATACATTACACTGTGGATGCTTTGCAGAGTTTGTCTCCCAGCACACATCAGGGAGCTGAAGTCACCCATAACTACCAAGTCATGTTGTTTCGATATCCTGTCAAGATGTTCAAGGAGGGCAGCATCCACCTCCTCATCCTGGTCAGAAAGTCTGTAGCAGAACCCAACCACAATACTGTTTGTCCTTCCCTTATTCTCACCCAGATACTTTCCACTGGGCTGTTGTTCTCCTCCTCCAATATTTCTTGACAAACAAATGCCCTCACATACAGTGCCACTCCACCTCCTCTTCAACCCTTTCGGTTTTTCTTGAACAACTCATGTCCATCCACTAGTACGTTCCAGTCATGGGAATCATCCCACAGAGTTTCTGTAATGCCTACTAAATCATATCCCTCTCTCTGCATTAGAAGCCCAACCTTTTCCTTCTTATTGCCCAAGCTTTGAGCATTGGTACATAGACAGCTCCATTAGACCCAGTCATCCCAGGTGGACCTTTGTTGTTTGCTCTCTTTCATTTAAATCCTTGTGTTGGTTCTCTCCTTCCCCTTGTGGTGTTAGTTTAAAGCCCTCTTGATGGATCTCTCCGGGTTTCTGCCAAACACATTCTTCCCTGACCTTGACAGGCGAAGTCCATCACATGCTAGTAGGCTGTCATCCAGAAAACCTAGCCTGTGGTCCCAGAATCCAAATTGCTCCTGCTGGCACCACCAATGCAGCCAGTGGTTCACCTCCATTACCACCTTTTCCCATTGTATTCCCCTTCCTATGACAGGAAGGATCGAAGAGAATACCACCTGTGCTCCCGTTCCCTTCAGCTTCCTCTCACGAGCTTTGTAGCTTCATAGGTTGGCAGCCTGTTATGCCAGCACCCCTACCATGAACTAGGGTCTCAGATCATACCAGAAAAAAATGAAAAAGAAAAATGGTCAGCCAGAAGTCTCATGAGAACATAAGAACATAAGAGAAGCCAATGTTGAATCAGGCCAATGGCCCATCTAGTCCAACACTCTGTCACACAGCGGCCAAAATATACCAGGTGCCATCAGGAGGTCCAGCAGTGGGGCCAGGGCACCAGAAGCCCTCCCACTGCTGCCCCCTCCAGCACCAAGAATAGAGTGCATCACCTGCCCCAGACTGAGAGTTCTCATTCTATACCCTGTGGCTAATAGCCACTGGTAGACTTCTGCTCCATATGTTTATCTAATTTCCTCTTGAAACTGTCCATGCTTGCAGCTGCCACGACCTCCTGTGGCAGTGAATTCCATATGTTAATCACTCTTTGGGTGAAGAAGTATTTCCTTTTATCTGTTCTAACCCGACTGCTCAGCAATTTCATAGAGTGCCCACGAGTTCTTGTATTGTGAGAAAGGGAGAAAAGTACTTCTTTCTCAACCTGCTCAATCCCATTCATAATCTTATAAACCTCAATCATGTCACCCCTCAGCCGTCGTTTCTCCAAACTAAAGAGCCCCAAGCATTTTAACCTTTCTTCATAGGGAAGGTGTTCCAACCCTTTGATCATTCTAGTTGTCCTTCTCTGCACTTTTTCCAATGCTATAATATCCTTTTTGAGATGTGGTGACCAGAACTGTACACAGTATTCCAAATGAGGTTGCACCAATGATTTATACAGGGGCATGATGATACTGGCTGATTTGTTATCAATTCCCTTCCTAATAATCCCCAGCATAGCGTTGGCCTTCTTTATTGCAGCTACACATTGTGTAGACATTTTCAGCGAGTTATCCACTACGACTCCAAGATCTCTCTCTTGGTCAGTCTCTGCCAGATCAGACCCCATCAACGTGTATTTATATTTAGGATTTTTGGCTCCAATGTGCATCACTTTGCACTTGGCCACATTGAACCCCATTTGCCACGTTGACGCCCACTCACCCATCCTCAACAGATCCCTTTGGAGTGCCTCACAATCCTCCCTGGTTTTCACCACCCTGAACAACTTCATATCATCTGCAAATTTAGCCAAATCACTGCTTACTCCCAATTCCAAATCGTTAATAAACAAGTTAAAAAGCATTGGACTGAGTACTGATCCCTGTGGTACCCCACTGATTACCACCCTCCACTGAGAAAGTTTCCCATTTATACTCACTCTCTGTTTCCTATTTATAAGCCAGTTTTTGATCCACAAGAGGACTTGTCCTTTTATCCCATGACTATTGAGCTTACTTAGGAGCCTTTGATGAGGAACTGTATCAAAAGCTTTCCGGAAGTCAAGGTAAATAATATCTATTGGGTCCCCCTTGTCCACATGTTTGTTCATTCCCTCAAAAAACACTAACAGGTTAGTGAGACAAGATCTTCCCTTACAGAACCCATGCTGAGTCTGCCTCAATAGTTTTTGTTCATCAATGTGCCTACTAATTCTTTCCTTAATAACAGTTTCCACCAACTTACCTGGTATCGATGTCAGACTGACTGGCCTGTAATTTCCTGGATCTGCCCTGGAGCCCTTTTTAAAGATGGGAGTGACATTAGCTACCTTCCAGTCCTCAAGAATGGAGGCAGATTTTAAAGAAAGATTACATATTTCTCCTCCACCTTGCTTTTAGACCCAGAGATGTGAAAAGGCTAAAGGAAGGAAAAACAGCTTGATCAAACTCAGAGGGAATAATTGCCAAAATTAGTTAAAATGCAAAATGAGTTTTCTAGGTATCCTTTCCAAGAAAATAAACAACCCTGACTTGCTAAAATAATTTCAGATTCTGGTTATATAAGAATGGCCAATAGCACCTCCCTATGGCTATTTCTGGTTGGGAAAATAGTATGGGGACAGTCTAAGTCCCTTCTCCTTGCTCACTGAAGTTCTGATCTAAATTGGGCCATGTTTATCTGGGAAGCACAGAACTCCAGAATACATCTCTCAACCAGGGGACGTTCCTAGGGAAACCAAAACGTGTACTTAGGCTCCCGAAACACATATGACTGTCATTCTTATAATAGGATTAAAACTACAGTATCAGGATAGTATTAGAGTTTATTACAGTATTTATTCTATATGTCACTCCTCTTTACTGCAATGAAATGTCTTCTATCTTTGTAACCCTTCCGGCTATACAGTAGGTCAAGCCTTATTTATTTATTTATTTATTTTACTTATCAATTGTCTTCCCCTATGTGTTGGGCTCAGGGTGGTGAACAACATATTCAATAAATACATTACAGTCAGATTAAAACAATTAAAAAAACACAGGACAAGTTCTATAGCTATTCCAGATGGCATTTAAAGGACCAATTTATATCCTTACCCCATGAGGGGAGAGGAGAGAATGGGGGAGGCCAGACTCATTGCTGTCCTCAATCCTAGGCCTGGCAGAACATCTCTGTCTTACAGGCCCTGTGGTCCCACAGGGCACGAATGTCACTAGGCAGAGAATTCCACCAGGCTGGTGCCAAGACCAAGAAGACCCTGGCTCTGGTCAGGGACAGCTGGATATCTTTTGGGCCAGGAATCACCAGGAGGTTCTTCTCCCTAGAGCGTAATACTGTTCTGAGGGGGGGGGTATAACAGGAGGGACGGTTTTAGACAGCATTGTTCCCTTAAAGAGGGGTGTTTTGTTTTTTTGCTGGCACCAACATGTCTAATCCTATCCATGGCCAATTGTGGATACTTAGATTTGCAGATCAGGGACATATAGGGACCCAAAGTATATTTCTTCAGATTTAGGAATCCCCCTCCCCAAAAGAAGGTTTCCAGAAAAATACAAACACCAGAAAATTCTGGCCACAGCATACTGCATCAGTTATAGCATTTCAGTCTTCAAGGGCAATTCCAGATGCGGCACATTGCAAGTGGTAGGTCTTAGACTTCCAAGAATCCTGTCCACATCCTCAGTCTCAAAAATACTGAGAGACCATTTTCTTTTTTCCTTCTTCCTTTTCGAACTGATGGTTTCACAGTGAAATCATATTGCTACATGATGTTAGTGAATACAAACCTGAAAAGGGGATTTTTCTTCAATGGTATCTAGAGACACTAATGACATCCATACACCTTTGGTTCAGCATATGAACTTCAACAGCTTGGAACACTTGTCATCAGTAAGAAGAGTTTTTCAGCTGCCAAATTCTTCTATGCTTGCATAGTAAATCTGAATCAAAGAAAATTCTCCTTGTCTCTACTGTTTCACTATTCTTTCATCCCATGCTGTTGATAGGAAGCAAAGCTGAAGCAGACAGGAAAATTCTTGCATGTCAACTCTCTACCTTTCATTATGCTTTCACTTCCTTCCCGCAGTGCATTCTGGGAACTATAGTTCCCAGTACACCTGACATTAAGTATCATATACTCATTGGGAGGGAACAGAGTGGGGAGGAAGAGAAGGTGGGACAGCTCCTAGAATTTCCCTTCTCTGACTCCTCCACTGCTCCAGCAACATGTCAGGTAAATTGGGGTGGGCTGGGAAAAGGGAGGAGAAATTCTGGGAGTTTCATCTAGAACCCCATACCACTCCTGATGGCACTACACCATGTACTGAGCTCTCCATTTCCAGCTTGAATAAAACAAGCTTTGTGACCACAAAACTTCACTTTGTTTCAGCTGGAATCTAAGGTGAGCTGGGCTCACCCATCTCTTGTGGCTGTTGATTTTCAAAACATTTTGTAGAACACAGAAGGGCTACTGACCAGACCAGCCAACCATGAACCTTCTTCTTTTCTCCTCCCTAACTTCCATATCACTTGAATTTAATTCTTCACAAACACCTCAAACACCTAACAAGGCATCTGTTTTCTCCCAATCTACCTTTTCAATCTGTGTAAAATCTAAAAAGTAGCCATGTAGATAGTAACTTTGTTATACAAAGTGGGCTATAACCAGGGCTATTTTGGGGCAGGAACGCACAGGAAAGGAGTTCCGGCTGGCTCCCAAGTTGGCCATGCCCAGCAGGAACTCATTAGCATAATAGGCCACACCCAACAGCAGAAACTCATTAGGATTGGCTACATTAGGGGTGTGTGGCCTAACATGCAAAGGAGTTCCTGCTCCAAAAAAAGCACTGGGTTTTGACAACAAACAAGGTAAACAGAATAAGAAGCAAAAGGTGGGTGTGGCTGGATGACCATACTTCTGGCAGCATGGGGGTGTGGCCTAATATGCTAATGTGCTGTGCTCTCATGGGGTGTGGCCTAATATGCTAATGAGCTTCTGATGTTGGGTGTGGCCTATTATGCTAATAAGTTCCTGCTGTGCTTTTTCTACAAAAAAAGCCCTGGTTATAACATCATATCATCACCAGAGCAGTTCTATAGGATGTTTTCATTTTGTAGATACAAGGCTGAGATCATGGTTAGCCCAAGTGCTGAAGTCCACAAAGGGTCTGTTGACTGGATCTCATTAATTCTCAATAAAGACACCACACTTTTATTTTCTCATCATATTTTTTCAACTCTTCTTAGAGTTTATGGCTATTCTAGAATCAGAGCTATCTAGGTAGAAGCTTTTTACCCTATGGTAAACCTGCTACCACCATTAGGCCAGTCAGATAAGCCTACTTCAGGGACCGGATTCTTGGGGCATCAAACTGTCAATTATTACTTTTTATATTTTTACCACCCTAGGGGGAGAAGTGTCATCTAGATTATCTGCCTTAGATGTCAAAACGTCCTGGGCCATTTCCTTGCCTAAAGGATTATGGAAGCCATCTACCAGTTCCTAAACTGTATGTTTTTCTCGCACTGTAATCTTCCCTGCCAGAATGTTATATTGCATCAAAGGATTCATTTTGTGGCACAGTATAGGCTTGCTTAACCAAGTAAACATTTTTCTCACGTGCACTTTTTGCCTTTGTCTCATACATTTTTTTTTTATCCTGCCATTCCTCTGAACAGCATATGGGGTTCTCCCTACCTCCACCAAGGAAGTCTAGGGTTGCTAAACAGAGGCAGGGAATGGGGAACCATCTCTGAATGTCTCTTACCTTGAAAACCTCATGCAGTTGCCATAAGTCCAGCGTGATGCAATGACAACAGCACACACCTGCACAGAAGAATCCTATGAAGCTGATTAAGCTGAGAGAGAATGACTGGCCCAAAGTCACCCAGTCACCTTCACAGTGGAGTGGGAATTTGAACCCAGGTTTCCCAAGTCCTAGTACAAATAAAATAAAATAAAAATAACTCAACAGTCTAACCACTACACCACAATGGCTCTTTCAGCTGTATGGTATGCTGTATCACGTAGACAGGCGCACAGATGCAAACTATTTAACTGGGCCTATTTCTGGAAATACATCTACAGTTTCTATGCCAGCAACAAAGCAAAAATACCTCCCCTCCCCAAGGGACTACACTTAAATACTTTCAAGTGTGAAAACAAAAGAGTGTGCAGCCTGTTCAAATATATAACAGATGCAAAATAAATGCAAAATGCAATTGTTCTGGAGATGCCAGGGGACCTTGTGGGTGTTTGCAACACTTAGAGGAAAAGTATCTAATCTATAAGCGGCTTCATAAACTGGGTTATGTTGTGAATGACAGAATGGGGTCAGAAAGGGCTGTAATGAGAAGGAAATTGGCACTCCCATCTCTGAAGGCTCTCTTGAGAGTAATTGAGTTATTCTGCCTTCTGTAATCAAGGTGACTATGATTCCTTATACCACAAGCATAAGCGCTCTACCCATTGCTTGCAGAACTGACATTTTACCTCAGCAGTACAATAAAGGCGTTCCCCATTACTTTGCTCATTATTTTTCAATAATGTAGTAGCCACCTTGCGGGCAAACTCAGGTATAGGTTAAAAAAAGGCCCTGTTTATGATAGTAACTTTCCCCCTCATCTTTAGACATGACACATGAAGACACATGAAGCTGCCCTGTAATAAATTAGACCATGGTCCATCTAGCTCAGTATTGTCTACTCAGACAAGCAAATAGGGTTGCCAACCTCCAGGTGTTACACAGAAATCTCTTGCTCTTACAACTGATCACCAGATTACCCTGGAGAAAATGGCTGTTTAGGATGGTGGACTCCATGGTGTCATACCCTGCTGAGGTCCCTCCCCTCCCCAAACCCTGTTCTCCCCAGGCTCAACTCCCAAAATTGCCAGTATTTACCAACTCATGGGTGGCAACCTTACTGGCAAAGCTTCTCCAGAGTCTCAAGAAGAGACATCCCTACTGCAAAATACCCTTTAACAGGAGATCCCAGAAACTGAAGCTGGGATATATTGCATGAAAAGCATATCTTCTGTTCTAGGGTGGCCAGTTCCAGGTTGGAAAATTCTTGGAGATTTGAGGGTGGAGCCTGTGGAGGGCAGGGTATGGAGGGACTTGGCAGGAAATAATGTCATACAGTCCACTCTCCAAAGCAGCCATTTTCTCTAGGGGAAGCAATCTCTGTAATCTGGAGATCAATTGCAATTCCAGGAGCTCTTCAGATCCCTGCCACTGAGTTACAGACTCCTAAACCCAAATTCCAAGCAATTTTGGAATGTTCCCATCAGGTGCAATGATTTTCGAGGGAAGTCACAAGAATGTCAGTTAAGAATTTATCCCATGAGGTACTTCCAGGGAAATGGTAACCTGAACAGGAGCATTCTTAAAGGCTCCAGACTTATCTCGCTCTAGGTGTATTATGCCAGGATAGAGAGAATTTATTCCTCTCCTCAACTCACCCCCGTGGGGGAGCTCCAAATGACAGCTGAATCCACAGGGGTGGGGGGCTGATTGACTCATGCTCCACTTGGGTTCTGATAACATCAAGGTCAGAAGAGAAAAAGTGGGCTTTTTGACCCTCCCACTTTATTTTTTTCCCCTTTCCCCTCCTTTTTATAAATATGTAATCTTATGGCTTATTTTAAAAGATCTGCCCTGGAACTATAACATATTTCAGAAGACTGGCAGATTGAAAGCAGCATTTGACTTCACTGGTAAGAGAATTTCTGAAAAATTATGGACTACAAATTACAGAGAACTAACAAGAGATTCATGACAGTGCAGAGATAAACTGTGTCTAATTTAACTACTCCCTTCAAGAAAGCTCCAACTTAAAACAGAACAGAAATATCTGAAGCAGACAAAACTGTAGCCATCTGCATTCTTATATTTTGGATAAACTTTATCTAGGGGCACTTATCTGTGGAACATCCTCTTTGTGGACTAAACAATCAGTTATCCTCCCCTTTTTTCAGACAAAAATGTTTTTTAAAAAGGATTAGAGCTTCAGCTCTGGTGTGATGTAGCAAAAAAGAGCAGGACATAGTCTGACAAATTAATCAAATAGACGGCCCAACAGGAAGATATGATTTACTTTGTTATGCTATATATTATCTACTAGAAGATCATCCTTGATGATTCCCAGCACATAAAAACAACGAGAAGACTTTGGACTCCGGTACTATTTTTTTCCCCCAACCACAAAGTTTATGCCAGAACACAGAATTTTTTTTAACCAAATAATGATTCAAGAAATCTGCCAGGCAATAAAAATATTAAAAAGGACAAAGCACTAGACCCGGATGGGCTGACAGTTATGCATTACAAAGATTTTGAAGAAGTTTTAATGATACCATTACAAAAAGTTATGAATGAGATAAAAGAAGGAAAGACAATACATGGCAAGAGGTGTATATAATATTAATATATTAAGAAGGCAGAGATGCAGCGCTACCACAGTCATATAGACCTATCTCTCTACTGAATGTAGATTATAAAATCTTTGCCACAGTAATGGTAGAAAGACTAAGAAAATGTATATCAAATTTAATACACACTGATCAAACAGGCTTTGTACCAAAGAAGTGTATGATTGATAATATACGATTCATAATACATGCAATTGAATTTGTGGAAAAGGAAAGAAAGAAAGCAGCATTTTTATTTATGGATGCAAAGAAAGTGTTTGATAATTTAACATGGGCTTTTCTACTGAATGTACTTCAAAATATGGCTTGTGGCCCTGAATTCTGGAACTGGATGCAAGGTATATATTTGAACCAACATGCAGAGAATTTAATAAATGGAAAATTAACAAGCAATTTCAATTAAAATGGAACATGGCAGAGATGTCCCTTGTCACCCCTACTATTTATCCAGAGATAGAGACTTTAGCTACAAAGATCAGACAAGAGACAAAGATCAGAGGAATAAAAGTGGATGATGTCAAATATAAAATGAAAAGCTAAGCAGATAATGTGGTTCTAACAGACTTGGATCCCCAAAAATCATTACAGCATGTAATGGAACATACTGAAGAATCTGGATCCTTCTCAGGATATAAAATGAACAGGAAAAAGACAAAAATGATCATGAAATTCTTAACACAACAACAACAAGGAGATAGTATAAGGAGTATAGACTGTACAGTAGCCACCAATTCCATTAAATATTGGGGAATAAAGGTGACTGGACAAAACTATAATCTTTTAAAAACAATTCTCAGAAGACCTGGAAGTTGATACAAGCAGATTCATCCTGATGGAAAAAATATTAAAAATCTCGTGCCTGGGAAGAATGTCTGCAATCAAAATTAATGTACTGCCAAAACTATTTTTCTTTTTAATTCTAAATGCTACTGAAGAAAAAATATTGATAGAATATCAATATTCTATCATGGAAAAAAATTCTGATAAGATCTCAGCAATAGAAAATTTGTCATTTAAGTCTATTAATCTATTTAATGTTCCATTATATTTTTTTCTTTTTGGCTATAGTTGTTGTTAATGGTATACACATTGTTATATGAAACTGGTTGGTATCTGGATTTGTTCTCTTCTGTAAAGTTTTCAAAATGAAAAATAAAAAGTTATTAAAAATGATCATAACACAAGAAAGGATATAATTAGAGATGGACTTTTGAGAATATGGTTTACATGCTGGAATTTATTGAGCCCTCCAGATTCTCTGCTCATGTTCCCAACAGAAGCTTTTCATGATAAGAACATGAGAAATAAAAGTGTTTTTCTGAAAAAAAAATGTATGGCAAGATGTTAGAGATGAAGGAATCAACATTCAATGGTTGCTATATTATCAATCAGTTTCAGACTAAATAAGATTATCAACACAGAAGATGGATCTCTAAGAGAGGTGACTAGGTTCGAACAGCTGATTATAAAACAAAAATACCATTACTACAATGGATATATAAGTTATTACTTCAGAAACAGAAGAAGTGAAAAATGTATGATTAAATGGATGTAGAATTTTAGAGAGCAGATATCTATACATCAATGGGAATGGTTATGGGAAAAAGAAATTATGTTTACAGTCAGTCAGGTGTTAAGAGAAAAATGGTACAAAATGGTATATAATCCCAAAGGATATTGAGAAAGTAGACAAAAACTATAAAGGAAAATGGTGGAAATGTCAAGACATGTGGTAGAATTCTAAAAAAGCAAAAAGTGGAAGGAAATGCAGAACACACTAAAATTTAAATTCCCTATGGAAGCTAATATGTTATTAGGTATATTGCCTAATAAATTATTAAAATATGGTAACCATGGCTAGAATTCTCTACTCTGCAAAATGGAAAATAGATGTCTGTGCAAGCTTAGAAGAATGGGAAAATAAACTTGCTGACTATGCAGTTACAGTGAAATTAACATAAGAACATAACAGAAGGCAGTGTTGGATCAGGCCAATGGCCAATCTAGTCCAACACTCTGTCAAACAGTGGCCAAAAATACTAGGTGCCATCAGGAGGTCCAGCAGTGGAGCCAGGACACTAGAAGCCCTCCCACTGTTGCCCCCCCCAAGCACCAAGAATACAGTGCATCACTTGCCCCAGATGGAGAGTTCCTATCTATACCTTGCGGCTAATAGCCACTGATGGAATACTGCTCCATATGCTTATGTAATTCCCCTTGAAGCTGTCCATGCTTGTAGCCGCCACTTCCTGTGGCAGTGAATTCCATGTGTTAATCACTCTTTGGGTGAAGAAGTACTTCCTTTTATCTGTTCTAACCCGACTGCTCAGCAATTTCATTGAGTGCCCACGAGTTCTTGTATTGTGAGAAAGGGAGAAAAGTACTTCTTTCTCTACCTACTGTATCCCATGTATAATCTTATAAACCTCAATCATGTCTCCCCTCAGCTGTCATTTCTCCAGGCTAAAGAGCCCCAAGCATTTTAACCTTTCTTCATAGGGGAAGTGTTCCAACCCTTTGATCATTCTAGTTGCCCTTTTCTGTACTTTTTCCTATGCTATAATATCCTTTTAGACTGTACACAGTACTCCAAACAAGGTCGCACCATTGATTTATACAGGGGCATTATGATATTGGCTGATTTGTTTTCATTCCCTTCCTAATAATCCTGAGCATAGCGTTGGCCTTTTTTTATTGCAGTCACACACTGTCTCGACAATTTCAGTGAGTTATCTACTACGACTCCAAGATCTCTCTCTTGGTCAGTCTCTGCCAGTTCAGACCCCATTAACATGTATTTATAGTTAGGATTTTTTGCTCCAATGTGCATCATTTTGCACTTGGCCACACTGAACCCCATTTGCCACGTTGACGCCCACTCACCCATCCTCGACAGATCCATTTGGAGTGGCTCACAATCCTCCCTGGTTCTCACCATCCTGAACAACTTCATGTCATCTGCAAATTCAGCTACTTCACTGATTGCTCTCTCAGTATATGGTAGAACATTTGCCACCTAGTTACCATTGTGGTGAGCAAAGGAATATAGCAAAGAGGGCAGCAGGAGTGTGCATGGCCCCTCCATTCACACAAGTGTGTGTTTACACTAATCAATTTATACAAGGATCTGGGTATGGGGGACAATATATTATGACAATCCACCCTATGTATTGCAAACACTGAAATAATGGAAGGTTTAGGCCTGATTTAAACATTGCAGAATAGTTTGCCTGTGCTCTTTTGCATGTGCCCAAGATAGCATTTAAACCAGAACCTCAGCTTTGATGCATGTGACATTGGCATGCCAGAAATCTGACACAGACAGGCATTGTGCCTAGGGTTCCCAACCTTGAGGTGGAGTCTGAAGTTCTCCAAGTGTTATAACTGTTCTTCAGACTGAAGAGATGAGTTCCCTTGGAAGAAATGGAAGGCAGACTCTATGGCATCACATCTCTGCTAAGCACCTTCCCCAGTTCCTCCCTCCCCAGGCAATGCTGCCAAATCCCAGGAATTTCCCAGGGCAGAGCTGGCAGCCCTAGTTATGTTGATGTGCTAACACTTCATGCACAAGCAGCTTTGCATGCATAGCAATCCAATTTTGGTCCAGGTAAAACAAGATGCTAGATGCATGACAACACTGGCAAGTGATTCTTGCCCATCAGCTGACATCCCCATCTTGTAAGTTCCATTCTCCCCCATCAGTTTCTTTAGTGAAGTTGAGACTAACACTCAACGCTACATAGTTATGTAGTGAGAATTCGTTCTGACTACAGATGAAGTCTCTCAGCTCCACCACAACATAATCTGGCTTTCTCCACTCAGACCCTGTTTAATTGATATGTTAATTTGCCTGTTTCTGTTATGTATACGGGCTCCCACTAGGTGACCGCAGCTACAGTGTGGAGCTTCAGTCCTTGGAACAATAGAATCTAGGATCCTAGTTCCCCCCCCACATTCACCAATAGCTGCTTTGGTGGGAAATTCAAAACCACCAATGAGACTCTGGGTGTGCTGGGTGGGTATGTATATACTTGGCCTTGCAGGGCCAGTTTGTGTGGTTGTTGTGAAGTACCAATAAACGCGTCACACCACATTTCATTGTCTGAGTCCTCCATGTGGTGAACCGAGTGCTTTACAGTGGCGATGAAGGTGGGATCCCTGGAGCAGGCCTGAATCACCTACCAGGGCAGCCACAAGCACTGACAGCAAAGAAGCCACCATTCCCCACATCACTCCTGAGCAGCACCGCAACGCGCCCGGCTCCTCCCTTCACCACTCGCTGCATCACTTTTGGACCATGGCCAATGCTCAGGTAAACCTTGAAAGCTTTTACCCCACACATCCCAAGGTCTGGGATTCATGGACGGACCAGCTTACTTGCTACCTTGCATACATGAAGTGACCGACATGGTGAAGCATCGGAACCTCCTCCTAAGTTCCTGTGGCACAACCACCATTCGGCTAGCCAAGAGCCTCCTGGCCCCAAAGGCCATCCTAGAGTGTTCCTACAAGGAAATTATCAATGCGCTGATGAAGTACCTCACACCTAAGCCAACAGCACTTGCTTGGCAAATGGAATGCCAGGGGCACCTCCAGAAGCCGAGGGAGGCAGCTGTGGTGTATCTGGCAGCCCTACGCCAATTGGCCATGGAGTGTGCCTTCACAAAGGTCAAAGAAAACCTCCTCACGCAGTTCGCATGGGGCATCAGTGACACAAAACTTTGCCGGAAGGTGATCAACACCACAGACATCAAGCTTGATGAGGCTCTACAACTCATCATCGCCCACAAGGCCTCTCATCACGATCAACTGTCAGCCGCTTCACACCTTGTACTTCCAGACTTGGCACTCCAATGAGGAGTAGGTCCATCTTGTCTTCCAACCAGCTCACCAGAAGCCACTGGGAGCCGCAGCTGCGGGACCCTCTAGAAAAGCTGCTGGCCATGCCCCGTGCACCAGTTGTGGGGAGGCGCACAAGCAAAAAACATGCCAGTTCCGTGACACCTCATGCCACTGTTACCAGAGGCACTTGGGTAGCCCCAAAACAGGGGTGCCCTACTTTCTAACCTGAAGTCCAAAAAGCCAGGCACTCTCAGCTTGACCACAGAGTCGGGCTGCAGGTGGTCTGCAAAAAGATTTCATATTCAGGTTTCATAAGGTGACCTCAGAGCAAGCCTCCAGTCTTCCCCCTCCACCTAGCAGAGATTATGCTTATGGAATAACAATGAGTTCCAGAGGTAAGTCTTTAGAAGCCACCTGGCACTCTCCAGCACCTCACCCAGCCTTTTGTGTCCTAAGTGTAAATTCTTTGTCTTTCTTGCCTCTGTCCCTCAAGATACCGGGATAAACTAATCAATCATTCAAATATTTAGCAATCCTTCCTGACACTAATCAGGGACGGCTCCCATCTTTTGTCCACCCCAGGCCAGGACCATTAGTGAGTCAGATAATCCATTTAACTAGCTACCCAACACCTGGCTTCTATTGTTAAATCCAGACCCTGCCTCTCTGGAGGCTCATTGGTCATACCTAAGGTCTGCCCCTACTGGCATCACACACCCCTGGGACTCATCATTGGTCCAGGTAATCTATTGTTCTCACCTGAGACCAGCCCCCAGGGCCACCCATTGGCCTGCATTCTTTGCCAGTGCCTATATCCCAGCACACAGTTGGCCTTAGACCGTGTGTTTTCTGCCATGATCCAAAATGGCAGGCCACCCCTGAACTCTCTGAGTTTAGGCCAGAATCCATTGACCTCTGCACATCTGAACAGGTTGTATCACCCCTCTATAACCCATCAATCACCTCTGCTTCCTTAGTGCTATATTGTGTGTATGTTTGAGAATATTTAGTAAAGAAATCATTATTTTAGCCACCCAATTTCTGTGTCTGTTCCTGGGTGCTTGGGAATTCTAACTCTGGTATACAAAGGTCAGATCCTATAGATAAGCCAATTGCATATTAATAATTATAATTCCCCATCTTTATTAAATAATAGAGCAATTTGGCTAACACCACACCTGGGTAGGGTCATCTTGCCTGCGTCTGCTGGTCCAAAGGGAACTGGTACCAGCAGCCGCTTGCACCGCCATGATGCCAGGCCGCTGCCACCTATGAAACCGCTGCTGAAACCTCCAACTTCTTCCTCCTCACAGACTGGCCATGATTCCAGGTATTACGCCTCCCCAACCTGTCTGCTACCCCGAAGATCCAAGTTTAGGTCAGGATCGAGGGGTCTCCCTGTGCTATGGAAGTAGTCTCAGGGTCAGCGGCGTCCATCATCTTGGTGGGCATGCTGAACAGACTATGGCCCCATGGGGGACCCCAATTACATCTTTTGCCCCTGAGTTTGGTGAACTTTCAGCAGAACCCTGTTCAGATCCAGGGCATGGGGACCTTCCAGATGCAGTACCGGGGTTTCAAGGGTTCCCTGGACTTGACTGTGGTAGAGGGGAACCTTATTAGTCTTTTGAGGTGGGCCTGGTTTGCGCCATTGGGCATCACGATGGGGGGGGGTGTCAATAAATGTGTATTGTGGGACTTTGCAGAGATTTGTGGGGAGTTCCCCACAGTCTGTGATGGGGCTTTGGGATGTTAAAAAGGGCCCCCAGTTTCTTTGCAACTAGACCCCAACATGGTGCCTATCCGTATGCAGTTCCGCACAGCCCCACTCACCCTCCGGCCCAAAATCAATGCAGAGCTGGACCATTTAGTTGCACAAGGGGTCCTTGAGCCAGTATTGCACGCCATTTGGGAGATGCCAATTGTTACCCCTGTTAAGCTGAATGGAGACATCCGCATCTGCACAGACTCTAAATGGACATTGAACAAGGCCCTCCACGACCACTCCTATCTGGTCCCGATCATGAGCCATGTACTGGCATCTCTGGTGGGGGCTAAGATTTTTGGCAAACTCGACTTGGCACAGGCGTATCAGCAGTTGCCGGTGGACAAGACCACAGCCATGTCCCAGACGATAGTTATGCACCGGGGGGGCTTTTAAGGTTAAAAGGCTGCAGTTCAGTGTGAGTGTGGCCTCCAGGATCTTTCAACAATTTTTTTTAAAGTGCCCCTAGGGGCAATTTTTATTTTCATAACATAATACAACCAAAAAAACAACATACACATGACATCTTTCAACAATTAATGGACTCGGGACTTCCAGTTTAAGTGTTTCACCGCTCGGATGCATCCCCGTCTCGCTCCAATGGGGCTGCACCGAGACTCGGCTGATGGGAAGGGTCCAAGTTCGTCCTGGACCCTCACGGGGTCTCTGTAGGAAACCCTCAGCCTGGAGAGTTGAGGCGAGCCTCTTCCAAGGTGACGGCCAAGGAATTGAGGCTCACCTTTATCTCTGAAAGATCCTGTCGCCGAAGAGCCAGTATGGCGCTGAGAGACGACTACCGGACCAGCGGACATGATCAACAGCTGCTGAAAAGCTTCTAAAAGATCTCCAAGGCTGCAAAGCATGAGTCAAGCACTGTTCAGGTGATTTAAGCGAACAATAGCCTTGGTAGCAATTAGAAGCGCCTAAGGGCAAAGGGGCAGGGGGAGGGAGATGCTCAAGAGTTCACCCCCCCCCCATTTAAAACAACGTGGTTCTAAAGCAAAGTTTAAAAATAAGCTATGCACATAAGAGGACTAGCGAAAACAAAAGCTGCATAATAACGAAAAGCAGGTTAAGTTCTGCCAACTTTTACTTTGTTTTGGGAAACTTACTTGTTGATATTATGGCTGGGAGAGGGCGGAAGCCGGGTCTGGAGAAAAAAATGTCAACCGGAAATAGCCTACCAACGACTCCCTCCCACAACCAGGAAGTAGCTGCAGAGATGTCCACACTGCTGGCGAATGCACTGCACCCTCTAGTGGAGCAGATGACTAATCTCAATGTGAAAATGGATAACTTGCAAAAGCAGATGAATCAAATGGACAGAAAGACCTCGGTGACTGAAAAGACTGTAAAAAAAATGGAAAAACAGACTGAGAGTATCAACAAAAGAGCGGATGAAGCAGAAAAAGAGAGACTCTTTAATAAAAACCAATTAATACAGCTCCAGCTGGAAAGATCCATGTACATCCTGCGTTTCCAAGGGATTCCTGAAGAAAAGAATGAAGATTTAAAGTCTATCTTATCAGAGACTTTGGTTCCAATAATGGACTACAAACAGGAAGATTTACTGAAGGAGATGGACTGGGCCTATAGGGCTTATCCAGATTTTATTAAAAAGAATAAACTCACTGGAGAAATATGCCTGAAATTTATGAGATGGTCTACCAGAGATCAGGTGCTGAAATCTACACAGGGGAACCTCTTAAAAATCAAGAACGAAGAGATAAAAATCCTGAAGGATATCCCCTTTGAAGTCAGAAAGCGGAGGAGACTCTACAAGGAACTTACTCTCTCTCTACAGAAGAAAGGGATCCCTTACAGATGGTTATTTCCTGAAGGACTGAGTTTTAAATATGGAGACAAAAAATACAATATTGATTCTGTTCCCAAGGCTAAAAAGTTTGTGGATCAACACTTCAATGCAAAGCAGTACAACAAAGATAAGAAACCTAAAAAGGATGAGGAGGAAGAAGAGGAAGAAGAAGAATCCTACTCACAGGATTCAGAAAGCAGTAGTCCAATACTCTTTAGTTCTTCAGATACATTGGAATCAGAGAAAGGAGCAGCCGCTCCCAAATTCTGAGGAAAGAAGAAGAGAACCCAAGACCAAGATAATCATTGAAAATGCAGTTTTTTATTAATTAATCAGTTTTTGCAAATTTTTTCTTTTTATTATTTTTTGTTAACTTTCTTTTTAAGCAATAAACCTTTGTAACATCAGGTGATAATGACACAATATGTAACCAGATCGTGTCACCATGTTAGTCTTCCCTTCCCCATGTCCAGTAGGGTCTATAGAGGTAGGGTTTAGCTTCCTTCCCCCATCCTGGTAGTGGTTTATGTATTAGTTTTCCTTACCCATATCCTATAAAATTTGTAGAGGTAGGGATTTAGTAACCCTTCCCCATATCCCGTAGTAATGTAAAACCAATAAAGTTCTTTATAAATAATAATAATAATAACGGACTCATAGTTAAAAGGGATCCCTGGTGTGACGCCATTCTTCAATGACATCCTCATCACCATGGCCACTCCAGACGACTTCGCTTCTCGCCTACGCGCCATCCTGCACCGTTTCGACTCTGTGGGCCTCAAAGTGAAACAGGAGAAATGCCTCCTCATGGTTCTGGAAGTGGACTTTTGGGAGTTCAGGGTCAACGTGTCTGGACTCAACCCTGCCAAAGACAAGGTGAAGGCCATCGTGGAGGCCCCGGCACTCACGTGTAAAGCAGAACTGCAGGCATTCTTGAGACCAATAAATTTCTATCATGCCTTTCTACCACACAAGGCTGCAGTTGCCGAGCCCCTCCACCACCTCCTGGATGCCGGCTTTTTGGTCCTGGGGCCCGAAGGAAGTGGCGGTGTTCCGAGGAATCAAGGTGCTGCTGATTTCCAACAATGTGCTGGTGCACTTCAACAAGGCCCTGCTGGTTGTCCTTGCATGTGACGCCTCCCTCTACAGTGTTGGCACGGTCCTGGGCCACCTCCTCCCTGACGGCCATGAAGTCCCAGTGACCTATTACTCCAGGACCTTGACGGCCACTGAGTGCAATTATGCGCAAATTGACAGGGAGGGCTTGGCGATCATGGTGGGGGTCTAGAAGTTTCACAACTTGTTTACGGGTGCCCCTTCACGATTGTGACAGACCACAAACCTCTCCTCGGGCTCTTCATGGCAGATAAGCAGACGGCCCAAGTTCTGTCACCCCGTGTCCTCCAGTGGTCCCTGTTCCTCACTGGCTACCAGTACTGATTGGAACACCATCCGGGCAAGGCAATGGGACACGCTGATGCCCTGAGCTGGCTGCCACTGCCATCCACAGATGCCAATCCTGCCCCCACGCCTGGAGTCCTGCTTCTCGAAGGCCTTCCATATCCTCCTCTGCAAGCTGCCGACATTGCTGCATGCTCAGCCTGCAACCCCATTGTCTCCCGTGTTTTGGGCTGGATGGTGAGGGGATGGCCCAAGGCCTCAGCGGGACCAGAATTCGCAGCTTTCACCACCCTCAAGGACAAATTATAAGGCATCATAAGAATGAAGGCTCTGGTCTGGAGCTATGTGTGGTGGCCAGGGATCAATGCCGAGATCGAGTCTTGGGTCTGCAGATGCCAGACCTGCCAGGAAGTCCAGCCAAACCCACCAAGCATGCCAACGCAGCCTTGGGAGTCAACCAGAAGACCATGGTCCTGGCTCCACATCGATTTTGCTGGACCTTTTCAGGGACTGTTGTTCTTAGTGATGGTTGACTCCTACTCAAAGTAGCTGGAGATCAGCCTGGTGTCTACCACCTCCACAAAGGCTGTTATACGGTCCCTCCACCAGATCTTCGCTACACATGGGCTGCCGGACACAATAGTCTCTGACAATGGGACAGCCTTCATGTCTGCAGAGTTCCAGGATTTCCTTCAGTGGAACCTGATCCAGTACATCCCATCTGCCCCCTTCCACCCTGCAACCAAAGGACAGGCTGAGAGGATGGTGCGCACCGTGAAGGAAGTCCTCAGCTGGATCATGGACAGGGCCTGGGAGTTCCAGCTAGCCCACTTCCTCTTGATGCAGAGGATGACACCAAATCCCATCACCAGCCACAGCCCCGCAGAACTGTTAATGGGCCAGCGCCCCACGACCTTGCTGGATCGGCTGCACCTGGACCGAGCACCAGACTGAAGGAAGAGGGTTAAACAACATGACGCTCTGCGAGGGTTCTTCTCAGGGGACCCAGTATTCATCTGGAACTTCGGGACCGGACCCCACTGGATTGCTGGCAGGGTTATCAGAGTAACAGGCCCTGTGTCATACGAGGTCTCAACAGAAGATGGCCAGATCTTAAAGAAGTACCTCGACCAACTGAGGCGGCGACAACTTCCAGAGGTGGGAGAGCCACCCCTGTTAGCAGTGGAACCCGGGGCATACACCCCAGAGACAAAAGCCCAGCCTGAAACCCTCCGAGCAAACTGCCCCCTGCACCAACAGAGACAGAGGCACCGCAGCCACATCCCCAGACACCCCAACCACAGGTCACCACCAGTTAACCAGAGGCCGTCACCAGTCACCCAGTGCCAGCCCCCCGGTGTTCCCTCAGAGAGCACCGACCCCCCATCTATTTACAGGACTATGTCACATAGGTGGGGTCAAGACTATGAGGGGAGGGGTGTTATGTACGTGGGCCACCACTAGGGGCCCGCGGCTACAGTGTGGAGCTTCACTCCTTGGAACAATAGACCCTAGGATCCTAGTCCCCCCCCCGCATTCACCAATAGCTACTTTGGCAGAAAATTCAAAACCCCCAATGGGACTCTAGGTGTGCTGGGTGGGTGTGTATATAGTTGGCCTTGCAGGGCCAGTTTGTGTGGTTGTTATGAAGTACCAATAAACGTGTCACACTGCATGTCATTGGCTGAGTCCTCCATGTGGTGAACCCAGTACTTTACAATTTCCAAGAAAATAAAATTTTAATGCAGTTAATGCAGTTGCTATTCATTTTTGTTGCCTCAAGTTCATGTGTCTCCTGTTGAGAATACTACATGTTTTTCAAAGCTGGGACTAGTACATTGCCCACCTGTGAAAATGCAGTTGACATTTGGAATGCTGCCACACTAAAGTCACAGACACCTTTGGGATATTACCTGTGATGTGAATGGTATAGACAGTACTCCTCCCCTTTGTCATCTTTACTCAAAATAAGGATTTAAGAAGACCCCTGCTGGATTGGAATCATTGCCTGTTCTCATCCATTGTGTTCCAGCCTCCAGTTTCCCACAATGGCCAGATCCCAAAGGTAGGGTACAAATGGCAAAGCTTCCCTCTGTTCTTGTCCCTCACTAACTGATATTCAGAGGTGGGCATACGAATCTGCCTTATACTGAGTCTGACCACTGGTCTATCAAGGTCAGTATTGTCTATTCTGACTGGCAGTGGGTCTCCAGTAGAAAGTCTTTCACATCACCCACTACTGGATGTCAAACTCAGAGTTTCATTTGCCATGATATTCTTTGTTCTTTTGGTTCAGGGATGCTTTGGCTGGCCTGGGGGGTGGGGGGTGGAGAATGTTTCTGAGTGAATGTGTGGGAATGTGCTTTGCTAGATGCCTGTAACATTTTTCTAAGGAGCCTCCCAGGAAGGGAAGAGAAATGTGTCCTTGAAGCTTTTACTGCCAGGAGCGCTGTCATAAATAAAGTAGGGTGAGTTCACAGGTTGGAAGGGGGATGGGCACGCAACAGCTTGATGGGACGAATAACCAGTAAGATTGGATGTGGCATGGGGGGGGGGCAATTCGAAGTAGGTATAGTATTAGGGTTGGTGCCAATAATCGTTAGTTCTGACACAAGTTGGCTTGTACCTGACACGACATCATATCTCAGTAAACAAATCTTCTATTCGAAGAGTGTTATTGAGAGTAAGTACATACAGGGGTCCAAAATTGGATTCTTTTGAACAGATGAACTTGGGACCTGGGACCTTCAGCACATGAAGCAAATGCACCACAGCACCATTCTTAGGTAGATACACTGCTGTTGAACATGATGGTTCCATTGAACCATAATACATAATAACAGTCAAAGAAGCCATCCTCCATAATTTGATTTAATTACTTTATTAGCTAGTGGCAGTCACTGCATCTTGTGACAGTGAATTCTATAATAATGTGACCATATAGACAAGGAATCTTTAGACTTTTTAAGAGTGCTGAGGAAAACAGAACTTTCACAGGTACTGCTTCTTTTATTATTGTTGTTGTTCAGTTACACAGTCAAGTCCGACTCTTTGCGACCCCACGGACCACATCATGTCCAGCCCTCATGTCTTCTGCTATTCTCTGGAGTTTGCTTAATTTCATGTTCATTGCATCAATAACACTGTCTAACCACCTCATCCTTTGCTGTCCCCTTCTTCTTTTACCTTCAGTCTTTCCCAGCATCAGTGAGTACTTTCATTATAGTGTTGTACAAAAGAGAAAAACTTTTGCTGATTTTATATTACCCCATTGAAGGTAATTTAAGGACAGAAACCCTTTGTCATCCTAACTGAACATTTCCCAAGCCTGAAGTGTTAGAGGCTGGTGCCGGAACAACAATTGTGTCTGAATTTCAAATCAATGTTTTATATCAACAACAACATGAGAGTCTTACCCAGTCTAGGCTTCTTAATATTTTCAGTCTTGTCATTGCAAGTAATTAGTTTAATTGCTTGTTTTATATATTTCTCTTTTGTTGTTGTTTGTTTAATAATGATTATTTACTTGCTTCAGACTTGGTTTCTCAGGTCATGAACAAAAGCGGCTAATTAAGCACTTGGGAAACCAAAGCAAACAAATCTCAGCTTTCTTGCCTGGTGACAAAATTGCCATTTCTTTGAGGGGGGAAAAGAGTAAAACAAAACAACCCTGTCTTTCTGTGGGTATTTGTCCTAAACTGTGAAGTTTCCTGATTTGCTTTTTAAATGGCCTAATCAATCCTAAGTGACAAAGGCCCAATGAAGAATCTATATTATTAGCTCTGTGGCTTCTCGCCTTAAAAAGGCTAGCCTCCTCTCATCAGATCTTGGAATCCAAGGAAGCCTGGTCAGTATTTGGATGGGAGACTACTAAACCACACCACTATGCAGAGCTAGGCAATTGCAAACCACCTCTGAATGTCTCTTGCCTCAAAAACCCTGTAAGGTCACCATAAGTCAGCTGCAAAAACAACATCCCTCTGGCTTCTGGGCTGCAAAAGTCAGAATTTTGTACAAAGTTGAGTCAAATTCTTAAAAGCTGTAACCTGCAAGCAGAACAAAGGAAACAACTCAGTGAATTATTACTAACTGATTAGAGTGAAGCCAAAGATCTCAGCTGAACTTTTTGGGGGTTCAAAACAGAGGCTGGGTGGCTGGAATGAACCGACATCATGAAATCTCACTGTTCACCCCTTTGGCTAATTTTTGCTGTCCCTTTCATGATTCTGCGTGGTAGCAATCATTCCCCCTGTTGCTGTCGGATGTCATTTTTATTCTTCATATTTGAAGGCACAAGCTCCCTGAAGAACTATTGTCCTTCATCCACAATACCCTTCTGGGGGAAAAAAAAAAAAGCTGGAAGGAGATGCCCAATTTCTTTGCCTGTGCACAATGTACTGAATTTCTGGACAGCATTTTGTTTACTACTCTACTATTTATTTGAGAACAAATATTTATTCTCTTTCTGCAGCACTGAAGCCCTCTTTGACTACTTGAGCTCTTACTCAGCAGCTCCTCTGGCTTCTAAATATTTCCCCAGGCATCACCCACATACATTCAAGTCTATTTTTGGCTGCCATATGACCTAGAATTCCCTTTTTGTTAAAACGAGATTCTTACGAAGTGGATTTTTGTAGCAATGCTAATTTCCACAGCTTTTCTGTTTTTCTGCAGCATCCCTGCAAAACAGACACGTCCTATCTCTATTGAATGATTCCAAAAAGGATTTGTAGCAGTGGTAAAGTCTCTGCACACAAAGCAGCATGCAGGAAGTGACGGTGTTGTGCAGACCTCTGTATCATACTGGTCTTGTCACTGTTTGAGCAATAGCTATTGTCTTAGAATCAGCCAGGATTTGACACAGTTAATCATAAAGTACATGATTCATATTGCTTTTAGTCCCTGAGGATGGCTGAGTACAAGCAATAATATACAGATAAGGCCATACTAGATCAGGATCTTCAGGATAGTGATTATATAGAGATATCAGGTGTAGAAATAGCTGGTGTAGAGATATCAGGTGTAGATATATCTGGTTCCACTGGTGGACCTCCTGAGGATTTTGGCCACCACGTGACACAGAGTGTTGGACTGGATGGGCCATTGGCCTGTCCTAACATGGCTTCTCTTATGTCCTTATGGAAGACTTAAGGCCATAAGCCTGGCATAATGATGACTACATAATGGATCCAAACCCAGGCTTGGTGAATCCCAGTGCTCCCTCCGTGATATAATCAACTGTGATGTCTACTTACTTACTTTGCATAAAGACCACACATTTTAAAAAAGGCAAAAAACCGGCATAATACAAAGCAAACAATAGAATAAAATAGGATTGTAAAGCTGGAAAGCAATGCAATAAAATAATCATACAGTGCAATAGAAAACAATGCAATACACAACATAATGCACACAATGAACAGTGCAATTAAAACTGCATAAATTTTCACAGACCTTAAAATCACAACCCTATTCCCTATGTAAAATATCTTCCTCACCTGTGGTGTAATGAACATTAGCTTCATTTGATATCACAGTGTTCCTCCAAACTCTCAAATGAGTTGCCCCTGTCATGTGTCTTCACTAATCAAGGCTGCTGCCAATCCCATCAAATGGTCTTGAAGGAAGGATTACTTACAGCACTGATGTAGACATATTCTCCTGCCTCAGCATATAATACTTCCTCATTTATTCACTGAGAGCACCAAGCAGAGATGGATCCAAAGACCAAGACCTGAAACACATCTCCACCAATGCTCTCTCTAAGCTGTGGAGTCTTGTGAGCAAAAAATCTACTTTGTGAGCTACTGGCATTAAAGCTATGACTGAGTGATTTGGCTATTACATAAATTAGTTTGCTCTGGAGCCATCCTTTCTGAGCTAAGACAAAAATGTGTGAGCCAGAGCTCACACTAACTCAACTTAGAGGGAACACTGATCTCCACACCAGTTCTGTTTCATTCACTGTCATCACATTATTATTGAAAGCAATTAATTTGGGTTTCTTTGACTGCAGTCACACTGGAGGTTTGGTGCGGTCATGGTGCGCTTCTAATAGGACCAGTTTAAACTGCTGTGGGAAGGCCTACTTTGTGGCATCCACATTACCACTTTGCATGCTCATATGTACTTATGCACACAGCCCTACCACCAGGCAGGAAAAAAACCCCTGTGACTGGGATGGAGGTGACTGTTCACATTACCCATCCACCATCTGTTCATGGCAGGGGAGTTCAGATGTTTGGAAAAGTGGAGTGGAAGCACAGGCATCCATAAATACCAGACTTTCCCTGGTGCCCAAATACTTTAGTTCCAATGTGTGGCAATGTGGGGTGGCAATGATTGGGCAATGGAAGGCAGACATAGCTGTGTGATCTTGCTCTTTAATTCCACACAGGTAATACACCTATACCTTTGCAAATTCCTCTTGTGACTACAGCCTTTGTCAAGTGTTTCCCCCCACTTTCATTACTTATACATTCAATTGTATACATGGATATGATGTGACTGCTTAAGTTAATGAAACCTTCTGTTGCCTTGTGGTTCAAAAAGAAAACAAAAATGAGATATATTGTTACCATCAAGCCTCCATATTTGGGGGAGGAGATGGTGGTGTCAACATCTATCAACTTTACCCCTGCCATTGAGAGACAGCTTTGAGATTCAGGGTGGGGCCTGGATGTAAAAGGCAGGAACAAAAATAGAGATGGAAATATTAAAGAAACACCCACCTAGGTTTCAGTACATTTGGGAGATCTATCCGTCTTTGCTTAATCTGCCAGCAGAGAGGGCTGATCCTGCTCCCAGACAAAAAGAAACCAAACAAGTTCCTACAAAAGATAATGAAAATATGTAAATCACACATTTTTAAAAAAAGGGTACATAGAGATGCTGACAGCCAAATCCACCTCTTTCCAGAGACAATGGGACTTCCATGTTACTTACAGGAAGAGAGAGTTTAAGCCTCCACCCTCTGGTGGAAACCTTTGCAGAAAACAGCAGCTCCCAGGGCCGGGGGGTGGGGGGTGGAATTCATGCACCAGGGTCCTGATCTGAATCGGGCCTCCACGTGCCTGAAAATTAAGTTTAAGCAATTGCTGGGAGCTCTGAACATAGAACTCCTCGGTGTACATCTGGCTCCAGGATAGGGTTGGGTTACAATGTGCATTCCCTTCCAATGGATTCCCATAGTGAATGATGTAGCACAGACTGTTAGCTAATGGCTACGCAAAAGTTGTCACACAACAGAAGAGATCACAGAGCAATACTAGGTAATCAATAGGGAAAGCTGTGCATAGAAGATGCTAAACAAATGAAGAAAATTGAAAGCTATATTAAGTGTGTGAATTGTAGAAACAATACCTTATATGTATAGACCATATAACAATGTAAAAGTTGAGCTGCTACAATGAAGTACAACAGCCTGAGCCAGCCGCTGGAAGGAGAATGAAAGAAGATCGAGGAACCGGCTGTGAGATGAGAAAATTGAATAACAGCAGTCATTATGAAATTAAGGCTTACTAGCCCTTTAAAGGGTTTTAGAATTGTTTTAATCTAATTTATATTTTATGTTCTATTATAATTATGTGCTGATTCTGTGTAAGCTGCCCTGAGCTGCCCTTGGCTGGGAGGGTGGGGTAAAAATTCAATAAATAAATAAAGTATTCAATAAAGTATTCAAACATTCTATAAGTGTTGTATGGTCTATACCTGTAATGTATTGTTTCTACAATTCACACATTTAATATAGCTTTCAATTTTGTTCATATTTTTAGCATCTTCTATGCACAGCTTTTCCTATTGATTACTAAGCGTAGGTTGTGCCAATTAACATACTGTGTCTGATAATCTGCCAAGCAGCCAGTTATTGCCTTGAACAGGAGCCACGTCTTTCTTATCAATCTCTTATCAGTCTGTTCTTGCCCCTTAAGGCACCAGCATGCAGGCTACTAGTGCTTGTGTCCTGCCTGCTGGCCATAGAGGGAAGACCTCCATAATCAATCATTTGATTAACACAGCCTCAGACAGTACTTTCAATCCGGCTTTCCTTACATTAGGAAGAAGAAGAAGAGTTTGGATTTATACCCCGCCCTTCACTGCCCAAAGGCATCTCAGAGCAGCTAACAAACTCCTTTCCCTTCCCCTCCCCACAATAGACACCCTGTGAGGTAGGTGGGGCTGAGAGAACTTCTGACAGAAACTGTCCTTGAGAGAACAGCTGTGCCAGAGCTTGTGACTGACCCAAGGTCACATCAGCAGGTGCAAGTGGAGGAGTGGGGAATCAAACCCGGTTCTCCCATATAAGAGTCCGCGTACTTAACCACTACACCAAACTGCAAGTTCTACCATAGGTTTCTATAAGGGGCATGATGACTCCTTAAGTATCTGACTAAATTGGAAGGTGGCTCAGTGTACAGGTAACCTTGAAAATGTTTTTTTACCCATTATCTTTAACTCAGTGGAATAATTTTTTACTGACTCTTATATAGATTTCTGGCTTTCTTCTTTTCCTGGTATTTCACTCATTCTTTTTGGCATTTTGTATGGTGCTGTTTGCATTCATTTAATTGTTCCTTGTTGTTCTTAGGCATTAGCAGTTCTGATAAAAGTAGCACTCTGCTCAGACTTCCCAGGCACAGAGCCACAAATATCATTAGGAACAGTGCTACTTTCCCCCGACAATGCCCTAAACTCTCCACAGTCCTCTCTATCCTTTTAGAATCATTCAATTCTTTTTTGGGGGGAGGACTGTCCACAAGGTGGCACTATGGTAATATATTTCATTTACATCAAATCTTCAGCTCATCAACTAAGTGGCTGCACACCTTTAATGCCAAGCATAAAAGTTAGGAAAACAGCCTGCAGTTATGGGAACAGTATTGATCTTTAATGGGACCTTGTCAGATGTAAATGATATTTCCACTTAGGATCTTTGTCCAGTATAGCTGCTGAGAAACAAACTGTTGGCCATAGAGAAGAGCTGCAAGAGGGTGGAGTGGGGCTGGCTTTTTCAAACATCATTGTCACTGATTTCTTTGGGGAGCAATAAAAAACCACTTGCCTATTCTGGAAGCCTCACTATGAATAGGCATCATTTGCCCTCATACTCTTGACAAACAAATATTCCTGATTAGCTAGGATCATCCACGTGACCAGTCTGGAAAACACTGCCTTCACCCCAAACAGTTTGCCCTCGGTGACTTCAACCCGTGGGCAGAATTGATTGGCTTTGTGGGTGCTGTGATAGGATGACACCCCCTGCTTATTCCAGACTCTGTGTTGACTGCATTGTGAAATAAAAAGAAGTCCTAAGGGAAATGAAGACAGCAGGGCTGGTTCAAAGTTTTGAGGGGCCCTGAGCAGAGTGTCTAGGAGGCTCTCTTCTCCTTTGCCCCTACAACTCAACAACAGATGAACATTTGTCACTGCCTGTTTAGAGTTTTGGTTTCTTTTAACTTGAAATAAATGAATTGGAGTAAATGAATGTCCTACTTATTCCTAGTGCAGAAATTGATTGTGTCAGCATAGCTAACTCAGGCTCTGCACCAGCATGCATGTTGACAGTACATTATTAATACCTACTAAATAAAAAAAATATTGGCTGGGAAAGGAACATGTTGCAACATACACTAAATTAAAGTTATTAAGTTGCGACAAAACAAGCCATCTCCCCCAGCCTTCAGAAATTAATGGTTTCTGAGTATCCTTAAGTAGCAGAGCAGACCTTTGTAGGTTGTGGAGCTTGGTCATGATCACTGGCAACTGAGGTACAGGGTAAGAAATACTAATTTACAACCATGGAAGAAAATATCCTATTAGTGAAATGGATAGCTTATTAGGATGTTCTAACATGGTACTATTTGCATGGCTGTGGTTAATGAACTAAACCAGGATTTTAGGATGTGCACTGAAGGTTCCTCCCTGCAAACGGACAGAGATCAGTAATTGCCCACTCATCTGCATTCTCTGTGGTGACTCCCACCTTGTGGAATGGCCTGCCTGAGGAAGTCAGCAAGACGGAGGTTCCTTAAATGTGCAAAACAGAAATGCTTAGGAGGGCATTCTTACCTTGAGATTAGACCTGTAGTGAGACAGAACAGTCCAGAAGGACACCTTTCTATGGAAATAGGTCTGTGGTCCTCTGCAATGATTATCGTTGGTATTATAGCTAGTGTCACTGCATTGTCCCACACCTTGTAATGCCACATTCTGCCTTAGTAACATAATAACCTTGCATTAGGCAGTTTACTGTTCATATTCTTGTTTGCACTGCCATTCCTAGTCCAATTGTTCATTGGATGCCTTATCCTTATTCTAATAGCCAAAAAGTGCGGATACCTATTCCCACGAACAGGGGCCTCATTGTCCCCCAACAGCTTTTCCTGCATAGTCAGTAGACTTCCTGGGTTTGTAGAAAAATCCGAAAAGTTAAGAAATCCCTTCAGGAACAGTTGAATTCCCCAAAAAGCCTTTTGAAATGGCCTCTGCAGGGACCTGACTCCAGGCAGCAACGGTGAGAGATTAGAACGTTGGGGGGGGGGAAGGCTCTAACTGACTCTGTCAGTCAAAGGTGGGGGAGGGCCCTTTCCAGGCCTCTTTCGGCCTTGGAGGGAGGGAGGGAGGGAGGGAGGGAGGAAGCCTTGGGGCCAGGCCTCACAAAAGTTGCCAGGGCCAGGCTGGGGGATTTCTAGAGATTTTGTGGGGGACTGGGTTTGGGAAGGGAGAGGCCTCAGCTGGGTATAATGCCACAGAGTCCAACTTCCAAAGCAGCCATTGTCTGCAGGGAGACAGGCCTCTGCTGTCTAGAGTCCAGTTGTGATTCTGGGGGGTCTCCAGGGCCCATCTGGAGGTTGGCAACTCTAGGCCGGGCAGCAGTCTAGGGTTGCCAGGTCCCCCTGATTTGCATGACTCACCTAGCCTCAGCTGCTTGCTACCATTCATCAGCAGCCACCCTATGAAAGCCAGTGAGGTGCAGCAGTTAGAGCTTCAAAGTAGGATCTGCAAGACCCAGGTTCAGATCCCCATCTTGCAGTGGAAGGTGACTGTGTGATTTTGGACCAGTCACATATTTCAGCCTAACCAACCTCACAGGGTTGTTGTGCAGATACAAAGGAGGAGGGAATAATGAAAGCTGCTTTGGCCCTCACTGTGGAGAAAGACGGTAATTTTCCTAGGTAGAGGCTGGGGGGTAGAGATGGAAAACAGGAGACAGAGAGGCAGATACAGGTAGGTTGACTGTTGGTTGGGAAGGAAATAGGGTTGCCAACTCCAGGTTGGGAAATCCCTGGACATTTGAGGGGTGAAGCCTGGAGAGGGTGGGATTTAAGGAGGGGAGGAACTTTGGACTGGTGTAATGCCATAGACTCCACCCTCCAGCCATTTCCTCCATGAGAACCACCATTGCCAACCTCTGGGTGAGGACTGGAGATCACCCAGAATTACAACTGTTGTCCAGGAGACAGAGATCAGTTCCCCTGGATAAAATGGCTGTTTTGGAGGGTTGAGTCTATGGTATCATACCCTGCCGAGGCTGCTTGCCTCCCCAAGCCTCACTGTCCTAAGGCTCCACCCCCAAATCTCCAGGAAATTCCCAACCTGGAGCTGGCAACCCTAAGGTGAATTGATCTCTGTAGCTGGGAGATCCATTGTGATTCCCAGAGTGCTGCCACTGCTGCTGTGGGGGGGAGAGAAAGCAGGTGGGTGGCTGAGAGCACTGCCACCACTGCTACTGCTGCTCTGCATAGTGGGGGAAGAAGCAGGCAGGAGGCTGGGAGAGAGGCTGGGGGCAGAAAGCAGCCAGGAGGCTGGGGGCAGAAAGAAAGAATGATGGGGTGGGGGGCAGAAAGAGAGAGAAAGAGTGATGAAGTGGGGAGGCAGAAAAACAAAGAGAAAGATGACAGATCAGAAAGAGAGAGGAAATCACATGCATGGAGCAGAAATAGAGTAAGAAAAGGGGGGCAGAGGGGAGAAATAGTGTGAGAGAGGTAGGGGGTGAGCAGAGGAAGCAAAGGTGTGACGAATGAGATAACCATCCCACAAGTTTCTTGCGGGTCTCCACTTGTACTGTATGATAATGTTTTCCCCCTCTTTTTTGCTATTCTATAATCTGCCTTGAGTGTCAGTAAGAAAGGTGGACTATAAATAAGCTAAATAAATAAATGTTGATATTACACACAGACAGAGAGAGAATGAGAGATAGAGGAGTTCCTACACATAGCAATGTAGTACTGTAATCCTTATTCTAATTGCCAAAATGTGCGGATACCTATTCCCACCAACAAGGGGCTCACTCTCCCCCAACAGCTTTTCCTACACAGTCAGTAGACTTCCTTGGTTTGTAGAAAAATCCAAAAACTGAAAAAATCCCTTCAGGGACAGTTGAATTCCCCCCAAACCTTTTGAAATGGTCTCTGTAGGGATCTGTTTCAGGCATCAACGGTGAGAGATTAGAACGTTGGGGGGTGGGTGGGGGAGGCTTCTAACTGGCTCTGTCAGTAAAGGGTGGGGGAAGGGCCCTTTCCAGGCCTCTTTCAGCCTGGGAGGGAGGGAGGGAGGGAGCCTTGGGGCCAGGCCTCACAAGAGTTGCCAGTGCCAGGCTGGGGGATTTCTAGAGATTTTGTGGTGGACTCTAAGGAGGACTGGGTTTGGGGAGGGAGAGGCCTCAGCTGGGTACAATGCCATAGACTCCACCCTCCAAAGCAGCCATTGTCTGCAGGGAGACAGACTTCTGCTTTCTAGAGTCCAGTTGTAATTCTGGGGGGTCTCCAGGGCCCATTTGGAGGTTGGCCACTCTAGGCCTGGCAGTAGTCTAGGGTTGCCAGGTCCCCCCTGATTTGCATGACTCACCTAGCCTCGGCTGCTTGCTACCATTAATCAGCAGCCACCTTGTGAAAGCCAGTGAGGTGCAGCAGTTAGAGCTTCAAAGTAGGATCTGCAAGACCCAGGTTCAGATCCCCATCTTGCAGTGGAAGCTGACTGTGTGATTTTGGACCAGTCACATATTTCAGCCTAGCCAACCTCACAGGATTGTTGTGCAGATAAAAAGGAGGAGGGAATCATGAAAGCTGCTTTGGTCTCCACTGTGGAGAAAGACTAATTTTCCTAGGTAGAGGCTGGGGGTGGAGATGGAAAGCAGAAGACAGAGAGGCAGATAAAGATAGGTTGGGTGGGAAGGAAATAGGGTTGCCAACTCCAGGTTGGGAAATCCCTGGACATTTGAGGGGTGAAGCCTGGAGAGGGTGGGATTTGAGGAGGGGAGGAACTTCGGACTGGTGTAATGCCATCAATTCCACCTTCCAGCCATTTCCTTCACAAGAACCACCATTGCCAGCCCCCTGTTGAGGACTGGAGATCACCCAGAATTACAACTGTTGTCCAGGAGACAGAGATCAGTTCCCCTGGATAAAATGGCTGTTTTGGAGGGTTGAGTCTATGGCATCATACCCTGCTGAGGCTGCTTGCTTCCACAAACCTCACTGTCCCAAGGCTCCACCCCCAAATCTCCACGAATTTCTCAACCTGGAGCTGGCAGCCCTAAGGTGAATTGATCTCTGTAACTGGAAGATCCGTTGTGATTCCCAGAGTGCTGCCACTGCTGCTGTGGGGGAGAGGAAGCAGGTGAGTGGCTGAGAGCACTGCCACCACTGCTACTGCTACTGCTGCTCTGCGGAGTGGGGGAGGAAGCAGGCAGGAGGCTAGGAGAGTGATGGGAGCAGAAAGAAAGAATGATGGGGTGGGGGACAGAAAGAGAGAAAGAGTGATGAAGTGGGGATGCAGAAAAACAAAGAGAAAGATGACAGGTCAGAAAGAGAGAGGAAGTCACATGCATGGAGGAGAAATAGAGAGTAAGAAAAGGGGGGCAGAGGAGAGATATAGTGTGAGAGAGGTAGGGGGCGAGGAGAGGAAGCAAAGGTGTGACGAATGAGATAACCATCCCGCAAGTTTCTTGCGGGTCTCCACTTGTACTATACTAATTCTGACCAAGGCTTTTTTTGCACACTAGGTGTGCAAGGGTTTTTTTGCACACTAGGTGAGGCTACCTTCTGGCACCCCCCCCCAAGTCCTGCTTAAGGTAGCTCCCACATGCTCCTTCAGTTGTAGCAGAGACTTTCAAAGGTGTGTGAGGGGGTATGCAAACAACAGCCTCAGTCCACATTTAAGGGTATTTCCCCATTTGCTACTCAGGAGGGAGGCTGCATCATCAGCATTTTAAAAAAATGCACAGAAGTTTCACGGGAAATGTAGGCATGCAATTCTTTTGATTAGGACATCTGAGGCTGAGTTCAGACTGGCAATTTGCCCTGCTATAGCCACATTCCAGCCACGTTTCCCAAGCGGATTGAAGGGGGCGTTCACATAGGCACATCTGCCTGGCGTCCCCCACCCGTAGGCAACCCGTGCTGTTCCGCTTCACTCCTGGGATTAAAAGATACCTGTTACAAGTGGTAACAAATCCTGGAGAATGCCTTTATCCCACTGCATTCTGCTTCTGGGAAGTGTGAACGCTCAGCTGAAAAACCGGGAGCAACCCGCATTGCACATAAGGCAGCAGCAATATGATTGGCTGTGCTCTACTCTACTGCCCAATGCGGTGCCGGCACAACAGGATCCTCCCCAACAGGATCCTCCCCAAATTAAAATCCAGCCAATATACCAGGAAAAAGCCATTTACAGCCGCACCTATGGTCCAGCAGTCTGAACGCTCCTGCGCACCTCCTCCCGGTATGCTCCCACATCAGTCAGCCCTGTGTGACCGGGAAAACCCAGAACAGTTTGTTCCGGGGCTTTTTTGCCACGATGGGCTCCTGCTGCAAACTGCCAGTCTGAACTCAGCCTGATCAACTGCTGGCTTCTCTGTTCTCTAAGTAGCACTTGGTGCACCTTCAGATTTCTTTTGCAGCCTAATCCAAGTCCCGTTGAGTACAGTCCTGTTCCTTCAAAGGAAACATGCACTGGGCTGTGTTGTATATCTGCAACACAGCCTATATTTTGTTTGGCGACTTTAATGCTAGAGTAGGTAACTATCAAATTTTCTTTAACGCTATATTTTGTTTTGCAGAGCTTTTTTCCCCTGTAGACCAACTTTGTCTATGTCTATAGATCAATTTTGTTACTTATTTGGCTTCTTCGTAGCCTGCCTTTTCACTAAGGCTAGAGGCAGATTACAGAGTAAAGAAAGAGAGAAAAAGCAACTGAAGACATCCAACAAACAATGCAATAGGACTAGGAATACAAAATGCAAAGGCTATGCAAGCAACAATGAGAACAGAAAACCTCCTAAAAGAAAAGTATTGTATGAGCAATGCAGAACGGAGTATAAGATAATGCAGTAACAGCCAGATGATACTTACAGTAATAGAGACTTAACAACAATAATTACAAAGTTTGAGTCTGGTGGCACCTTTAAGACCAAAAAATTTAATTCTGGGTATGTTTAATTCTGGCATGCAAATGAAAGCCAGTTTGGTGTAGTGGTTAGGAGTGTGGACTCTAATCTGGGAGAACTGGGTTTGATTCCCCACTCTTCCACATGCAGCTGCTGGTGTGACCTTGGGTCAGTCACAAGTTCTTTCAGACCTATTCTCTCACCAGCCCCACCGACCTCATAGGGTGTCTGTTGTGGGGAGGGGAAGGGAAAGGACACTGTAAGCTGCTCTGAGACTCCTTCAGGAACTGAAGGACAGGGTATAAATCCAATCTCCTCCTCCTTCTTCAAATGAAACTTTTTTGGTCTTAAAGGTGCCACTGGAGCCAAACTTATATTGCTTTAGGCCAACACGGCTACCCACCTGAATCCAACAATAATTACTGCCATGTCAAGGCAGGCAGAGGAAATCCCTTTCCTAAATGTTTCTCTGAGACATCTCCTTTTAAAACCAAAGGTAAGGTTATATTACTGCAGGATACCACACTCATTTTCTTTCAGTTTCAATTTCTTTTTCATAGAAGCAAAATGGGGGAGATGCACTACATATAATCCCTTACTCACAAACAAGCTACACAATATCAAGGCCACATTTCATACAACTGTGAACCACCCACAATACACAAAGCATTGTGTGTAGATGAAGAACTCCAGTGGCAGCCTTGCAAATCACAACTTTATGATGTTTCCCTGTTAGAGAGAGGCTGGAAAACTGTGCAAATTCAGGAATATAGTGGCAAGATTTTTTTTTTTTAAAAGACCACATTCAGTATATCTCACCAATTCAACAATTATTAGCACTTTCCCAAGAACCCAGGACAAGAGTTTGGGGATGGCATGGAATAAGATAACCAGCTGACTTGCTTATGGTTTGGTATCACCAGAGTTCGTAGATACAATAAGGAAACTATGTAAAACAAATTTAGAGTCCAGTGGCACCTTTAAGATCAACAAAGTTTTATTCAAGGTATGAGCTTTGGCCACAACAAGCCAGTACCTTGGGCTTCTGATGTTTAAGGTGAAAGAAGAGCCAGCATTCAAAAATGGGACAGGTTATTGGGGCTGGAGAAAGAGGGGGAAGGGAGCGCTTCCCCTCCTACACTAATGCCAGCATGGAGCTAGTAACTTCCCCTTCAGCCTTCCCTCCAATCAACAGGTTTAAATGATAGAGCCGCTCCAGAGGGATCAGCAGCCAAACCATTAACCCCTTGCTTCTTGGAGAAGGGCCGCCCCGGTCATCTCTCGCCACAAGCAGGCTGCTCAGCAAAAAAGACAAGTGGAGGAGGGATGGCCCCGGGGGCAGATTAAGGCTCACTGGTGCCCTAAGCACTGACCAATCTTGGTGCCCCCCTCCTTTCCACACTTTCCAATCTTGGTGCCCCCCTCCTTTCCCCCTTTCATCATAGCCTATGACACTGCACCCCGCCAATAAAAAATAGAAGATAGCCCTAGGGTGCACCATGATCAATTTGCACTAGTGTTATCAATTATTTTTTTTACAAATCTTCAATCTTTTTTTCTTTTCTTTTCACTCTTTTCCCAACTTTGTGGTGCCCCCTTTAGCCCCAGTGCCCTAAACTGCCACTGGATGGCCCTCTTGCAAGGGAGCAGGATCTAAGGCATTGTGGAAAGCAAGCGGGTTGAATGAAAAACACAAAATTTAAAATTGCTAATACTTTTTTTAAAGATTGTGAGTTATGAGAAGAAAGGAGAACAAAGTACTGCAAACTTTTTTGGGCTTTGGTCTAGAAATAAGGAAAGCCACTCCGAAGGGGAAGAGAGAAGGGAGAGGGATTTCCTCGACACTGCACCCCCCCACTGCCAAATTTAAATGCAACCATCCCGGACCTTTTGCTGCCTCCCCAAGAAGACAGAACTTTCTGGGTAACACACACAATTGACAATTAAAAACAAACACACAAAGCTTTGCATGACCCAGCCCCGAGCATCAAAGGGGCAAGGGGGAGAGGGGGGGTGGAAGAGCAGCTCCTGGCCTTCCTTGCCCAGAGGAGCTGGGATCGTTTTGAGCTGCAAAGTGACAACACCCAGGAGCGGAGACATGCATTTGGAGGGCAGGGAAAAGGAGCCACCAGTCCAGGTTTTTTTCCACTGGCCATCTGCCAAAGGCTCTTGAAGGTACAAGCCTCCACTGCAGCCATGCTCCCCTCTCTTCCCCAGGCGCCCCTGTAGCGGGGCTGAGAAGGTGTCTTAAAAATGTGGACAGATCCACATGAAAAGGACAAAGAGGTAATCAATCCTCATCCCCCCCCACCACAGTTTTCAGAGGCCTGGAGAGGTCTAAGTACCTTGTTGCTGGGAAACTTCTAGCCTCCCGGGGAAGGGTGGGCAGGGCGCAGGCAAGGCGAAACTGGTCTGGAGGAGCCCCTTTCATCAGCTTGCTTAACCAACCCTCCCAGCAGGGGCTGGGGCTCAAGTTCCAACTTCCACGTGTTCTGGGGAGCAGGCGGGAGGTGCAGCAGGGAACTGAGATGGCGGCAGCAATCGTGTGTGTGCAGCATGTGCTCAGTGGCTTCAGTTCCTCTTTTACCGAGCAACCAAGGAGGAGCAGCACAGGGCTTTTGGTGAGGTGAGGGAGGGGTAGGGCGGCAGGCCAGTGTAGGGTTCCCACAAGGGGGCATTCTAGGCAACCATCTAATCTTGTCTATGGACGGTCTGGCCCTGATTCCAACTCAGAGAAGCTGCTTTTTCTTTTTTCAGATGCTGACCCTTTGTTTCCTACAGAGTTTCACTCTTTGCTCTAGCAGCTAAGAAAACAAGGGCTAGATTTGTATCTAAAGAGGGTAACATTTTTTATTTGACTGGTAACTTTTGGCTAGATTATTTTAACATTAATGATTGTAATCGTGTTACATGTTATATGCCAGATTGTTATATATATCAGATTGTAATGGCCTTTGGCCACAGGCAATAAACTATCTACTACTACTAATAAAAAATATATTAATATCCTAACAACATGCAAATAAAATAATGTTCCTTAGATCTTCACATATCCATTTTTTGATCACAAGTAATTTAACCACTAGCTCACCTATATCCTACTAGTTTTGATGGAAGATTGCTTCTCTTCAGTTTCATTTGGGTTATTTATTTATTTTTTTGGTACGAGCAATCATACTTTCATTTTTAATTTTTAATCTGTTCTATTGAGTAGTTCAATCAATCACACCTCCATCTGTCCGTCTAATTTTTAGCTTTATTTGTCCTTCAACAATATTTTACCCTCAAGCTCTCTCATGATTGAAAATTCACCCCTCCCCCAGCTGAAATTTCTAAGAGAGAAGAAAAAGATAAGCACAGATTCTTGAATCTACCTAATAGCAGTATAATATGTGTGTGTGCATGTGGTGTATACATTGTGGAAATTTAAAGCAGGCACCAGAGTTTCTTTCGAGTCTCCTTCCTGGCACATGGGGTTGATTTCGATCAGAACCACAGTGCCATTGCTTGGAGCTGGGTAAGGGCTTGGATGCTGGTCTGATAAACACTGTAAAGGCAGTTGCAGCACTTCATCAGAGATGAGAAGGAGACATGGCTCCAGAGGCAAGGCTAGTGGTTCGTGTAGCTGAAGTGGCAGAAATGAAAGTGAGCTGTCAGCACTGTGGTTTCAAACCCTGACAGGCCAGATACCAAAGCTATGTCTCTGTGTCCTAAAAGAAGCCTGGTGGGATTAGGCCAAGGAAGAGGCCAGAGCAAAGCTGGCCATGAAGAGTTGCAGACCATGCCCAAGCCTTTTCCAGGGATGGGAGGCAACACCTGGAATTGGTCAGTTCCCCACAAAGCAGAAGAAAGGGGAAGAACTTGTAAGGACCATGGGGAGCTTTTTAAGCTCCTCCAGTCCAAAGCCAAAGAGGACACAGCTGGTGCTATTCATGGAACTAGATCAGAGAGTGTAATGTATCGAAACCCGACCGCGTGCGAGGTGAATCTCCATGTAGTCAGGCAAACCTCCAAGCTTCACTCCAGGAGACAATAGCCTAAACGGATCCGAGCCCACATCAATCGGAAGGCTGGGGTCCCAGTCGGGAATTCTCAGCCACTGTATATAGCCTATCACAGTGTGGGTGTGTGTGTTTGGGGAGTGGGTTCACGGAGCATATAAGCCAGCCTGTGAGCCAGGCTATTTTGTCTCGTTCTTCACCTAAATAAAGTATGAGAGCTGAAATCACTTGCCAGTCTCAGTACTTTTCAGAGAGAAAGGCAGGAGGGCGAAGGAAGAGTTCTGATGAGAGGAGGTGAAACAGGGTGAAGATTTGATCCTCTCTCCTCTCCATCTGAAGCCTCTGAAGGGGTGGCAGGTGAACTCAGTACATCCTCTGGTGGCTCACCTCTGAAGAAGTAGACATGCAACCTCTTCGCTCAATGAATCGCCAGCCATGGATTGTTGGAAGGCCTTCCCTTTATGCTGCTAGTGCCAGCCCACCTTCTCACAGCCATTCCCCCAGTTTATACAGCAGGTTTCTTTTTGCCTTATCATGAAAATGTACATGTACTGATATCTTGTAGCTGGGTCCATCTAATCAAGTACTGTCTATTCTGACTGGCATCACCTTTCCAGGATTTCAGGCTGAGTCCTTCATATAATCTGTTACCTGATCCCTTTAACTGGAAATGCATTCAATTCACATGTTCTGTGCCCCCAAACTGTGCCCTGCTCATCCTTGGTTCCAGTTTAACTAGAAGCATCTCTGCAATCAGTTGCTGAACTGAAACAGGTGGAGTGTGCTGCATCTCTTACCTCTATAAAAACAATGTGCTGGTGCACATGGATGAAACACTGCAAAAAAAATCTTGATGTGACTACAGACATGATTGATATACACAGGAGCACATCAGTAATGAAGGTTGAGAGGAAAAAATGAAAATGAACTTAAGGAATGGAAAGTCATGGTATATAGAAAATGCTCAGTGCTCTGTCCAACATTCAGGCATTAAATATAAAATAATGGAGAATTCTGAATGCTTCAGTTCCAGCTTTGTAAACATATCATGGTGATTCAGAACTTCTGTATTTAGGTAGACATTTGGAAGGGGAAAATTTCAGAAGCATCTCTACTAACAAGCATAACCAGTTACAAGTCATGTCCTGATGCAGTGTGCACAAGGTTGGATTTGGAAGTCAATGTGAATCAATTTGCACATCCAGATCCTTCTTAGATGCTCTTGTTTGTGTTTAACATTGTCTAAGATGCATTGGGTGAGCAGAGGAAAGGAGGCCAGTTCAGCTGCGGCCTTTGGAACTCTGCTTTGGAGATGGATCTGGCCCATTCTTGACTTGCTGAGCCCAGATCATGACATTCCCATTCCAGCATGTTTTCTCGATTGCCAAGTGACGACTTATCCCTTCTCTTCTGGGTCACATTTTAATCATGATTTGATTTACTATTTTTGCATGCTGGCTTGATGTTGGATTATTAAGGTGATTTCATTTTTTAAATGCTCTGATATTTAGAGGCTTTTTTTTTAATTGATTGCCAGCTGCCTTGAGCATCCTATTAGATGGAAAGGTGGAGTAAAAATGCTTCCATCCATCAATCAATAAAGGGTGACAGCAGCTGCTTCTTCAGCAGCTGCAACTGATTCAGTGTAGAAAGAATCCCTGCAGAGGCTGGGAGAACAGAGCCAGAGCAATGCCGTGCAAGTAACCTGCCTGTCGACTTCATGATTTCAACCCTTTCTCATTTTGTTTCAACTTGACAAGGCTTGAAGAATGCTTTGTTCCAGACTAGTGGCCTATATCTGGCTGGATTGGGGGCGGGGGCAGGTGGAGATGAGGCTTCATCAAGATATGAAAGGCACACAGGGAATGTGGCAAACTGAAATGGAAAGGTCCAGCTGCTAACTTAGGTGTGGCAGCTCAGAGACAGTGTGACTAGCAGCACACCTGCTGATAATAATCGTCCTCTCCCCCTCCATCTGGTACATCTATCACCCTCCTTTCCTTATAAACAAAGTAGAAAAATTCTAACATGTAAAAAAAAAAGGGGGGGGAGAGATGCTAAATAGCCAAGCAGGCACTGAATTCTTGTTTGGTGTGTCAGCACAGGCTCTGCAAGTCAATTCTTCACCTTCAGGCATCTTGTTCTCTTGGAGGAGCATCTAGCATGGCGACCAGCAGTAAATCAGATGGTGCCCTGAAACTGAGATTATCTTTGTAAACCAATTCCCATTCATCTCCGCATGAAGCTTGGGGCTTATTTCACTGCACTTTGTTTAACAGCAGTTAAGTAGTTTATTATAAAGTGGAGGCAGACTCTTTGCAAAACACCCTGCGTCCCCTAGAATCAGAGACACGGGCTCTGTTTTTGTCTATAATGAGGCCGATCAATACCAAAGAGCCCTCCGGTCTATCGCTCACCCTCCCCTTTCATCCCTTGCAAGATGCATTTGTCATTTCCCTTACTGAGTCATTGTGGCTGCTCAAAAGAGAGGCTTGCTGGTATGGGGGGGAGGCTCCTGTGGTCATCAAATGATCAGAGCCAAAATTGGAAGACAGTGGAAATCAACATTGAACTGGGATCTGTGTGTCTTAAACAGCAGCTTCCCCCCCATTCATAAATGTTAATCATACAACCAATGGGAGAAAAACACTGAGTAACATGATTTACAGTGAATCCAGTTTTTGCGATGGTAGCCTTCATGAACACCAGTGAATGTGCATGTGTGTATTTGCCTCAAATGGGAATGTTGAGACTTTGCCCTAAACATGTTCATTAGGCAAACATGACCTATTTGCATTCTCTTTATTCTCTGGCAAAGTTTGTCATGAATATAGTACTGTGCCAAGCAGCTTTGCATCTGTGCAGTACAGCTTGATTGTTGCTGCTTGTCATTTACCAGAGAGGAGCTAGTATCACCCAAGGTTGTGGTCATACAAGTAATTAAACTGGCTGATTTGTAGAGAGGACAGGATTATTTGTAGTTCCTTCCCTCCACACCTGCACAGTTGGGTGCATCTTTTTAGGTTACTGGCATCAGATAGAGTGTGCTGCCTCTTTCTTTGTGCCTGTGTGGTCAGCAGCATCCATTTAAAAAGTGACTGCAAGATTCATTGGGTTCATGGGCAGACATCTAAGGTGCAGCCCCCCCCACACACACTTTAATTTGTTTTTCATTTTATTATGTGCCCTTTTAAAAATTGGAGGCAGAAGCGTATAGGGTTGTTGTGGTGGTGAGGAAGTCTAACTATGTGAGAAACGGTGTAGTCATACCACTGGGCAGATTCAAATTCGTATCTAAACGGCTGGCTGAGCAACTGCCTTTAAGGTGCTACTGGACTTGCATCCAGCTGTTCTACTGCAGACCAATATGGCTACCCCCTGAAACTATCTTCATGAAAATTCCAGTTTATCAAGTCAGAGAGGATAGTTGAATACACAACAGTTGTACTAGACTAAACAATAATTTGACCACTATGCTATATTCACATTAGAATGGGAACCCAGTCAATTCTATGGACTGGATCTTACCACATTTCACTCCAGCATAAGGAGCCTTCATCCAATAGTGGCTCCTGTAGAACATTCCATGGACAGTAAGGTCATGGACTTGGCTGAAAAGAATAGTAAGATCCAACCTTATGAATCTCTTTTCAGGGTGCCTCACATGATGGAATGATCCTGGAGAGGACTCAAGATTTAATACACAGGGCATTAGCAAGAACCTACCTAACCCTCACCTCATTTCCCACACAAATCATTGCCTCCCTTTGATTCCAAACATCCTCTTTCTGGCTTAAGCAGTACTGTTTAAAGGATCTAACATTTCTGTAGGGACTTTGTTGTTGTTGTTCAGTTGCACAGTCAAGTCCAGCTCTTCACAACCCCATGGACCACATCACGCTAGGCCCTCCTGTCTTCCATCGTCATCCAGAGTTTGCTTAACTTCATGTTCATTGCATCAATAACACTGTCTAATCATCTCATCCTTTGCCATCCCCTTCTTCTTTGACCTTCAATATTTCCCAGCATCAGGGTCTTCTCCAGTGAGTGCTCCCTTCTCATTTGGTGGCCAAAATATTTGAGCTTCAGCTTCAGTATCTGGCCTTCCAAGGAAGAGTCAGGGTTGATTTCTTTTAGCACTGACTGATTTGATCTCCTTGCAGTCCAAGGGACTCTCAAGAGTCTTCTCCAGCACTGTAATTCAAAAGCATCTATTCTTCGGCGCTCGGCCTTCCTTATAATCCAACTCTTGCAGCCGTACATTACTGCTGGGAATACTATTGCTTTGACTATACGGACTTTTGTTGGCAGGGTGATGTGTCTACTTTTTATTATGCTGTCTAGGTTTGTCATCGCTTTCCTCCCAAGGAGCAGGTGCCTTTTAATTTCATGGCTGCAGTCACCATCTGCAGTGATGTTGGATCCCAGGAATGTGAATTCTGTCACTGCTTCCATGACTTCCCCTTCTATTTGCCAAGGAGTGATGGGACCAGATGCCATAATCTTCATTTTTTTGATGTTGAGTTTCATGCTATCTTTTGCGCTCTCCTCTTTCACTCTGAGCAAGAGGCTCTTTAGCTGCCATTAGCGTGGTATCATCTGCATATCTGAGGTTGTTGATGTTTTTCCCAGCAATCTTAATTCTTGCAATTCATCCAGGCTGGCATTTCACATGATGTACTCTGCATATAAATTAAATAAGCAAGGGGACAATATACATCCTTGTTGTACTTCTTTTCCGATGTTAAACCAATCAGTTGTTGCATATCTGGTTCTAACTGCTGCTTCTTGATGCTTATACAGGATTCTCAAGAGACATGTGAGGTGGTCTGGTATTCCCATCTCTTTAAGGATTTGCCATAGTTTATTGTAATCAACACAATCAAAGGCTTTAGCGCAGTCAATGAAGCAGAAGTAGATATTTTCTGGTACTCCCTTGCTTTCTCCATAATCCAGCAATTTGATCTCTAGTTCCTCTACCTCTTCGAATCCCAGCTTGTACTTCTGGCAGTTCTCTATCTATGTACTGTTGAAGCCTAGCTTATAGGATCTTGAGCATGAACTTGCTAGCATGTGACATGAGTGCAATTGTGCGATAGTGTGAACATTTCTTGGCATTGCCCTTCTTTGGGATTGGAAGGTAAACTGACCTTTTCCAATCCTGTGGCCACTGTTGTGTTTCCCAAATTTGCTGGCATAATGAGTGCAACACTTTAACAGCATCATCTTTTAAGACTGAATAGCTCAGCTACCATCACCTCCACTAGCTTTGTTGCTACTAATGCTTTCTAAGGCCCATTTGACTTTGCAGTCCAGGATGTCTGGCTCGAGGTCAGTGATCACACCATCGTGGTTGTCAAGAACATTGAGGTCCTTCTTGTATAGTTCTTCTGTATATTCTTGCCATCTTTTCCTAATTTCTTCTGCTTCTGTTATGTCCCTACCATTTTTGTCCTTTATCATGGCCAGCTTTGCACAAAACATTCCCTTTATTTCTCTAATTTTCTTGTAGGGACATTAATATGTAAAATGCACTGAGCTTGACTTTCTATGGACAGAATCATATGATCCTCCTTCTCAGACAGCAGATTGATACTTAAAAGGAGAAATGGCCACCCAAATGAAACCTTGTTTCTAGTTTCTCAGACTTCAACCTTTATTGCCACCATGTTTTCCAATATTCAGCTAGGAATGCTAAAAACCTAATTTTAAATAAAGTAAAATCATAGGAAATTGTCAAGAAGTAATAATAGCACACCTCTAAAAATTCACCATTGTTTGCAGGAAGTATTTTCTGTCTGAATATTGCCTTCCACTGCATATATGTGCCTTAACGTTACTGTCATCACTTATAATATTAAGTGGGTAATAGTGACCACATCTTGGGTTCTTTAGTTCTTTTCTTGTCATACAGTCTTTCTAAGACATACTACTTATCCATGCAGTGCTTAAGCTTCTATGTTTTGTTTTACCATATTCACAGATTTTCCAGGAGGAGAATTCCCCCCCCCCATTAGTTTTCTATTCCTTTCAGCATAGATACTTATGGAGCTTCTCTGTCATTGTTGAAGACCAACCCTTGGAACCAGCTGTTCCACAGTACATAATACATCTTTCTCAAACCTTTATGATCCATCTCACAATATATCCATCAAAATGCCACCTCATGATATAAGGCATTGCTGGAAGAATAAAGACTTTCACCACATGAAAATTTAGTTCATGGTATTTAAGGAGGTCTGCTTGATATCTACATTAGATTCATTTTCATGCAAAATTCATACTCAATTAGATATGATCCACCAGGACGGTATTACAGTGCTTCTTAGTATGGAACCACTTCACAGGCTGGATGCTACTGCCCATTTAGCAAAGTGGGTATCCTTCTTCTAGGGCAGGAAACTTCCTTTGATGAGGAAGTCTCCTGAAACTGAAAGAAGTCTCTGAACATAGCTGACCCAGAGTGGCTGAATCGAACACCATATGCTTATCAGACATCTAGTTCCTCAAAATAACTAGTCACATATAGTCTATTTCTTGCTAGGTGTGGCTTCAAATAAATAAATAGAAAATCAGAACTTTCCATAAAGTTCTGGAACTCTGCTACCAAACCCAAGTGTCTATGGCATAACAGCAGTTCTTGGTGGAAGAAGATGCACACAGTATGGGTCCCTGACTTTCCAAAAGCACAATTTTGGGCTTTCTGTGGCCAAAGAGAGGGGGAGCTTGGAATGTTCTGTTCTGTTGGCTTCACTCCACTCATGTGCTTTGGATTAAACACTAAACATGTTTTAATGTCTTGAATTGCTGTGATCAGAAACACACAAGTTATGAGCAGGTTTTTTTTTTTTTTTTAAGTTTCACTTTATTTATTCCAGGGAAATCTTTGAACAGTATGGCAGGAGAAGTTCAGAGGATCATCACTTTTGAAACACAAGCAGTATTTTTTTTTAAAAAAAAAAAGAAATTCCAATTATTTAAATGAAAGCTGAACACTCTCATTTAAAAGAAGTCTTTGGTCAGATCATGTACCAAGTGGCTCCACCTTGCCATGGTCTACTCATATGAGTCAAGTAATGAGTGAATTAAGAATTCACAGATGAGCAACTTGCATAAGAAAATATCTCTGTCATTAAACTGAAATCGTTCAAATTTGTGTGAATATTCTTGTCACATTTGTAGGTTACTGTTTGCAGGGGGTAGCTGGCCAATAGAACAAGGGAAGTGGCTCTTTGGCCAGTTTGGTGTAGTGGTTGTGTGGACTGTAATCTGGGAGAACTGGGAGAACTGGGCTTGATTCCCCACTCCTTCACTTGCAGCTGCTGGATGTCCTTGGGCAAGCCATAGTTCTGACAAGAGCTGTCCTTGAAAGGGCAGTTCTCGAAAGTGCTCTCTCGGTCCCACCTACCTCACAGGGAGTCTGTTGTGGGGAGGGGAAGGGAAAGGAGTTTGTAAGCTGCTCTGAGACTCCGAGTGAAGGGCGGTGTATAAATCCAATCTCTTCTTCTTTTTCTTCTTCTTCTTTTTCTCTGTTGATTCTTTGTTCATATAAGGCATCCTCAGAAGTTTTGACTTCCCCCAAAAATGCAGCCTTCCAACTGAGATGGGAAGTATCTGACATGTGCAAGTGTTCAGAACAGAACATGACAAATGTGACTTTCGAAAAATGGAATGTTTCCTGCATCTCTTCTTTGAAAGTGCTCAAAAGCACTGGGGAAATCTGTGACAGTAAATGGCACTTGAGTTAGTTTGCCTGTGCTAGCGGCATAGTTAAGATAACTCCGAATTCATCTTCCTCGTGCCCTTTTACATCTCTTAGATTGTGGCTCTCTGAAGTCCATTAATTCAATACGGCTTTTTATAGTCTGCCTCCTGTCAATGGCAAAGTTCACCTTTAACTTAGACTATTCCCAATGTTGTGTCAAATACAGAATAAAGATGAGCATATAACCACTTATGCTACATTATTGAAGGATAACAGACAACATTCGGAAATCCTACAAGGAGCAAAACAGAACTAAGTTCAGAGAAACAGATAATTATTAGTGTTTGGATAGTGCAGGTCTTTGTGGCATTTTTGAAAGCCATTAAAATGGATTTTGTTTACAGAATGAATATGCATTTCTTCCAAACATGCTTCAGTAGGGAAAGGTGCAGAGATTTACACCATCCTGCGCATGCTTTCAGGAAACAAGCTGAAAAGTACGGAGACTTACTAGTGATTTCAGCTCTCACATACTTTATTAGATGAAGAACAAGACAACTAAGCCGGCTCGCCGGCCGGCTTTTATTCCCAAGTGAACCACACCCCAAACACACACACACCCGGTGATTCGCTATTTACATTGATTGGATTAACTCCTGCTCCTCCATTGGAGGGGAGTCAGGATCCACTAGTCCATTGTCCTTCGGGGCGAAGCTCAGGCCCTTCGCCTGGCCACATGGTGGACCGGTTAGAACCAGTCCGAGCACATGGCTGCCTGGAGCCCATGTTCCCCAGTGGATACATTACACCCCTCCCCCCTTGGTCCGATAAACACCCGCACACATAGTCTTTCAAATAGCTGGGGGGCCGCCGCTCTCGCGTGGAGTGGTGGGGCTCTGGCATGGGGGAACTGACGGCCTCCCGGGCGGCTGTGGGAACTGGTGGCCGCTCTGGTGTTGGTGGGGCTGGGCTCACCATCTCGGCCGGTGTGTCATTTGCGGTGGCTGTCAGTCCGGAGTTGAAGTCCCCCGGGATTTCTTCTGGTGTGTCCGCCCCTGCGTCGGGTTGAGCTGGCTCGTTCCACTCCTCCCCCTCATCCGGCTCCAGGGGTAGCACCCGGCGGCGTAGTTGATCGATGTGGCGATGCAGGATCTGGCCATCTTCTACCAAGACTTCATAAGACCGGGGGCCTCGGACCCGAACTACTCGGGCAGGAATCCACGGGGGCCCTTTCGCGTAGTTCCGTGTGTACACCGGATCCTCCCGGAAAAACCCTCGTGCCGCTGCTGGAGTTTCCGTGGAGGGCTCCCGCTCGGGCGCTCGATCGGGATGTAACCGGTCTAACCTGGTGGTGAGGCATCGGCCCATCAGTAGTTCCGCTGGGCTTCAGCCGGTTGTCGCATGGGGCGTAGTTCTCTGGCCGAACAGGAAGTGTGCCAGCCTGAAGTCCCAGTCCGTTCCTTCGGTCCGACGGAGCGCCTCTTTGGCCGTCCTCACCATGCGTTCGGCTTGGCCATTGGTGGCGGGGTGGAACGGGGCTGACCTGATGTGGCGAATCCCGTGCTGGTGGGTGAACTCCTGGAACTCCCCGGACGTGAAGGCCGTCCCGTTGTCTGTGACCAGGGTGTCGGGGAGCCCGTGCGAGCTGAAAATCCGCCACATCGCTCGGATGGCCGCCCGGGAGGAGGTGGACGATACTGGTTCTACCTCCATCCACTTACTGTAGGCGTCTACAAGTATAAAAAACAGCTGCCCCTGGAACGGGCCCGCAAAGTCGAGGTGCAGGCGCGACCAGGGGCGGTGAGAGGATTCCCAGGCCCTATCCGGGGCCGTCGGGGGTGCGGGTCGGGAGGCCTGACAGGGTTGACACCTTTTTACAATGTCCTCAATATCCCGGTCTAACCCCGGCCACCAGACATACCCCCGTGCCAGAGCCTTCATCCTGACTACCCCAGGGTGGTGCTCATGAAGGTCCCTCAGTACCCGTTCCTGTAGTGGTTTCGGAATGACCACCCTGCCTCCCCACATTAGGCACCCTTTATAGGTCGACAGCTCATCGCGCCTTGTGACAAAAGGCGCAAACTCCGGGTCTTGTCTAGCTGTCAGCCACCCCCTTCCCACCCAGTTCAAAACCCGACAGAGAATCCTGTCGCAGCCCGTGAGGCAGGCCACCTCCTTGACGTGAACCGGGAGACCGGGCAGCGATTCTAGGAGGGCGATGACGTGGGCGGGGGCCGGGTCTGGGTCCGTCGCGGGCAGTGGGAGGCGGCTGAGTGCATCCGCGTGACCCATGGCCTTCCCCGGGCGGTGGGTGAGGGTATAAGAGTACCCCGCCAGGAATATGGACCAGAGGAGAACCCTGGGTGAGACCATCTGTGGCGTCTGTCGATCCGGCGCAAGGAGGCCCAGGAGAGGCTTGTGGTCTGTAAGGATCTCGAACGGGCGGCCATAGAGATAATGGTTGAATTTTTTAACCCCCGCCACTATCGCTAGTGCCTCCTTGTCTATTTGCACGTAATTACGCTCCGCAGAAGACAGGGTCTGAGAATAATAGGCGACCAGAATCTCCCGGCCATCCGGCAACCGATGCCCCAACACCGCCCCCACCCCATAGGGTGACGCATCACACGCCAGAACCACCGGTAAAGCCTCGCAGAAATGGTGCAGTACCCCGTTGGAGACCAACAAGTCTTTTACCGCCTGGAATGCTGCCGCATGCTCCGGCTTCCAGGCCCATGGCGCCTCCTTGTCCAGCAGCCGGTGGAGGGGCTCAGCCACCGTTGCCTTTTGGGGCAGAAACGCGTGGTAGAAATTCAACAGGCCTAGGAAGGCCTGAAGTTCCGGTTTGGACGTGGGAACCGGGGCTTGTGTGATCGCTCTAATTTTTTCGTCTGTGGGGTGGATGCCTAGTGCATCGACTGCGAAACCCAGAAATTCGATGCGGGGCACCCCCAGGAGGCATTTCTCCTTCTTCACCTTGAGGCCGGCATCGTTGAACCTCTGCAGGACCTGACGCAGCCGTTCGGTGAAGGCGGTGGAGTCCGGTGCTGCAATGATGACATCATCTAAAAAGGGCTGGACCCCTGGAATTCCTTTCAGGAGGGAATCCATGAAAGATTGAAAAATCCCTGGCGCCACTGAAACCCCAAACTGCAGTCTATTGACCCGGAAAGCCCCCTTGTGGGTGGTGATGGTTTGCGCTTCCGTAGCGGCCGTGTCCACTGGCAGCTGCTGGTAAGCCTGCGCCAGGTCCAATTTGCCGAAAACTTTGGCCCCCGTCAGGGAGGCCAGGACATGGCTCACTACCGGGACCGGATAGGCGTGGTCCTGCAGAGCCTTATTTATGGTGCATTTGTAATCTGCACAAATGTGTATAGCCCCATTCGGTTTAATTGGCGTTACAATGGGGGTTTCCCAGGGCACTGATGCGACCGGTTCCAGCACGCCTTGGGCGACCAGGCGGTCGAGCTCGGCCTCTATTTTTTCCCGCATGGCTATGGGAGGGGGCCGTGCCTTTATGCGGATGGGTCGTACGTTAGGGTCCAGATCTAGCGAAATCGGGGTCCCATTGTACCTCCCCAGGGTCCCGTCGAATACTTTGGGGAACTCCCGGCAAACCGCCTCCCAGTCAGCGGTCCCGAGGTGGTTTACTCCCACTATTTGGAGTCCCAAAGGCCCAAACCACGACAGTCCCAGGAGGCTCGAGAGGCGCCCCTCCACAACCAGCAGGTCCAGCAAGCCCGAGAACCCTTTAAATCGGACTTGAAACTTGCCCCAGCCACGGACTGCCACTGGGTTTTTGTTAAAGTCCGTCAGTTTCAAACCCCGTGGCTTGTGCAGTCGGGGTCCCCCCTTGGGGCATAGCGTTTTAAGGGTCTCCGCGGAAATTATAGAGAACAAGGACCCTGAGTCTATTTCCATTTGGCAGGGGGACCCCTCTATTTGGACAGTCACATGCACCTTGTCCGGGCTTTCAGGGGGCAAGTTACATACCGTCTGCCGGCGCTGGGTCGTCACGGTGTGCAGGCTTGCGGCGTCCAGCTGGGCAGTGGATCCCAGGTGCTTGCCCTTGGAGCGGCAGACTCGGGCGAGGTGTCCGGCCTTGTTGCAGGTCCTGCAGACGGCGTCCCGGAAACGGCAGGTCCGGTGCTCGTGAGCGTCGCCACAGCTGGCACAGGCAGATGCGTTGGGCTGGGTTGGTGTTGCGGGGGATCCCTTGTTGCGTTGGGTGCATGGCTGTGATCGGCGGTTCACCTGTAGGACCTCCTCATCGTTCGAGTCATCCAAGGGGCCGGAGTCCTGGAGGCGATGGACCGTCTTAGGCCGGCGATCTGCGTGGGACTTCTCGTAGGCGGCCGCTTCTTGGAGGGCGGCCTCCAGAGTGAGGTCGTCCCGGCTGATGAGCCTGCGGCGCAGCTTCGCCTCCTTCAGCCCCACCAAGAACTGGTTTAGGAGGGTATCTGCGAGGTTGGGGAAGGCACACCTTGTGGCTGCGCGGCGTAGTCCGGCCAGGAATTCCGGAGATGTTTCGTCGGGGCCCTGCATTCTTGCGAAGAACTCCATTCGTTCCGCGAACTTGGTGGGCTTTGGTGCCAAGTGGTCGGTAAACGCCTTGACCAGCATGTCGTAGGTGGCGGCCGCGTCTTTCGGCAGGAGGGGGTTCACCAGGTCCTTCAGGAGGAGGTGTGCCTCGATGCCGCAGTAGCGCAGGAGATAGGCCTTCTTCGTACCCGCATCCGTGATGCCATGAATCTCGAAGTGACGTTCCAGCGTCTCGATCCAGGTCTCCCAGTGTGCGGGACGAGAGATGTCGAAGGCAGGGAAGCTCTCGTTGCTAGCGGCCATGGTGCTCACCCGTGGAGGTCGCGGTTCAGGCGTAGTGTTGGCGGCGTTGGAAGCGAGGCTGCTCTCGGGGTCAGCGGTGCTAGGGAGCGATGCGGTGCCCAGGAACCGAAGAGGCGGACACGAAGCTCGGCGGCGGCGTTCGGTGCTTTCGGCGTTGGGGCGGTCAGCGATGCTCATCTTGTGGTCGTTGTTCATGGAGGGAGTTGGCATCCCACCTTCGTCGCCAGTGAAAAGTACGGAGACTTACTAGTGATTTCAGCTCTCACATACTTTATTAGATGAAGAACAAGACAACTAAGCCGGCTCGCCGGCCGGCTTTTATTCCCAAGTGAACCACACCCCAAACACACACACACACGGTGATTCGCTATTTACATTGATTGGATTAACTCCTGCTCCTCCATTGGAGGGAGTCAGGATCCACTAGTCCATTGTCCTTCGGGGCGAAGCTCAGGCCCTTCGCCTGGCCACATGGTGGACCGGTTAGAACCAGTCCGAGCACATGGCTGCCCGGAGCCCATGTTCCCCAGTGGATACATTACACAAGCCCTATAGGGAAGGAAGAGGCAAGAGTGACGGTTGCCGTGGAAGAGGAAGAGGCAGTGGGAACCTCTCCTGCTCATTGCAGTTGCATTAGCACTGGCTTTTGTGGAAGCAAAGCTATCAGTGCAGGTGGATCCAGAAGGCATGCAAGATCATTACGCTGTGTTCCTTCCTCTGCTGCTGGGATACTCTTCCACTGGGATATGGAAGATTGCCAAAATGGACCCTTTATCGTCATCTGGCACCTGAGACGGTCTGCACAGAGGCAGCAGAGGGTTTTTTTAAATTTACTTTTTATTTAAAACATTTAGACCTCACCTCATTTCCTTAATCTAAAGGAAGCTAACAAAGAAGCAACTAGTTGCAAACACATGGAACATCATAACAGTGCATCAACATGATGGAAACAACACAGAGAATAAAAACAGCTCACCATATGAAAAACACAGTTGATCTCATCTGATCTTGGAAGCTAAGCAGGGTTGGCCTGGGTCAGTGTTTGGATGGGAGACCACCAAGGAATTGCAGGGTCACTGTGCCGATGAGGAGGAGGAAGAAGGAGAAGAAGAGATTGGATTTATACCCCACCCTTCACTACCCAAAGAGTCTCAGAGCAGTTTACAATCTCCTTTCCCTTCCCCTCCCCACAACAGACACCCTGTGAGGTAGGTGGGGCTGAGAGAGCTCTTTGGGAAGTGCCCTTGAGAGAACAGCTCTGAGAGAACTTGTTACTGACCAAGGTCACACCAGCAGCTGCATGTGGAGGAGTCAAGCATCAAACCTGGTACTCTCAGATTAGACTCCACACTCGTAATCACTACACCAAACTGGAAGGCAATGGCACACCACCTGTTAGTCTTGAAAACTCCACCAGGGGATGCTGTAAGTCAGCTATGACTTAACAGCACTTTACACACAATGACATCTACAAAAACAGTTTACCTTCCATCAGATAGAAGCCATTTTACATGACTCCCTGAATGCTGTAAGCCACTGCAAAGGTCTGATTCTGCCACAGAAAAATCCCAATCCCTGACTATTGAGAAATGGATAGTCCTAAGAGAGGCTATCTACCACATGGCAGAAGAATGCAGCTGAAGTGGGGGAGTGCAAAAGGTGTGGTTCAGTTATCTCATGCTTCTTCTTTTTCTTCTTCTTCTTCTTCTTCTTCCTGCCTAGAGAGGAATCCTATCTATTCTGACAGCTTGTGGATGGATTTCTGACAAGGTTATTGTAGGCGGGAGAGACAAATCATCCAACATGTATGAAACCACAAGCCAGTCATGGCAAAAGCTGTTTTCCTATGGAATCTGTCAACTCAAGGATGATAATAGTGCTTTCAAGTTCAACAAAGGAAGCATCACACAGTAACACTCAAGGGTATTTCTACATTTGCTATTGGCATTGACTTTGCTTCATATTTTTATTTGAAACATCAAGGACTCGGACTACTGTGTCTGTTTATTTTATTGTTAGCTTTCCTGGACATATAGTCTGGGATACAAAGAAATGAAATAAACATTTGAAGGAGAGCAAACCATCGTGCAGCTTATGCAGCATTTAATGTATTCACAGCAATTCCCACCCAATGGTCAAGATGCAAGTTGTTCTTATCGCTCTTTCCAATGTGTCATGTCAATGGTTTGGATTTGGACCGTAAACTGAGGAGGGAAAATAGAGAGAAAAGATAAAACATGCCTAGTGTAGGTTTATAAAAATGTTTTGTCCACAGTAAGAGTCCTTTATTTCATTTATCAAGAATAGAACAGATAAAATGAATTTCTCATGGTATGGATAGCTTGGAACGAGACTTAATGCTGAAAAAAGATTTTCATGTATAAAATGCTTGACTACTTTTGAGTGTGGTTGAGGTGTATATTATTCTTATCTATGCTTAATGTGCAATCCTGTGGGCACTTTCCTGGCATTTTCATAGAATAAACCTCAGTAGGTATATCTACTTAGGATTGCTCTCTCAGTTGCCTCCAGCGATCTGTTTGTTGCCTTGCTGGGAGACCTCCTGGAATAGAAGTGAGGCAGGAAATAAATGTGATTTTTTTTCTATGGCATTGTACCATGCTGAGGCCCCTCCCCTCCCCAAAACCTGCCCTCTCCCAGATCCACCCCCAAAGTCTCCAGGTATTTTCCTGGCAACCCTATTCCAGCCCACAAGTATCACCTACACCCTTGGACTGCTGCAGATGGAGGCTGAGAACAGAGCTACAGACAAGAGAACAAAGTGCACACTTTCTGTCCTAATACCAGCTGCTTGCTGATAACGAAGATGAGTAGTTGCAGGATTGCTTCTGAGCAACTGGTTGCAAGCATGACCCTTAGGTGTTGTCAGGTATCCCTGCCATAGGGATGGAGAAGGGAGGGAGGATGGGACTGTATAGAGAAGGGAGGGTGAATGGGATTGTCAGGTGTTCATTGATGCTTTGAGACTGGTGGGATGGAATGTGGGGAGCTGCCAATGCTGCCCGGGCAACCGGGTCATATCTCAGATCCCAGGCCAAGAGTGGCCTTGAAAGCCAGGCTGACTGTCTCCTATCGCTTTCTAAAGACAACAGCTAGGCTGGTAAAGGTGGGCTGGAGGGTGAACCGTTATTTACGGCTTCTGGGATTCCCGCGCGCGCGAAGTTCACGCATTGGTAGAAGGGTGGGGCCCTTTCCCCCCTTTAGGGTATATCTCTATGTTTCATGTAACCAAAGTATTCTTAACAATGCTTCTGTTTTAGTGACCTAGTCTTGTAGCTTAATAAATACTATTCTTGTTTCAATGAACAAGGCCTGGTGTTTGGCTGACTAACTAAGGACCCTGATAGTTTGTTAAGAATCCTCTTTTAGTCGGGACTGGTCTGAAACCCGCTGCTCCAAAATGAGTGACGGTGAAGAAGACACTCTCCCGACCGACAAGGATCAGGATCAGCAAGACGACCAGCGGGAGGAGAAGAAACCTCCCGTGACGACAGTGCCAAGCACTACCGCGGTCGTCCCCACGGAAGTGCCCATTACCTACATACCGGTAACCTGGGGCCTGGATTACGACCTGGGGGGACCCTACGGGGACCCTTATCGAGTGGCTTACGGTGGCGTGACAACCCGGCCCAAGCAGCGGAGGGACTGGGTGAAGCCCTTAGCCGAGACGCATGAGACGTGGTTCTACACCCCACGTGCTTCGGTGAGAGACAGTTGCTACGAGCGAGCGATACACTGGCTGAGCGCAGCGGAAGGGATGGAAGACCTGACCAGAGAGTCCAGAGGTGAGGAGGGGATCGAAGGGAGTCGGAGATGGAGCGGCGACCCGAGTCATGACTGCTTAATCCGAATGCTAGATGAGTCCCTTTCCCGCATCACTAAGATGATTCCGGATGGCATCTGGGAGGAGATGGACCGAAGGCAACGAGAGGCGCCCCCGGGGCAACCACCGCCTGACCAGCGCATCGTACCGGTGGGCCCACCCGTGCAACCAGCAGGGCCACTGGACCAACCAGCGGGACCCCCAGTATAAGAGCCGCCGGCGCCGCGACCGCAGTGACCCTGGGGTTTCCTCCCGCCGAAGCCGGCCGAACTCCTTGATGCAGACTTCGATGGGACCCCGGAGAAGTTCTCATTCTTCCTGGTGAGAATGGAGAAATTCATCGAGAACTGGGGTCACCTGTTCCAGAGTGAGGATCGAATGGTAGACGCCATCGCGTCGCACCTGAAGGAAGCAGCGGCTGACTGGTATGTAGCCTTGCACCAAGCGGACGGGCGAGAACTACGAGAGATCGATGCGTTTATGTGGGCCATGAAGGAGCAGTTCGAAGATGTCAATGCAAACAAGACAGCCAGAGCGGCCCTACGCGCTCTCAAGCAAGGCTCCCGGTCAGTCCGCGAATATATAGCGGAATTCCGCCGGCTCGCTGCGAAGATACGGGGATGGCCGGACGGAGTCTTAGCGGAGCAGTTCCGGCTAGGGCTCAACTCCGAAATCCGCCGCACTGTGACGCGCGGAAATGACCCCGACACACTGGCGGGTTGGATGCAATCAGCGGTCACCATGAAGACCCGCCTGAGAACCATCCGGCTGGATGATGCGGCAGCGCTGGGGAAAGGAGGCCAATCAGGGCCACCGCTGACCCAAAAGGGGAAGAACCAGCCAGCAAACCTGAGACCCAAAGACGGCACGAGAGAATCTAGGATGAAGCAAGGGCTCTGCCTGAAGTGTGGAGAGGCGGGCCACTTCGCCGCAAGCTGCCCCGGAGCTTCTACGCCACCCGGGGGGACGAAGGGAACCAAGAAGAAGTTCGAGACCTCCACGCCCAAGCCAGTAGCGAAACCGAGGGGAGCCAGAGCTTTGCAAATCACCCCTCTGAGCGAGACTTCGGACTCGTCAGATGAAGAAACAAAGAAGGCGGGAAACGAGAAGGACCTGCTGTAAATAGCGCTGAACAGCAGGTCCCGGACTCACAAGCACAAATCCCGGTGAGCAGACCCCCTTCTCTTTTCTTCCTTACCATGACCCTAATGGACCTGGGTCTACAGACCCATGTGAGAGTACGAGCTCTCATTGACTCGGGGTGTGGGAAAGACCTCATTAACCCCTCATTGGTGACGGGACTGGGGGCGAAAGTGGTAAAGCTGACAGAGCCCCTAGTCTTTACGCAGATGGACGGCTCCACGATGAAAGAGCCGTGCAAATACGAGACTATCCCGTTGCGCGTGGGGATAGGGAATTACTGGGAAGTGAGACCCTTCATAATTACTCCCGCGGCCCGCTTCCCCCTGGTCTTAGGCAGTGCGTGGTTCTTTGACCATGACCCGCACATCTTGTGGGGGGACGGGAAAGTTAATTTCATCTCTGAGAAGTGTAGAACCCACACTTGGCAAAGAGACTGGGGATCCCTACGTGTGGGTAATGATCCAGTGACGGTGGGGGTGGCAGAAGCCGAACTGGAGGCAATTCCCAGGGAGTACCGAGACTTGGCTGCTGTCTTTGGGGAAGAAGAAGCAGATGAGTTGCCCCCCCACAGAAACTGTGACTGTGCTATTGAGCTACTGCCGAACCAAAAACTGCCTAAAGATAAACTGTATTCCATGAGCCCATCCGAGAAGGTGGAGCTGAGAAAATTAATTGACAAAAACTTGGAGAGGGGGTTTATCAGACCTGCCTCTTCCCCGTTTGCCGCACCCGTCCTGTTCCAGAAAAAGAAGGATGGGGGGCTGCGACTTTGCACGGACTATAGGGGGCTGAATGCAGTGTCTAGCACTAATGCGTACCCCATGCCCCTAATCAAGGACCTCTTGGCAGCGGTGGCTGGGGGAAAGGTGTTCTCCAAATTGGATTTGAGAGATGCTTACTTCCAAGTGCGGATCAGGGAGGGGGACGAATTTAAAACTGCGTTTAATACCCCCCTGGGACAATTTGAATACTTGGTTATGCCTTTCGGACTTCAAGGGGCACCAGGAGTATTCATGAACCTGATTAATGAGGTGTTGCACAAGTATTTGTTCAAGGGGGTCCTTGTTTACCTTGATGATATACTTTTGTACTCCCCCGACCTAAAATCACATGTGAAATTGGTGAGAGAAGTCCTCCAAACGTTGCACAAGCACAAGCTCTTTGCAAAACTGTCGAAATGTGAGTTTCACAAATCTGAGATCCCCTTTTTAGGCTACCGCATATCTCAAAGGGGGATTGAGATGGACCCGGACAAAGTAAAAGATGTGGTGGGGTGGGAGCCCTCCAAGACGAGGAGGCAACTCCAAGCATTTCTCGGATTCGCCAATTTTTACAGATCATTCTTATCGAACTTTGCTCAGGTGGCCCTTCCCCTTACTAACTTACTTAAAACAAAGGGGAAAGCCCCTGATTGCACACGGCCGGGCGCACGGTTAAATTGGTCTCTGGAGTGCCAGCTTGCGTTTGAGCGCCTGAAAGCTCTCTTTACTTCGGAGCCCGTGCTAGCCCACCCAAATGAACTAAAGAAATTCATTGTCCAAGTTGACGCATCCAATGTCACCATGGGGGGGGCGATCCTCCAAGAGGGGGAGGACGGCAAACTTCACCCCCTTGCATATGTGTCTAAAAAATTCAATGAAACAGAACGGAACTGGTCCGTGTGGGAAAAAGAAGCAGGATTGATCCGCTTAGCGCTGGCAACATGGCGTCACTGGCTGGAGGGGGCGTGAGTTCCATTTGAGGTATGGACTGATCACAAAAATCTGGAGCTCCTTCGCTCACCCCGCTCCCTAAACGCCAAACAGTTGCGCTGGGCTGATTTCTTCTCGAAGTTTAACTTCACGTTGCACCATTTCCCTGGGAAGTCTAACTCGCTAGCTGACGCCTTGTCCCGCCTCCCACAACACGACAGCAAAAGGGAGGAGATCGGGGGGGGGGCGGTGACTACACGCAGACAGGCACTCAACCCTCCCACCCCCCGCCTCCTTCTGACTGGGAGTCGAAGTTCGCTTCTGCCATGGCTCCTGCTGACCATGAGGCACTTAAGGGGGAGGAGGGGGTAGCACAAGATGCACGAAACTGTTGGCGGAAAAATGGAAAACTTTTTGTGCCACTATCCCTGCGGGGGGAGGTGATGAACTGGGTTCATGGCTCAAAACTGGCGGGGCACACAGGGTTTGTGAAATCGCTCCAACTTTTACAACGGCAATTTTGGTGGCCTGGACTGCATAAAGATCTTTCCCTGTTTACCAATGCCTGTCAAACGTGCTTAATGAGCAAGCCTCGGCCGGGGAAACCCCCCGGAGCTTTACAACCCTTGCCCACCCCAACTCGGCCTTGGGAGGTGATTTCAATGGATTTTATTACCGACCTGCCGCCAAGTGGGGGGAAGACTGTCATTTGGGTTGTTGTTGACTTATTTACCAAACAAGCTCACTTTGTTCCGTTCACTTCAATCCCCTCTGCTAAGAAGCTAGCCTCAGCGTTCTTACAACACGTCGTGAGACTTCACACTTTACCATCTAAAGTGATCTCAGACAGGGGGTGCAGTTCGTCTCTAAATTCTGGGGGGAGTTGATGGCACTGCTAGGGGTGGAGCGGGGGGTCGGCAGTGCGTACCACCCAGAGACGGATGGGCAAACTGAACGGGTCAACCAAACCCTTGAACAATATATCAGATGTTTTACTAATTACCAACAGGATGATTGGCATTCCCTCTTGCCTTTGGCTGAGTTCTGCTACAATAACACTCAGCACTCCTCGATGGGAATGTCTCCGTTTATGGCAGCGCACGGATATGAGGCCCCGCCCCTGCCATTTTTAACTTCTCCCGACCTCCCGGCGGGAGATGCAGGTGACTGGTGCAAACGCCTGCAAACGGCCTGGCCTCTGTTAACGCAGACTCTTGAAAGTGCAAAAAAAGCTTATAAACTACAAGCTGACAAGAAACGCAACTTGTCATGGACCCCAAAGTGTGGAGACTTTGTGTATCTTTCCACGCAAAACTTTCGGGGTGTGCAACCGAGCCGCAAACTCGGCTGGAAATATATTGGACCTTTTGAAATTGTGCGTGTCATTAATACTGTCACTGTCGAATTTGACTTGCCTAAGTCACTAAAGTCTGTTCATCCTGTCTTTCATGTAAGGCTCCTGCGACGTGCGCCTGCGGAGAATGCATGGAGACCTCGTCGCCCCGCCCCACCTCCAATCATGGTGGGGGGGGAACCGCATTTTGAAGTTGCGCAGATCTTGGACTCCCACCCACCCAGATCCCTCACTTACCTCCATCCATGCCTTCCCCTGGGCTGCAGTGCTTGATCACGGGCCCCAGGAGGCTGGCCACAGTCCTCTTTGGGCCTCCCTGGGGCCGCAGTGCTTGATTGTGGGCATCCGGAGCCCAGCCACGGGCCCCTTTGGGGCCTCAGCACTGGAGCGCGGGCCCCGGGAGGCCGGCCACAGCCCACTTCGGGCCTCGGTGGGCCCTCAGCGCCAGAGCGTGGCCCCGGGAGGCTGACCACGGTCCTCTTCGGGCCTCTGTAGGGCCACAGCGCCAGAGCGCGGCCCCGCGAGGCCAGCCACGGGCCTCTTTGGGCTTCCGTGGGGCCTCAGCGCCGGAATACGGGCCCCGGGAGGCCGGCCACGGGCCTCAGCTCTGTAGCGCGGGCCCCAGGAGGCCGGCCTCGGGCCTCTTCGGGGCCTCAGCGCTGGAACGCGGGCCCCGGGAGGCTGACCACGGCCCTCTTCGGGCCTCTGTGGGGCCACAGCGCCAGAGCGCGGCCCCGCGAGGCCGGCCACAGGCCTCTTCAGGCCTCCCTGGGGCCTCAGTGCCATAGCGCAGGCCCCGGGAGGCCGACCACGAGCCTCTTCGGGCATCCGTGGGGCCTCCGTGCCGTAGCGCGGGCCCCAGGAGGCCGACCATGGGCCTCTTCGGGCCTCCGTGGGGCCTCAGTGCCGTAGCGCGGGCCCCAGGAGGCCGACCATGGGCCTCCGCGGGGCCACAGCGCCGGAGCATGGGCCCCGGGAGGCCAACCACGGGCCTCTTCGGGCCTCCGTGGGGCCTCAGTGCCGTAGCGCGGGCCCCGGGAGGCCGACCACGGGCCTCTTCGGGCCTCCGTGGGGCCTCAGTGCCGTAGCGCGGGCCCCAGGAGGCCGACCACGGGCCTCCGTGGGGCCTCAGTGCTAGAGCGCAGGCCCCGGGAGGCCGACCACAAGCCTCTTCGGGCCTCCGTGGGGCCTCAGTGCCGTAGCGCGGGCCCCAGGAGGCCGACCACGGGCCTCCGTGGGGCCACAGCGCCGGAGCGTGGGCCCCGGGAGGCTGACTATGGGCCTCTTCGGGCCTCCGTGGGGCCTCAGCGCCAGAGCGTGGGCCCCGGGAGGCCAGCCACGGCCCTCTTCGGGCCTCCGTAGGGCCACAGCGCTGGAGCACAGGCCCCGGGAGGCAGACCATGGCCCTTGTCGGGCCTCCGTGGGGCCTCAGCGCCGGAGCGCGGGCCCCGGGAGGCCGGCCACGGGCCTCTTCGGGCCTCCCCGGGCCGCTGCGGCTCGATCGCGGGCCCCGGGAGGCCAGCCACGGGCCTTGCCCAGGGGCCTCAGCGCTGAAGCACCGCCCGGGAAGCTAGCCATGGGCCTCTTCAGCGGCCCTGGGCCGCAGCTCTTCCGGGAGGGGAGCTGGGGGCAGGGCTTGTCGCCGCGGCCACCACGTGTCCCAGTGCCTGGGCTGCCGGAGCGCCGCTCCGGCATGCTCCGGCCCCAAAAGAGCCCTGGATATACCTGATCTAGTGAGACAGAGTCTTGGTTTTACAGAATTAAGATTTCACAGATAAAAATGGGATTTTCCTGATTCAGTCATCCACTTTTACCTGCACTGGGGGAGTGAGCCCCATTCCTTATTTCCCCATTTGAAATGTGAGGTCCACTTTTAATGTCAGGGTCAGGGGCAATATGTTTCATGTTCTTGCTCATCAAAACTGGGATTTATCCAAAGATTGGGAGTTGTCTCCTTCCTCTTCCTCTTTTTGTAAATATACAGAAAGTAAGCTTGCCATCTTCAATCCAGATGGTGTACATACCTTTAGAGTGGCTAGAGTATCAGATTAGAACCAGGAAGACAAAGGTTCAAATCCTCATTGTGTCATGCAACTCATTGGCAGATACTGACCTTGGGCTAGCCAGTGTATCTCAGCCTACTCTACAGGGTTGTTGTTAGGCTAAAAGAGAAGGGAAATACATCTAGGTCACACTGAGTGAGAAAAAGCAAGATAAAAATCTGTTTATAAAAGCCTGTATAGGAGAGTTGCCATTATCTCCTGGTCTTTTGTCCATTCTCCTTCCCCACCTGTAACGTTCAGTGCATAGTCTGAAAGGGCAGGTTGCAGGGTGACAGAAGCAGGGATGGCCTTCTATCCTGGCAAGCTCAGAGATCGAAAGCTGAGCAAAGAAAACCACAAGTTACAAGCAATGTTCCCTCTAAGCTGTGGAGTCTTGTGAGCAAAAATTCTACTTTGTGAGCTACTGGCATTAAAGTGAGTGAGCAATTTGGCTACCGCATAAATTAGTTTGCTCTGGAGCCATCCTTCCTGAGCTAAGACAAAAATGTGTGACCTAGAGGCTAAAAAACTGTGAGCTGGTTCACACTAACTCAGCTTAGAGGGAACACTGGTTACAAGACAGTAACCATGGCAAGAATTCTGGACTTCACTGTACCTATTTTAAGTCTACTTAACTGTGCTTGACACAGCCTAAACAGGAACTCTCTGGGGTTTGTGGGAAGCAGAGACACCTCTTACAGCTCCCTTCTGAGTTTGGTCATGTCTCACAGACTCCAGTTAATTCACATCCAGAAACATTTCTCACCTCTATCCTGACACATCATGGCAACATCCTCCGGGAGCCTTTTGTTTTGAGCCTTTGCTTCTTCTGCCGAGCTTAGCTGCAACTTCTTTGGAAACCTGAATTGTCAGCATATTGTGAGTTTCCACATGTACGTGTCCAAGATACGCACACAGGCTATGCTTTAAAACTGTCTATCCCTGAGGTGCTGTCTGGCTGCCTGTCAGGTATTTGCAGCTGGGCAGGCCACACTTTTCTGTAGTTCACTGAAGCAAAGGAAAAGCAGGAGGCAAGGTTTTCTTGGCTGATTGGCTGGAAGCAGCTCAAGGCAAATGCTACCATTTGAGACCAGACTCATAAATGAGGGAACTTTTTTTTTTAATCACCTGATGGGGAAATTATTTATTTCACCAGTTGGCACCTTTTATTTACAACTGCAAACTGCTTGTTCAGAAATGCATCCATAGTCACATTCAAGGAGAACGGATTCTTCATTACTGACTATATACTCCTACCTGAACCTTCACACCCATCTATATTTACTCTTAGGTCAAATTAGAAGGGATGGCCAAAAAAGAGACACAGAAGGCCAAATCTGAGTGAAGCAGGTATGATGTGATGTTCACAAAACATCTTATTTGCTTTGTTCGCAATGCATGTTGTCAAGTCATGTACCTCATAGGGCTGCTTCAATGATTTGCTCACAATTCAGAATGAGCATTGAGTAGCTGTGTGCCAGCATGGCAGTGGTGGTAAGTGCTGTCAAGTTACAGCAGACTTCTAGTGGCCTTTTGGGAGCTTCAAGGCAAGAGACATTCAGACGTGGTTTGCCATTGCCTGCCTCTGTGTCACAACCTTGGACTTCCTTGGTGGTCTCCCACCCAAGTGATAACCAGAGCTGGCCTTCCTTCATTTCTGAGATCAGATGAGATTGGGCTAGCCTGAGCCACCCAGGGCAGGGTTCAGTGAATTGCTCACAGTTCAGAATGAACATTGTCTGAATACTGGTGGCATTTGGTACAGTAGCTGACCAGGTAGTCATTGCTGACCCACACTTATAATGTACTGGCTTGTTTGGATTACATATGTCACAGGGCCATCATTGGCAGGTCATGCATTATTTAAAACAACCAATTTTACATTTATCTGTTACAGCTTTATCCTGTGTGAAGGACAGAGGGACAGAACCCCGTCCCTCTGGAAATCCATTCCCCAAGGTCATTCTGGGCATCACCCTGTGGCTTGAGAGTGGACTGGTTTCAACAAGTTCCCCCTTTTCCCTTCGGACTCCCTCTCTTACAGGCTGTGGAGAGTAACTTGGGACTTCACATCAACCCCCTCTCAAATGCTCAGACAGACACCACCTATCTTAAGTCATGTCAGACATTCTTTTTACCAGCTAAGGACACTGCACATTTCTGATCAAGCCTGTTCAGCAGATGAACTTACCTTGTTTGACATTCAGACTGTGAGCTGATCAGGGATATCATCAGATTGCATCGAGCAATTTAAACAGCTCCTGAACAAATCTGCAGCTGTTTGTTGATCAGAATCTGACTCACAACTGATGGGGGATCAGTTGTGAGTTGGCTTCTTATCCAACCTGCCCACTCAGCAAAATATCTACACAATGAAGTTGCAAAAGGGAGCTCTTCCACAGAGGCGGGGTTAGGCAGCTGCTTTACAGCACCAGCTTACAAGGCCACCCCGCTGGCCTGCTGCTCTACCCCTCACCAAAAACCCTGCTTGCTGCTCCACTCCACTTGCTCGCTCAGCACCCTAACCCAACAACAACCTGGCATGCTGAGGGCTCTGCAGAGAGGTGCCGGCTGCTCAAGCACTCCCCACTCGGCACACATTTTCCGGGAAGCCCTGCTGAATCCAGCAGAGCCCTCCCTTCCATCCCCCTCCCCGCCGCAGCCCTGAAGAGCAAGGCAGCCACGTTCTTCTCCTTCTGTTCCCACTGGCATCTTGCGTGTGCCCCCCCCCAGTCTTTTAGAAAAGCCAGCCGAGCCCTGCCCTGACCTGTGTTAGCCCCGACACCATTATGGGGCTTTGCTATGGACTGTTTGCTGTTGCCACACGGTCTGTGTACTTGCTAGACTGTAAAATGGATGCCAAAGGAGAAGCCCATAGAAAAGGGGAAAAGCTGTCTTTTTACTCTGAGGGACTCCATTGCATACCTGCCGCATGTCACATACATAGATTAAGGGCCATACAGCAGACAAAGGACTTTTCCTCTGCCAGTCGTTTGCATGATGAGATTAAGTGCCTTCCCCACCCGAGCCATACACATGAACAATAGAAGAGCCATCAGCTACCTGAAGAGATCGTCTGCCTGCCAGCCAGCTTCCTCTGTCCAGCCCCCTGGGCCACCCATTGGTTTGCATTGTCTTACAGTGGGTATATCCTAGCAGACGCATGGCCTTAGAGTGTGTGTCTCTGCCATGAGCCAAAATGGCAGTCCACCCCTGAACCCTCTGGGTTTAGGCCACAATCCTTCTTCATGGACTTCTGCACATCTGACAGGTAGTATCACCTCTCCATAAGCCATCAATCCCCTCTGCTTTCTTAGTTTTATTTTATGTGTGTGAATGTTTGAATACTGTTTGTGTGTTTGTGAATAGATAAATGAGGATTATATTCAGTAAAATAATATTTTATTAATTATACCTGGTCTCTGTGTCTTTTACTGGGAACCATTACAGACTAGCAGCATTCTCTGTATATACAGGCGAGAACCCAATAATAATAATAAACCAATTGCTATATTTAAAATAGAGCAATTTGGCTAACACCTGGATGGGTCAGCCGAGCCCAAGCTCGATGGCTCTCCGAAGCTGAGCATGGTCACTCCCAGCCAGGACTTGGGGAAGCAGGGGGAGGCTCACGATGCAGAGGCAGCCCTGCCAGGGCAACTCCACCTCTGGATGCCTCTTGCTGGGAAAGCCCCATCCTGCCCCACACCTCCGCTTCTCCCTTCAGAGCCTCGCAGCCCTGCAGAGAGAAATACAGTCCTTTGTAAAAACAACAGCATTTTATTCCAGCTGTAAGTTTTTGTTTGCTTGCACACGTCTTCGGGGGAGGGGGGAATGCTACAGCATGCCAGAGAGAAAGGCAGTCCTGTGTAAGACCTACAGTCTTTTAGTCCAGTTATAAGTTGTTGTTTGCTTGCACATGTCTTCGGGGGGAGGGGGGGAGGGGAAGCTACGGAGATCATGCCAGAGAGAAATGCAGTCCTGTGTAAAACCAACAGCCTTTTAGTCCAGCTATAAGTTGTCGTTTGCTTGCACACTTCTTCAGAGAGTGGGGGGAAGCTACAGAGACCACACGAGAGAGGAAGCAGTCCTGTTTAAGACTAACAGCCTTTTAGTCCAGCTATAAGTTGTTTGCTTGCACATGTCTTCGGGGGGGGCGGAGCTAGAGAGAAAATTGGTTAGTGGGGGGGCGCAAGTAGCTAGCCTTGCCTAGGGTGCAAAAAAGCCTGGCACTGGCCCTGCTCTCATCCAAACTGGGCAGGATAGACAAAACACTTTTGATCTCTGCATTGCAAATGGGAGTGTAGAAAGAGCTCATTTCTCCATAATGCTTTTAATCTCTGCATTGCAAAGGGCGAGAAGAAAGCTGTGGTTTCTTTTGATTTCTCTGCAGCCCAAGCCAACAGCTTGGGGTGGGGAGAACAGAAGTGAAATCAAATGGGTTTCTAATCATCCCCTCCAAATTTGCTGAATCTCATGCAAGTTTGGGAGGGAGTAAAGTTTCCAACATGGGAGCTCCTGATTCCTCACCTCCAAACTTTACTGGGTACAGAGCAAAATTTCCCCAGAAGGAGATCAGAAAACAACTTTCAACTGATCCCTCATTAGCTGCAGTCTGCTTCTGATAGCTACAAGTAGTCTGTTCCTGAACAATTTGAACAATTGAAAAGCCCATCAATTAATTGGCTGCTTGGTCACTACTGGCAAGTGGAAAGGGAGCTAAGGTGGCAAGTGTTCAAACATCCCTCTTCCCAGCAGGAGATCAGCTACCAATAGGGTTGCCAGGTCCAACTTAGGAAATACCTGGGGATGTTGGCAATGTTCCCTCTAAGCTGTGGAGTCTTGTGAGCAAAAATTCTACTTTGTGAGCTACTGGCATTAAAGCTGTGAGTGAGCAATTTGGCTACTGCATAAATTAGTTTACTCTGGAGCCATCCTTCTGAGCTAAGACAAAAATGTGTGAGCTGGAGGAAGAAAAACTGTGAGCTAGCTCACACTAACTCAACTTAGAGGGAACACTGGATGTTGGGGGTGGAGCCAGGAGACTTTGGGGGTGGTGCCTAGCAAGGATGTGACATCACTTTTGTGCTGTCATATCCTGTGATATCACTTCCAGGTCAAAGGTCAAACTATGTTACTTCCCAAACTCGACCCCTTCCGATGATGTCACTTCCAGCACACTGCACCAAAACCTCACCTCTTTCTATGCTGTCACTTTCTGGGTTCTCCCACAAACCTGCCTCTTCTTCTGAAATCACTTCCTTCTTTCAAAATTCAAATACATTGCCATATATAACTTCCCACCCCCACCTTCTCCCCATTTTACATTACATGATCAAAGGTTTGCATACATCACCCCTACCCAAAACCCTAACAAGCATTTCTAGTTGCCATAATGTAATAGAATAGCCTTAGGGTTGCCAGGTCTCAGGACCAGCAGCAGGTGGAGAGGTAGAGTTGCCATCTCCAGGTTGGTAAATTCCTGGAGACTTGGGGGTGGAGCCAGGGGAGGACAGAGACCTCAGTGGGGTACAACACCATAGTGTTCACCCTTCAAAGCATCCATTTTCTCCAGTGGAACTGACTTCAGTTGTTTGGAGATAAGCTGTAATTCCAGGAGATCCCCAGATCCCGCCTGGAGGCTGGCATCCCTAGCTAAGCATCATACCAGCAGCTACCTCCTTAAAATCATTCTTCAAAAATGAATTTCATTGGAAGCCTTAGGCAACTCAAGCTTTCTGGTTCAGCTCCCTTCGATGTAGGTTTTATATATATTTAACAGCATCACCGATGTCAAAGTTGTTGAAATAAATTAAAAAAGCTGTTCAGTATTTGCTGTCCTATTAGCTTCTCATCATTTCTGGCTCTTGTGGGCTTTTTTATGTTGTTGGAGGATTGCCACTGCCTGCCTCTGCATAGCAATTCCTTGGTGGCCTCCCTTCCAAATACTGAGCAGGGCCAACTCTGCTTAGCAGCCAAGATCTGCAGGGATCAGGTTAGGGAAGTCTACTTAGTAGGCTGTTAGTAGGCTGTTTATTTTCTGGAATGTCGTGCCAAGTTATTTGCCTGAATACTTTCACAGGTCCCAGTCAAGGTATCAGTGGTAGCCACAAGCCATAAAAACATCAGCACTAGGAATGTTATTTCCATACAAAGAATTGTTACTGGCATCAGCCCCTAAAGTCAACAATGTGGGGGGGAGTAATAACCAAATTTCAACTGTGTTAATGAAGATAAAACTGTGAACTCAAAAGCTATCTCTTGTAGAAGAAAGTATAAGAAAAACAAGTCCCCCTCTCCACCGCAAAAGCAATTTGTCAGAGCCTTTAAACAGATCATTTCCAAAACAGTCCTTCAAAGCCTAATTAAATGAACTAAGCAGCGAGCAAGATCTCCTGTTTTGGAAAGTATTTCCCTCAGAAATACGCAGAGGTCCTGTTGTCTCCCAGCAGTGACACTTATTCACAAGCAACAGATAATCCAGAAAACTAAAGATGCATCAGAGTCCTCAAAATGAAGCTTAAGCAATAGGGAGGGGAGAGGGAATGAGAAAGCACTTATGTAAACTAAAAGCACTGGGACACACTGCGGCTCAGTAAGCTGCAGTAAGCTGCCAAGCACACAAAAAAACGGACAGGTCATTTCACTTGTGGCCATTACTGAAAAAAGGGAAGGGGTGTTTAACCATTTCCTTCTGCACCATATTTTTTCCACTTTAGATGTCTCCCCCAAGTTAGTTGTCTTACACAGCCACAACATGCAAGAAAACAAACTCCTCCCCCAGCTTCTGGCACACTTTTCTTTAAATGCTAAGTACATTCTACCAATACGAGCTATAACATATGTGAAACTACTACAAACAATATTCTGCACTTCCAACATTCACAGAGCAATTTCATGATGAGTTAATCCAGTCTGAGCCAAATGATTACAATAGGTTTAGAATAGAGTAACTTTGCAGAGGACTGCATTGTAAATGTCTTGACTGTTTGCCTAATAAACATGTCATGCTTTGTTTCAGCTTGTTTCAGATTTCTGCAATCTTAATCCTATTACACTGCTCATTGGGTGTCCTATCCTGTTGACTAGGCTGATTTATGCTCTGAAATCAACATTGAGTCTCAGTGAGAAAGAAGGCCAATCCAATCAATCAATCAATCTGTCTGAGAAGGGGCACTGTCTCCTTCCTCACCTTTCCTTTTGGAAGGACCCACCGGGCTTTCTCAGTTCTAATTTTCTTCACCCTCTCCCTCAATTTTTACAGCCTTTTCTGCTGGAAGCTGGGTTGGGGAGAGTGGGTAGAGAGCTGTCATGCCAGATGCTCAGCTCTCCAGGTGGGCCAGAGGCCAAAGCTTCCAGTGAGCTTCCAACTGCTGGGGTGTGGATGGCTATCAACTGATCAGCCTAAAGACTGCTCCTGTGCCTTTAACAGAGTTTCAGTGTGCAGAAATCAGTGATGGGAGCTTTTTTCAGAACACTGACCTAAAAGCAAGAACCTGTTTGTTGAGGTAGTTAGAACAAATAGTTCATGAAAGCACAGTCATTGAGGCCCTGGGTAAAGTTGGCAAGCCAGGGATTAGTAGGGGTGCCAACCTCCAGATGGGGCCTGGAGATCCCCTGGAATTACAGTGATTTCCAGGCTACATCAGTTCCCCTGGAAAGAAGGTGCTGAGGTTCAGAACTCCAGGCAAGACAGGCCCATTGACTGACCCCCTAACTTCATAATCCCAGGGAGGCTGGCTAAACTCACTTTCAGGAGATCACATGTTCTCTGCCCATGCTCAGAAATGCCGTCTGCCTTGTAATTCCTGCTCAAGACTTTTGTGATCAAAAATAAATGCTGTTAGTCGACTTGGTGAGGCTCAACTTAAACCCTGAGATTGGGGAGGGGTTTTAGATGGTATTTTACATGTAACTCAAATTTATTTTATTTAAAACCTTTTTATGCCACCTTCTACCCAGTCAGGGTCCCTAAGGCTGCGATCATTCGCACAATTAGACCCGACATAGATTCTAATGTCAGGCAGATTTAAAGGGCGTGATCAGACAACAACATCTGGGAAGCGCCCTGCAGCCGTCGGCAACCCGTTCTGCTCTGCGGCAGGAGTGAAGTTAAAAGACAGCAGAGAAAATCTGGTAGTAAATGGGTTGCGACAGGACAAGGATGGACTTTCTCCTGTCTGATCACTCCAACATGTTCTCATGCCATTGGGATCACAAACTCCATAGGGAGCCCACAGTGTGGAGGTGTGATTCATCAGTGCCTCATTTAAGTGCATGGGAAACAAACGACACAAAAAAACCTCATGACTCACCCGCAGTTGCGTCTGATCACACACTGATGGACTGTGCATGGAAGTGCAAGGATTATTTGGTGTGGGTGGGGTGTATCCTGTTTACCCCTTGATGCCTGGCTGGATGAGTCCAAGGTCTGTCCAAGTTCTGTTTAACAATGGACAGCTAAGAAGCAGGTGGTGAAAAGCAGGCCTCAGTTGGGCGACACTCTGGCAGAGAGGAGGCCAAAGGGCGGGGACATGTAGCAAGTCCCGTCCTTTGCTCCAAGAAGCCCTCCCCTCAGTCAGCCTGGGAGGAGAAAGAAGAAGTAAGGTAAGTTGTGGATCCCCCCCTGCCTTTCCAGGGCCTGGAAATCTCTCCCCACCTCCCAAACCCCGTCTTTCCAGGCCCGCGCTAAACCCCGTCCCCTACCCCCCCAACCAAGGCTTATTCGGGTAGAACCTCTCCCTCCTCTGTGAGGGCAGATCTGTGTGTTCCCCCCCCAGGTAGCAATGCAAAGAGTCCAGTGGCACCTTTAAGACCAAGGCTTGTTTGGGTAGAAGCTTCCTCCTCTGTGAGGGCAGATCTGCATGTCCCCCCCCATAAGTAGCAATGCAAAGAGTCCAGTGGCACCTTTACGACCAAGGTTTATTCGAGTACAAGGTCTCCCACCTTCTGACACAATTCTGGTTGTAAAGTACTGGGTTTCGGGCCTCATGACTCGGACGACGACATAAGAGAAGACGCGTTTATTCGTACTTCACACAGGACAAGAACAAACAGTAACAGCCGGAGGCCAACTATATACAGTTAGGGGGGACGGCCCCATGTTCCTATTGGCGGGTTTGAATCGCCCGCCAATGCTGCCATTGGTTCTCTACTGGCGAGCTCAGGAACCTAGTCCCTATTGTTCTCAGAGAGCGAAGCTTGGCTGTATTTCACCAGCTCTGCCTTCTGATCCCAGGACACAACACCCCTCCCCCCATAGTTCGTCTCCTCTCAGGTGACGTAGTCTTTTAAGTATGCTGGTGCCCTCCGTTCCCTTAGCGATCGTCGGGGGGCCAGTACCGGACTGGCGGGGCCCCCATCGGGTGGTCCTCCAGCACAAGGAGCTTGGATCTCCGGTCGTAGCTGAGGCGGTGACGGTGGCGGCTGTAACGGCGGCGGCAACGGCGGCGGCGGTTCAGCTGTCTCCGGGACCCCCTCCGGATTCCGTGGACCTTCTGGCGCGGGCTCCGCTGTCGGTGCCTGCAGTCGATCGGATGCTGGGGCGGCCGCGGCGTTTCCCGGTAGCTGGATCCCTGTGTCGGGGTCTTGCCGCCTCCGGAGCTGGTCCACGTGTTTACGGAGGACCCGGTCCCCATCTGTTAGGACCTCGTATGACACTGGCCCGGTGGGTTTTAGGATGCGCCCGGCCACCCACTGAGGCCCCGCCTCGTAATTCCGGAAGTAGACAGGTTCCCCCGGGAGGAAGCTTCGGGGCGCCTCCCGGGTCTCGACCAGCTTTCTCTCTGGGGCTCGGTCCGGGTGGAGCCTGTCCAACAAAGTTGTGGGGCGGCGGCCCATCAATAGTTCTGCGGGGCAATGACCAGAGATGGGGTTTGGGGTGGTGCGGTATGTTAGGAGGAAGCGGGCCAGCCGGAACTCCCAGTCCCCCTCCGTTATGCGGCTCAGGGCTTCTTTGGCGGTGCGTACCGTTCTCTCCGCCTGTCCATTTGTAGCCGGGTGGAAGGGCGCTGATCGTATGTGCCTGATTAGGTTCTTTTCGAGGAACGCTTGAAACTCAGCAGATGTGAACGCTGCCCCGTTGTCCGACACGATTGTGTCTGGTAACCCGTGCGTCGCGAATATTTTCCGCAGGGCCCTTATTGCCGCTTTGGCAGAGGTGGTAGACACTGGGCTTATTTCCACCCATTTCGAGTAGGAGTCTACCGTCACCATGAACTGGAGCCCCTGAAACGGCCCCGCAAAATCTATGTGTAGGCGTGACCACGGCTTGTGGGTAGACTCCCAGCTTTGGGTTGGCGCTCTCGGGGGATTGGGGCGGACTTCCTGACACCGTGTGCACCCTCGGACCCAGGTTTCAATTTCTGCGTCCATCCCGGGCCACCACACATAGCTCCTTGCCAGAGCTTTCATTCGTACAATGCCGGGGAGGGCCTCATGTAGCGTTTCTAGAACCCCTTGTCTCATGGGCCCCGGGATGACCACCCTGTCCCCCCATAACAAGCACCCTTTTAAGGCGGATAACTCTTCCCACCTGGCTTTGTATGCCGTGAACTCTGGGCCTGTCTGTTCCGCTGGCCATCCCCTCACCACCCAGTTTAGGACCCGGGAGAGAATGGGATCTCGGGACGTGCGGGCGGCCACGTCTGCAGCCTGAAGGGGAGGGTTTGGCAGCTCCTCCATTAACAATACTGCGGGAGCCGGGGCCGGATCTTCCCCTGTATGCGGCAGCGGCAGGCGGCTCAAGGCGTCGGCATGACCCAGCGCCTTGCCCGGCCGGTGCTCCAACTGGTACTGGTAACCCACTAAAAACAAGGACCAGCGCAACACCCAGGGCGACAGTACCTGCGGCGTTTGTTTGTCCGCCGCAAACAGTCCCAAGAGCGGCTTATGGTCGGTTACGAGCGTGAAGTGCCGCCCGTACACAAAGTTGTGAAACTTTTTAACCCCCGCCACCAGTGCCAAGCCCTCCCGGTCGATTTGAGCATAGTTCCGCTCCGCGGGGGACAGCGTGCGGGAGTAGTAAGCCACCGGGACTTCCCTCCCATCCGGTAGCTTGTGGGCCAAGACCGCCCCGACCCCATACGGTGATGCGTCGCACGCAAGGATTACCGGGAGCTTTTCATCAAAGTGTGCGAGTACCGCGTTAGAAATCAAGAGTACTTTAACCCCCCGAAACGCCGCCTCCTCCCTCGCTCCCCATGCCCAAGGTGTCGCCTTATCCAGTAGCCTGTGCAGGGGTTCGGCCACGGCGGCTTTGTGAGGGAGAAAGGCGTGGTAAAAGTTCAGGAGGCCTAAGAACGCCTGGAGCTCGGCCTTGGACTTCGGGGCGGGGGCCTCCACGATGGCCTTTACCTTGTCCCTCGCCGGATGCAGGCCTGTTGCGTCTACCTGGTACCCCAAGAACTCCACCTCCGGCACCCCGAGGAGGCACTTTTCCCGCTTCACTTTCAGCCCCGCGGCTTGGAAGCGTTCCAGTACAGTTCGGAGGCGGGCGGCGAAGCTTTCAGGGGTGGTCGCGGCGATGAGGACGTCGTCGAAGAACGGCGTCACTCCAGGGATCCCTTTTAACAAATCGTCCATTAGATTTTGGAAGATCCCTGGGGCCACACTGACCCCGAACTGCAGCCGCTTCACCCGGAAGGCCCCCGGTGGGTCACTATGGTTTGCGCCTCGGCCGTGGCCTCATCTACCGGGAGTTGCTGGTACGCCTGCGCGAGATCCAGCTTTCCAAATATGCGTGCCCCCGCCAGTGTGGCTAAGACATGGCTGACCACGGGTACGGGGTATGCGTGCGCCTGAAGTGCCTGGTTAATGGTGCACTTATAATCCGCGCAGATGCGGATTTCCCCGTTTGGCTTGATGGGTGTCACAATCGGGGTCTCCCATCGAGCGTTCGGGACGGGCTCTAGGACTCCCTGGGCCACTAACCGGTCCAGTTCGGCCTCTATTTTCGGGTGGAGGGCCAGGGGCACGGTGCGGAAGCACCGTCGGACGGGCGTCACTGTGGGGTCTAAATGGAGCGACACCGGGGGCCCTTTATAACACCCCAGTTTCCCGTCAAAGACCTCCGGGAATTCCTTGCACACCGCCCCCAGTCCCGCACCCCGCACTTATTCACTCCCCCAATCGTTATGCCTAGGGCCTCGAACCACGCCCGCCCCAGGAGACTCACGAGATTTCCCTCTACCACCACCAAGTCCAAGTTCCCCTCAAAGTCTCGGTACTGCACTCGGAAAGTGCCGACTCCCCGGATGGGGACAGGGTTCCTTTGAAAGTCCACCAAGCTTAGTGGCGATGGACGTAGAGGGGTCCCCCTGATGGGCAAAGTCTTTTTAAAGTGTCCAGGGAAATGATGGACGCCGCCGATCCCGAGTCCACTTCCATGCAACAGGGGGACCCCTCGATCCGTACGGTTACTTGGATCTTCGGGGCAGAGGAGAGGTTGGGATTGGGGAGGCGAAGTACCTGCAGCGGCTGGTCGGTGAGATGGTACAACTCGGCGACCTCTTCCGTCATCTCGTAGGCGGTGGACGATGCGCGGTGCGGTGGGACCGACGATCTCGAATTCCTGGGGCCCTTGGACCGGCAGACCCGTGCGAGGTGTCCCTGCTTTCCGCACCTGTGACAAACAGCATCCCGGAACTTGCAGGATTTCCTTCCATGGCCTTCCCCACAGCTGGCACAGATGGTCCGGTTGCCGGAAGGCTTGGCTGGCTCTCTGTTGGCCTGCTGGAACGGCGCTGGCCGGCGTTGTTGAGGTCTGAGGGCGAAGACCTCTTCCGTATCTACATTCCCGGGGCTTGGACTCCTTCCGACCACATGGGCGGCCGCAGCCGGGCGTTCCCCTTCCGCGGCCTCGTGGGCTGTTGCGGCGTCGAGGGCCTCATCCAAGGAGAGCCTCCGGTGTCCAACCAACTTGCGCCGCAGCTTGGAGTCCGCCAGGCCCCACACAAACTGCATCAGCAGGTTGTCCTCCACCTTCGGGAACACACAGTCCACCGTGAGCGCCCTTAGTGCGGCCAGGAAGGTGGCAATGGATTCACCTGGGGCCTGGACTCGCCTCTGGAAATCCATCCTCTTGGCCAGGAAGGTCGGCCGGGGGCTGAAGTAAGTGTTGAGGACATCCAGGATCTCCCCAAACGAGCTCTCCAAGGCCGTGCAGGGCACCAAGAGGCTCTTGGCGAGGCGGACGGTTTGGGTGCCGCACGCGTTCAGCAGGATCGATCGTTTCTGGTCTGGGTGGCGGATTTCGTTGAGCTCCAAATAGCTGATGAGCTGGTCGACCCATGCGTCCCAGGTTTCTGGCTGCGACGGATCGAAGCGCTCCAGTGTTACATGAGAGGCGGCCATGGTTCTGTCTGGGAAGGCGTGCGCCGGGGCGAGCGGTGCGGTGCTGCTCTCGGGGTCAGCGATGCGATGCTCGGCGAGCGGTGTGGTGCTGCTCACGGGGTCAGCGATGCGGTGCTCGGCGGTGTCCTTTTCGTCGCTCATGGAGTCACGGAAGGCGTTGAAATCCCACCTTCGTCGCCACTGTAAAGTACTGGGTTTCGGGCCTCATGACTCGGACGACGACATAAGAGAAGACGCGTTTATTCGTACTTCACACAGGACAAGAACAAACAGTAACGGCCGGAGGCCAACTATATACAGTTAGGGGGGACGGCCCCATGTTCCTATTGGCGGGTTTGAATCGCCCGCCAATGCTGCCATTGGTTCTCTACTGGCGAGCTCAGGAACCTAGTCCCTATTGTTCTCAGAGAGCGAAGCTTGGCTGTATTTCGCCAGCTCTGCCTTCTGATCCCAGGACACAACACTGGTGATGTCAGAGTGTGTGGCATATGCAAATAAGTTACGCTAATGAGCTCCTGCACCTCTTTTTCTACGGAATGACCCCTGGTGAAGAGGATATCCATTTCTCCTTCATGGTAGAGAGAATGCCACTGAACATGGAAATTCCATCTAGCCAGTTTGACACAGGGTTGCCAAGTCTGAGCTGAGAAATTCCTAGAGATTTGGGAGCAGACTTTGGGGATGGCAAGCTATGGGGAGAGGAGTAACCTCAACATGGGATCAAGCCATAGAGTCCAATCTCCAAAGCACCTATTATCTCCAGAACTAATATCTAGAGCCTGGAGATCAGTTGTAATTCCTGGAGATCCCCAGGCCCCACTTGGAGGCTACTATAGGCGAATAGCCATTGACAGAGCTCAAGAGTTTTCCAGTCCCCTTTTAAAACTACTACTGAGAACAGTGGATTCTTCTCTGCTGTGAATTCCCTTAGAAAATCCTTTTTCTGTGTGAAGAAATACTTTATTTGTCTGTTCCACCCATTGGTTTCACTGGGTGATACTCTAGTATTAGAAAAGAGAGGGGTGCCAGGCCACATCTGCTAGGGGGGAGACACCCACCTCTCTCTCTCTCTCTCTCTCTCTCTCTCTCTCTCTCTCTCTCTCTCACACACACACACACACACACACACACACAGCATTGGCTGCAGTTGCTGAGGGGGAGAAGGATGCTCATTGGCTCCCCCTACCTCCAATCTCCCTCACACTCACAGCGCTGGCCAGAGTTGCCAAGGGGGGGAAAGATACTTGCTGCCTCCCCCCACCTCTACTCTCTCACACACTCACATCCTTACAGCACTGGCCATCACGCCCACTAAGGGTGCCGGGCCAGTTGCCAAGGGGAGAAGTATATGCACAGCTTCCCACCCCCACCCTCCACTCATTCACACACACACACCTCCCCCTGACAGGCTAGCCGAAAGGCCCACAGAGCGCCAGATGTGCACGGTCTCCCTCCAGCCCCCATCTCCACTCCCCACTCATTTACACACACACACACACACACACACACACACACACACACACCAGAGTGGCTGGGCCCCAGACCAACAGCACAACAGGCTGACAGGGCGGACGACATCTCCAAAGCATGTCATGTGCCCGGGGTTGGGCAAAACCACCCTCGCTCACCTGCCCGTTCTTTGGAGCATGGTCAGGGCAGCAGTTGCTTCACTGACTCACCCACCTGGCCTTGCCCCCCAATGGCCATCCCAGGACAGCAGCTTCCCAGTGATGCCAGCAAGGAGAGGTATGAATCCTCACCCCACCCCACTCCATGGCTCTGAGCCCCTTGGCTCCAGGACCTGTCTACCTACCGTCCTCCTACGGCAAGGGGCCCATGCAACATGGCTCTCCTCTGACTGGAGTGGTGGTTGGAAGGCGGGGCCATCCACTCCTAGGAGCTGATGGAGACCAATCTCTGCACTAGTGCAGCCTGGGGGGGGTGGTAATCTGTGATAGTCTATGCCTACCATAGAGAATAGGAAGAAAGGCTACAGTATCACATGGCACTGCCATTTCCCCCACACCACCAGATTCTTTCAAATTGGGGGAGGAGTTCTCAAAAAGGAGATCCCCTGCCCCCACTGGAGGGGCTGGCAACCCTAGCTACCAACCGGTAGCTGTGGCTAGGTCCTGCCTCTCCCTGGACAGAACTCTAATACCGTAGATCAGCTGTAGTATTAGTGGCAGCAGTGCTCACTTAAGGAGCAGGCTTCTGTGTTGACTAACCATACAATGACTCAGTTCAGTTTATTAGGTTTAAAAGCCTATAGGCCATACGCCATAAAAATTAATTTAGACTTTTAAAAAGGTTTTAGACATTTAAAAAGACAGTATAACAGAAACGTGCTACATCTATTATACAATTGTTCTCAGCAAAAGTCCCGATCTTGTAGATTCTGAAGAGGAAGATTTTAATAACCATTTCCTCAACTGCATGTTTTGAGGAACAGAAAAATATATGGGCTAGTGAGTCTATAGTTGCTAATGGGCAGTCACAGTAATGTTGACTTGCTGGGATGCCCTGAAAATGACCCTTCATCTGTGCAGATGGAAATGCATTGCAGCATGCTACCATATCTGCTCTTCTCAACTTCGGAACTGATAGTGCATACAAATAGTGTGGTACGTCAAATTTGATGGATGAAATTTGATGAAACCAAATGGACCAAGCACATCTGCTGTCTTAAAGGGGAAGTTGAACTAGCACTATTGGCACTTAAAAAAAATTTTTTACACCCATGGAGCCCAATATATTCCAGCTCTTCCAAAAGCATATGGATCAAGCCTTAATTTTGTATTGTATTTTGTATGGCTCCCCAATATGGTTCATAGGTCCAGTAGACCTTTTAGAAAGAACTCAATTAACTTTCTTTCATAAAATTTTACCTCTGCCGCCATCTATCGCTTCTTCAGTGATACGTTTAGAATTAAGGTTACCAAAGATCTCGACCTTGATTTGGAAAACTATAGTCAACTATAAATATAAATTGTTGACTGTAGAAAATCTATCGACTTTGACCTCTTCATCAGTACAAAATCAACACTGGCAAGGATGGACTAATGCTGTGGACACAATTTAAACAATTAGGCGTACATAAAACAGGGAACTTAACATCTAAAATTAGAATGGTGCTCAGCATAAAATTAATGGAGCATGACTGGAATGTGTTACAAAGGGACACCACATGGAAATGCTCACCACTTTTTGTGGGGATTAAATATTCCACCCAAACAATGGCAACATTTGCTCCAGCCTAGAGCTGTCCTCCAAGAGTCTTGAGGGCTCTCTACCTACAGGCACCCTGCCCTACCTCCAAGGAATTTAGGACAATGTACATGTAATCTATATTCAATTGTAGTTGCCACCTAGTGGCCTAGTTAATCATTGCCAGGGAATATCATTGGGCATGTGTCGGTGGGGAAGAGTTGCTCCTTCCTTTTCCTGGTCTGTTCTAAGATGGAGGCCTGGCTGAGGCCTTATGATATATGCCTGTAATAAATACAGTTACACCCACTCTGTTTGGTTGATTTACTTTACATTACATGTTCTCCCTTTTCCTTCCCTCCTCCATTTTATTTTCACAACAACCACACACAGAAAGTTAGACTGAAGGAGAGTGCCTTGCCAGGTCCCTCCTGGCACTGGTGGGTGATGAGGGCCTATCCAACACACAGTGATGTATCCATGTCAGTGCCCACATGACCTGGAAGTGATATCATCACATCTGGGATGGTGGGGCTATGTTCTGGTATTTTGGAAAAAACTCTGTGGTTAATTTGGCTTGTGCCATGAAGTTTTTGCCCAAATACAAGAACATCACCCCAACATCCTGGATGTGATCATAACACTTCTGGGTCACGTCGGCAGTGATGCAAACATGTCGCTGTACATTGGATGGATCTCCCTCTTTTTCAGTGTCAGTTCCTCCCTCCAATTTCCTCCTGCTCTTCCCAGGCAGCCTTGCAAAAAACATGTAAATGCCATTAATACAAGCAAACACAAACATGCTCTACTTTGGGAGACAGACACTGAGACAAAATAAACAAGACCAAACAAAAATCCAGAGACAAGCCATGTAGTGTCCCCCATCTTCATCCCTGCAGGACTGAAAAAGAGGGAGATTTCCCACGGTTGGAAATTGGGGGGGGGGGGTGTAATCAGGTTCCTGTAGGTTTTCCTGTATGATTAAAGTACTAGCTGTGGTGCAGTATTTTGATTGTGAGATCAGTTTCTTTTCTGCCTCAGTGCAGCTTTTGATTCATTCCACTCCATCCCTGTATATTTTTAATTTTTTAAAAAAGCAAGAGATCTGATCATGGTCTGTAGAAACAAAACAGTTCAGTGAATAAAACAAATTAAACATAGAAGGTAAGGGTCAAATATCTGATCATTCATTAATTCAGTTAATAGCTGTGGACAACAGCCTGTGGCTCTCCATCTATCTGACTAGCATAAAAGGAGTCTACTTCAACCAATGCCCTTTGCATTGAATAAGCTGATGTTTAAATGTATTTCATGCACTTAAAGCTGTACAGAAGGCACACTGTCATGAAATTAGCATCAGAAAGGCTTAAAGGATTGTTGCTTGGCTATGTGGGAATTATGCTATGTGGTCCCGTAGGGACTGATCTTGTTCCCCATACTATTTAACATTAACTTGAAACTTCTGGGAGAGAACAGGTTCCTAACGTTTTTTTGTTTTTTTTAAGGAACAGGTTCCTAACATTTTTTTTGAGCTGGTGAGTACCTTTGGAATTCTGATACAGATGGAGGGTGCAATCACAAAATGGCCACCACAGGAGGCACACAGTTTCCCTTCCATAATTCCTGCTGCCAAAGCAACTTTTAAACAATCTGCACACTCAATCTGATCTCCAATGGCCAATCAGAAGCCCTACTGGGCAAAAGCCCCACCTGCCCACCTTTCTGAAAATACTAGAGAAGACAGAGGAAGGAACGGCCATGGAAGAAGTTGCCAGAAAAGGCATTGGCAGGTGCCATTCTACCCATGGATGCCACAGTGGGGACCCTGGTCTGAGGAATGATCTGAAGATATCATTGTCAATATATAATTGACACCCAGTCATACTTCTCCCAAACTGCTGAGTCAGGTTGGTCTGTGGAAAACCTGAACAAATGCCTTGAGAAGGCAACAGATTAGATGAGGGCCAATCAACTGAGGCTCCGTCCAGACAAGTCTAGGGTGTTGTTGGTCAACTATAAAGCTGCTTGAGGGTTGAGGAGTCAGCCTGTCCTGGAAAGAGTTGCACTCCTCCACCACTAGAGGGTACTGCTGGACCCTGGTCTATGGCTGTGCCATGAAACAGCATACAAACTCCTCCTCATCAAATGAAGAAGTGAAAGATTCAGAAGAGAAGGGATCTGGGCACCTGCCACCATATGAAAAGGCAGCTGGGACACTTCCAGGAGCCCCTTTGATGTGCTGGAGGAGACCCAGATTCAGACTTGGACCTTGGACACCAGAGAGCATGCTACTGAATCAGAGATCTCTCCCCCCTCAGCCCCCATCTCAGTATTTGCTGCTATAACCAGCATGACACTTAAAATACTGGTAGACTGCTCCTGGAGGAGGGGGTCTTGTATCTCCACCCCCTTACAGTAGTTCACCCACAGCCTTTACTGGAACAACATCTATGAAACACTTTTGGCTCTGGTTTCTGCCTTTACTGGATCTCAACCTTGAGCAGGACAAGCTTGGAGGCTCATGTCTCCTCCGTGGCATGTAGCACATTTTATCAGCTATGGCTGATATGCTACCTGTGGTCATTCTTTTCAAGGTCATTCCTTTGGGATCTTCTCCAGGCTAGGTTACTTCAATGTGAAAGTAGGGTGAAATATCATCCATTATCTTACACCCCTTTTTTCACATAGATGAGGTAATGTGATGCTGTAAGAACATCCAAGAAAGTCCAGATTTGTGAATATGTTTTTAAAAGGTTTTATAAGGAACAATGTGAGAGTGAGCACCCACAGAAGTAGCAGTGACCATATTATTCCTTGTAAAAGTGGTCTTCTTTCATATAGGCTACATAGATCCACTAGATATATAGAGCCAGCACTACAAAGTGAGAAGCCCAAGGCTCACACTGGAAAAGGTGCATAGAAGTAGCTGCAACAAGTAATTGGGCTACCGTGCTGTAGCAAGGAGGAGAAAAGCTTCAAAGTAAGCTGAAGCAGAAACATGGCTAGAGGAAATATCAACAAAAGGCAGCTCTGATGTCCCAGCCTCACATCCATCAGACATAAACAAGAGTCTTACCAAGATGTATGAACACTGGGGAGTAACAACCAACTCTCAGCTGATGATGAGGTTAGCCCACTTATAATAGTTATACTAGACTGGAGGGTTTGGACTGGTCAGAGACAGGAGAGATATCCTTTGATAAAGTGTGCATCCACAAGAAAGCTCATACCTTGAATAAACTCTAAATTTGTTGTACTGCTTCAGACCAACATGGCTGACCAACTGGATCTATCATAAGAGAGGTGATCCATATCCCCAAAGGATGAACATAAACAGCATTTATTACAATCTACTCTGACTGGAATAACTCAGGTCCTCTGCCTTCTATTTGTGATTGTTCTGTTTTTAATCCATGTGTTTTAAGACAAATTTGTAGTAATTCCACCTGGCTAAATTAGTTTGTGGTTTACTTCCAATATGTTATCACTACATATTCAGTGGTTAGTTTCAGAGGTAGCTGTTTTGGTTTGCAAAAGAGCAGTTAGATTGAAGTCCAGCAGCATGTTAGAGGCCAACAAAATTTTCAGGGTATGAGCTTTCAAGAGTCAAACCTCCCTTTGTCCCTTTGTCAGACTGAAAAAGGGAGTGTTGACTCTTGAGAGCCAGTTTGGTGTAGTGGTTAAGTGCACGAATTCTAATCTGGGAGAACCGGGTTTGATTCCCCACGCTTCCACTTGTACCTGCTGGATGACCCGGGGCAAGCCAAAGTTCTGGCACAGCTGTTCTCGAAAAAGAGCAGTTTCTGTCAGAGCTCTCTCAGCCTCACCTACCTCACAGTGTGTCTGTTGTGGGGAGAGGAAGGGAAAGGAGTTTGTAAGTCACTTTCAGACTCCTTTGGGTAGTGAAAGGTGAGGTATAAATCCAATCTCCTCCTCCTCCTCTTTCTTCTCCTCCTCTTCCATGAAAATCTTGTTTGTCTCTAAGCTGCTACTGGACTCAAATCAAATAGTATCAGTGGTTAGTTGTCCTGCTTTGGGAAAACATAATCAAAATTATGTGGGAAAAGATCCATGACGTTTGATTTATCAGATATCCTGATAAAGGGAAATACTGCTTATACCAATCTGTGACATATGTTAAGCGGAGTAGATTCACAAAAACCAATTGTTTCCCATCAACTCTGAGGCGTAAGATATTTGGATAAATAACTGTGCTGTAATTGGTTGTGATTATGATTGGCTCTATGTTACATCTTAATATTTCATGGGAAGGATTTTTTTTTCCTCCATAGCAGTTGACAAGGAAGGTAGGGAAACCACAACAAATTGAGGGTTTCCAGGAAAAGTCAATGAGAGGCAGGTTTGATGGAAGACAAGCCCCTGGTTATTTTTCTCAGGAATGATCTTGCGATTTGTAGGTGGACAGGTGGAGATTCATCAGTTGATTGATACTCACTTTAAAACTAATTCACCAACAGTATCACAGAAATGCCTAATGCTGGGCTTTTCTACATGTGCTCAGTGGTATGATACATACTAGCTACACTTTGGATACTGTTTTGGATGACTGATGGTATGTTTGGAACAGCAGGGCAAAAGACGACACATTTCAGGGTCCAAGTCTGCTTTCTCAGGGTATATTTACTTCTTTGCCCTCCTATGGAATCGCCGTACTTTTAATTCTTTCTGCTTCTCTCTCTGATCTGATGCATCTTCTACTACTTTTTTGGCATCCATAGAACTTTATTTTAAGACTCAAAATGGATCAGAGAACTAAGGTGATACAATATACTGAACATAGTTTGAATCCAATAGCACCTTTAAGATCAACAAAGTTTTATTCATGGTATAAGCTTTTGTGTGCACGCAAACTTTCTCAGGCACTCGAAAGTTTATACTGTGACTAAAACTTTCTTGGTTTTAAAGGTCCGCTGGACTCAAACTTTTTTCTGCTGCTTCAAACCAACATGGCTACTCCACCTGAAACAATATACTGAAGTTGTTTTTTTAAAAAAAAACCCCAAAAACATCAAATTCTAGACAAAGCAAAATTGAGTAGTATATCCATAGAATAAAATATTACTATAATCCAGTACTAGTTTTATTGGGTTTTAGAAGGCCATTGTGCACAGCACCTTTCACATTTTTAATGCATTAATTATTTCCTTGTCAGCCCATGTCATATCATGATACTAATGATTCATGGGAAGACTGCAAAAGCACAGAGAGGTGGCTTAGTACATCCCAGACTATCCTGCATAATGATAATTCTGGACTTTAGTGGTGCTGAAAACTTCATAGGGAATATGTTCAGCAGGTGAACATACAAATGCGAGGGAGGCACTACATAATGTGCAGCCAAGGCGGCATATAAATCGAAAATAAGATTAATAGCACAAACTGAGATGAGCACCAAATGGTACTTTTTAAAAGTGTTTATTCATAATCACTGAAGGACTGGTTGAGTTTTCTTTATTTCAACAATTGATCTGTGGAATGGTAGGCAACTATGCTATCTCAAGCATGTGTCTGTATGTGCGGGGGGAACACAATGCTGTGCAGAAATGTGCATACATGGAGTGCTGCCAATGGCACTGTCCTGTGCCTGTTGGAATACATCAAAAGAAACTTTCTGAGAGGGGGTGAGCTGCTCATGAACTGTTTGAGGAAAAACAGGCTCCCTGTTCACAAAGGGTGAGCAGAATGTGAGTTGAAGCAGCTGGTGTTTGAACATTCCCAGTGGAAGCAGAATAGGACCCAGAAACAATCTGAGAGTAGAACAGGGTTTTAGAGAACACACGCAGTACAGTCAAATTATTTCTAGAATAAAATCGTGATTCTGCCCATGTCTGTCTTGAGATGGTGAGCTAAATTAGATTAGCCATGTGGCATACCAGTTCAATATATCCAAATCCATACCATGATTGATACATGCAAGTCAGACTTCAGCTATTTCAGTGACTTCAGATGGACTCTTACTTCTATGGCTCCCTAAGATGAAAAGTTCCCAGGTTACAATTTGCTATTTGGAAGCTGCATGTTCTTTAAATACATTCATGCTTCTGTAGGTTTTGATGCTTCATTAAGGAAAGAAAAATAAGAATAAAATTCAAGCTCATTATATAACCCTGCCATGGGCTAAAATATTGATTGAACCATTCATAACTGACATCAGAAATAAAGGAACTAATGAGGCATGCAACAAATGTAGAAAAAAAATAGGACAACCTGTGTGTTTTCGCTTTTATTTTCTTCATTGAAAGGCTGTCTCTGTAAAAGGGTGGGACAGGTTATAAGTGGGATGGTTCCTGGGGCCCATCACTCTGAACCATTGTCCTTCTATGTATTATTGGAGAAGCAATTTTGTCTTCCAAATTAGACCCTTGAGCATAACCTGGGAAGTGGTGAACTCCCCTTACTTTTCTGGAGAAGAAGAAACAGACTTCTGAAGTTTTCTGCCTTCCTTATTCAACTGAGGCTTCAGAAGAGAGGAGAGTTTTTGAATGCAAAACCCTATGTTGCTGACCGTATGTAAGTTCATGGAGTTTTGCCTTCCCTAGCTCCTGATACTCAAATTGCTTTTAAGGGGGTGTCACGGGCAGTGGCTAGGAAGGTTCACTACTGGCTGCCACCACTTTGGTATGGGTCTCCTTGGAAGGGCCCAGAGCACCCACACTACCCCTTTTTACGGTACTTTTACAATGGGTCTCCCCTTTATATGTGACCAAATGAGGCATGAGGACCAATGTTCCCTCTAAGCTGTGGAGTCTTGCGAGCAAAAATTCTCCTTTGTGAGCTACTGGCATTAAAGTTGTGAGCGACCGATTTGGCTACTGTATAAATGAGTTTGCTCTGGGTCCATCCTTCCTGAGCTAAGACAAAAATGTGTGAGCCGGAGGCTAAAAACTGTGAGCTAGCTCACACTAATTCAGCTTAGAGGGAACACTGGTGAGGACCGAGGCAGAGTATCGAACTAGTTTTATTAAGATATTTAACAACAACTTGAGATCAGTAGCGAGTAGGAAATACAAGCAAAATAAAGGCAGGTAAATCAGTGAAATAATAAATCTTAATGTGTCTATCCATACAGTCCTAGCTTTCCCTAGGTACCTCTTCACAGTCTAACTCACCCCTTTTTTAGGGTTGCCAGGTCCCCAGGGGGGTGGGGGTTTGCCCATTTGATGGGCCCCTTACCTGCTGGCCTGGTTCTGGCCGCCAGGAAGAACCCCACCCCCAAAGTGCTGGGATTGTGGCAATGTGCCCAGAGAGATGATGCCACCTGGAGGTGATGTCATTGTGCTGGGCACATTGCAGGGGGGATGCTCTATCATTTGAGGGAAAACTGCCCGAAGTGATGACATCACTTCCGAGTGGCGCCATCATGGTGCACTTGCCAAATATGTCCCAGAGAGGGGCCAGGATCTCCCCGCCTCAACAAAGGTAAGACTTGGCAACCTTACCCTTTTTGGATGAGGGATCCCTCTGTCTGCAGCAGCTTCCACCAGCCCAGCTCCCTGAGAGAGAACACCCACCTACTTTGGATAAGGCCTTTTATCTCCTCTTCCCAGGTACCACCCTCTGTTCCCCTGATGGTGTAGTTTTCCCTCCAAAATCTCCTGTTACCCAATCACATGGTCCAGAGGGAACCTGAGAAATATAGGCCCTGATGATTACTCCAATACCACCTTTCTTGGAGCCACTAGGCCTCCCTAGGGCCTGCACACCATACCACAATAGGCCCATGATCATGACAGGGGGCCTGGTGACTGCAACAAACCCCCTTTTTAGGACAATTTTTAGTTTTTATTGGAGCCCTGCCCCTGTATTGTAAGTTAGGACTGTTAGATTTGTGGCACCTGGGCTTCATGCAGTATGTAAGCTGTTATTACCACTGGACATTTGGAAAATTCTCTGTTTTGAGGACTGTTGAAGATCAGGGACTAGAGGGATGGACTTATGAAGCACTTGGCACAGGGTTCATTCACCATATGTAGCCCGGTATTGTTACTGCCAATGGCCTGCCTTGTTGTTTGGGGAAATTAGTTATGTGGCAAGGAAGACCAGAGGGGTACAAGGACTATACACCACTTGTATACCAAGGTCCAGCACAGTAGGAAGACTCCAAATATGAAGAGTAAACCAAATTGTTTATATTAAAGCATTTCCCTAATTACAAGCACACTAAACATACAAATATAGCAAGCAGTACAGAACTAAGAAAGCAGAGGTGATTCATAGCAAATAGAGGGGTCAGTTATGAGGTGATACAATCTGTCCAGACATGCAGGGGTCCATGGAGATGAAATTATGCCCCAAACCAAAGGTTTAGGGGTGAACTGCCAGTTGGCATCAGGAGCAGACACACAATCTGAGGCCATATGCTCTGACAGATCTAGACACTGGAAAACAATGCAAACCAATGGAAGGTCTTGAGAGGCTTGTCTCAGATGAAGACAAAACATTACCTGGGCCAGTCCTGGGTCCCAGGGGGTGTGGCATCAGGAGGAGCCAGACCTGAAGCTCCAGAAGGGTAGAGCCTGGATTAACTATAGCCTTGATGGGATTAAGTCAGGTGCTGAGTGGCTAGTTGAATGGGTTTTCTGACCACTAATGGTCCAGTTAAGGCAGTTTGAAAAGGTTCCTACGTATAGACAAAAGGTGGGAGATGAATCTCTGGTTAACGTCAGGAAGGACTGCCAAACATTTGAATGTATGACTGGTTTATCTCAGTATCCTGAGAGATGGAGCAGGAAAGACAGGTTTGGAGACAAAGGATTTTCTTATAGGCATGGGGTCACACAAAAGGGCTAGGTGAAGTTCTGGAGACAGAAGGGGTATTCACCAGGTGGCCTCTGAATAGTTTTTGAAATGCAAATACTACACCTGGAGGAAGCTGCCTTCATTGTTGCTGCTGGAGATTGAAGATTGCCTTGGAGGCTGCCTTGTTTGAAAACCAGAAGATGGAGACCCTCTTCCCAGAGTTGTGGCTAGCTCTGTGTTTCAGGCCAGGACTGTCTTCCTTTGGCCTGACTTTTGTGGTTCTCTGGTTCAGGTCAGGAGTGGGGTGCCCCTGCTGTTGGGGCTACCCTATAGTAAGGCAGCACCTCTGGGCTACAGTATCTGCATTAAACCATTTATAACACCATTCTAAACAGAATGACATCCATCTGAGCACACTCTCTCAAGGTGTAACTTTGTTGAGGATTGCTCTCTCATAGAGAAATCCGAAGAATACTTTCCAAAGAGACTTCAGCAGGATTCTGAGTAGACCTGTTTAGGATTGCTTGTTGCTCAAATGTCCATTCATGAATATCAAAGGTCCCCATTAAAGCCAAAAATGTGTATTTCAGTTACATAGGGGTGTACAGGGTTTGAGCCCTCTCACCCCCAGTCCATGGAATAAGAGAGGCACAATTCCTGATACTCTGCCAGCATGTACAGGATCTTACTTCTCTCTCATGCCCCTCCAGGAATAAGAGATACCAAAATCCCATATGCTTAAACAAACCCAAGAGTATGTCTGCACACACTCCTGGCTTATCAGTAGTCTGCCACCAAGATCTCTTATATCAGGGCCCTCACCAAGGTTAAAAACAGAGATCTCAACTCCTGCCTGGTCTAGTGGACTTAGCAAGTTTATCAGCTCTGTGCCAGAGCTGCAAAGAAGTAATTAATACCCAGTGGTAGCCTTCTAGGTGAACAGCTTAGGCACAGGGTCTAGGCTTAGAACCCAGTTGCAGTCCAGGACACAAACTCAGATAATATTAATTGATATTATCTTTATTCAGTACAAAGCAGTCATATAACAAAAGGCTAGCAAAAAGGTACATAAAATAAATAAGATCTATATCTTCTTCAGCTCTAACTATACATAGAGATATTCATAGTTTCCAGTCATTCAATGTCCTTTGTGGAACCAGGGAATCTTCAGGATGAACCACATGGTTGATGAAGTAAAATTCCATGTTGCAGGTTTGTAATCCAAAAGGGAACTCACTCTCAGAAAGAAGCTAACTTTCCAAGAGAACTCTGTCTCCCATCCCATAGGGTGAGCACAACTCCCTCTCTCTCCCATCATAATTGAATATCCAATCACAAAGGGGATGAAGAGGTGTGTCCAACTATCTAGGTGCAGGCATTGCTGACGCAACTAAAGGCATGTCTGCTGAGCTTTGATGTGTTAATGCATGGGACATCTGTGTGTGTGTGTCCCCCCCCAGCTTGGGAAGAGCCTCAATGTCTACTTCTTCCCAGCAAAGGTGTCAGAGTGGCTTTGTATATGGATATCAGGCTTGGCATCTGGCATGACATCTGTTGCAGGTGATGAAAGTAACATGGAGATGTTATCAGCTAGACCATTTGGGCCTAGCAGGAATGGATCAGGAAAGTCTTTTCCTATACAAGGGGAAAAGAAGGAATGTAATCTAATGAATACATATTGATTCCACATATTGTTTTTCTAAATGGAGACCTAGGCCCAGTCTGCATTTGCTAGGTGAAGCTGTTCCGTGCTGCTGTGGTGCCAGTTTCCCATTTGGCTCAGTATAGAGCTCTCCTCTGTCTGCATCAGTACACAAGCTGTTTAGGGAAAGACCATGAGAGAGTGGGAAGGAGCAGCCTCCCGGGGGCACTGGCAGGGTACTGTGCTGTGGGGGGAAAACAGCACCTGTGACCCCCACACACAGAGAAAGTAAAAGAGGGTGACCTGGCAGAGGGGGAGGCAGAGGGGGGCAGGAAAGACGGAATGAGCTGGCTAAAGAAACAACACCCAGCAGTTGCCAAGCAGGGCGTGCTGGAGACTGCCCCAGAAAATAACAATGGTTCAGGGTGGGCATGCTTCCTAACCCCCCCCCCCCATATGCTCAAATAAAAATGTTCCCTGGGTGCTTTTAAATGCAGATGACTGGATTTTCAGCTAACTTGTTTCCTTTGTGAAAATTTGTGTATCTCGTTAGAAAAGATGGGCGGGGCGGAGAATTCATCTCCAGTTGTCTGCTTTTTCCTCACAGCAGCTCAACAGTGGGGAGGAGCAGTTGTACCACCTTAAAACCACATTCAGATAAGGCAGTGAGACACTGTAGTGACATTGGAGTCACTACTAAATGGCCATAAAATGATGCAGACAGCTGATGCTGAGATGAAATAACAGGAGAGTGGATGCAGCATCAAAGGTTGACAGAAATTTGTGTGATGATGTGAGATCATTTGCATAATGCTGGGAAATACCAACACAGATTGTACCCTATATACAACATGGAAACAGGATTCAGGCGCAGGGACTTTTCAAAGCTTAAGTGAAGAAATCATAAGGATGTGCATGAACAAACCAAGACTGTATCACAGAGAATCCTGGGTATACTCAGCAGCTCCTGAGTCCTACATTGAGGGACAAAGTACAGCTATAAATATTTGAATTTAGTCTTGGTTTACATTGAATGCTATCTATACTGTTTCCAGGGAACCAAAGGGGTATTACACTTGCATCACTCAGATTCTCCCCCCCTCCCACTATTTATATGGTGATGCAGCCTTAGAACTACATCTCAGAACTGGGAAACATAGAGAACAATCGCATCTTGACATGGATTTTATCTTTGTTGAACATATAAAATGCAGAAAGGAAAAAATGAGGGACAATAAGCAGACTGAAAGGAAATGCAGTACAATTTCCTAAAACTGGGAGATCGGAGCTCCCGTCCACCCGGCAACGCCGATGGTGGGCGGGGGCTATTTTGCCGCCCCGAAGGATCGGGACGGCAACAGAGAGGACGCTGTGCGTCCCGACGAGGTCGGGGGCGGAGCCAGCTATTTAAGCAGGCTAGGCTCCGCTCCCGCCTGGCAGTTGCTCCGCGTGCTCGGACTAGCTGGGAGCACACAGAGCGGAGCGTTCCCGACTGATTGGGGCTTTTACCCTGCTTTTTACTCCTGGTGACAGGAGTCCCGGGGCTTTAGGGAGGCGAGCGGGTGCTGCTGCTGCTGCTGCGGCACGCAGCCTGCTGTTTTTCTTGGAGCACTGAGAGCGGAGCTCTGGAGCCTTTTTCTAATTGGCAGCAGGAGTCCCGGGCTTGAGGGAGGCGAGCGGGTGCTGCTGCTGCTACAGCGCACAGCCTGTTGTTTTGTTTTGTTTTTCTCTCTCAAGCGCTGAATAGCACGATTTAATTTGGGGGGCTGCTTGATCTTTGAGCCCAAGGACGATCAGCGGGACACGGCAGTGGCGGCTGCAAAGATTCGGCTCAGGAAGGTGGCAAGTGGCGGCAAGCAGCTTGCTGACTGGCGAATTTTGTTAAGCAAGACCACACACACACATAATACTAAA